>OZ007568.1:33990503-34162522 GCA_963931925.1 Onchidella celtica
GTTGTTGAGATTGTAATGTGGTGCTGTTAAAATTGTTGTTAGTTTTGTTGTTGTTGGGATTTTTAATGTGATGTTGTTGAAGGTGCTTTTTTGCTGAAATTGTAATTGTGGTGCTGCTGTTCTTGTTGTTGGTGGTGAGATCGTTACTGTTATATTGTTGAAAGTTGCGGCTATTGAGATTTTTATTGTGATATTGTTGAAGGTGCTGTTATTATTGAGATCGGTTTTTTTCCTGCCATTTTGTTGTGTATGAAGTCTCAACTATTTACATTCATTATTTGTACATTTTTTCATGTACAGCTGCTGAATGTTCAGAGTAATCAAATTTCTATATTCTGAAATTTTGGACAGAGATAAAAAAACATAATTTCAGATATGATGTCACAGGAGCCCGAAACCACATCATGTTGAATTTATATAAAACAAGCTGAGGGGCCCGCTCTACGAACAGTACTAAGGGCGTATTTTGACATAAACTGGGCAGGTCCAGATGAGGCCTTGCCAAGACATAGACCTATATCCGCCCTCCTTCCCTCTCCCGCTCCCCCCCCCCCCTCCCCCCAACCAGTTTCTCCTATCCATCCGATCTCTTTCTCTCTCCCATGCCCGTTACCCTGTCCCCAATATATGTATCTCCCTTGTCTCCCTCTAATCTCCATCCCCCTTTTGTCCTCCACAGCAACCCCTCTCGTCCATCTCTCCTTCCCTTCCCCTCTCTCTCTGACAGATGCTTTAATGCCAGATATGCTCATAGTTTCCCCAAGCTCAGGCGACTTGACAAAGCTGTTACAATTTTCAAAAGGCACTGCAACAGTAACTTCTTGAAACAACCTGAACACATTTTATACTTGGTTCAACAATCATTTTTCGAGCGCTACACAACACACACTGACACAGGCTGCTTGAGCCCAGCTCCAGATCTAGATCTAGGTCACGTTAATAACGGAACTGAGATTCAATGCAAATACCAATAAACTTATTTTCACACTACGGATCCTTACAAAATACGTGGATGTGATGTTTAAAGTTTATTTTCGACCAACAATGTGTGAAGAAAGTTTTAAGAAAGGCGAAGAACGAAGATGGGGCGAAGTAGTCACCGAGTGAAAGTTTCGATCATGCTTTTTGATTCTGAGGCACCCGGCATTATCCGGGGAAACCCACAGACTAAAAAATTAACCAGACTGGAAACACGAGCTTCGGGCTGTGTCGTTTTTTGCAGAATTTCCCGAGTGGCGGCCATATAACCAACATGGCCGCTGCTCGGGAAATTCCGATTCTAGTTCTATCTGCAGTGGAAATTTCTTTTCATTTATCAAGATTGGTTGTACTACTACTACTATTTCCTGTTGCACCCACTGGTGCTTAGGGCAGCAACAAAGGATCTCCAGCCCTGTCTGTCCTGGGCCATCTTTGCGAGAGTTCCCCATGAGTGATTGAAGGATTTCATCTCTGCCTCGATTGTTCTCCGCCAGGTTGCCTTGGGTCTGCCTCGCTTGCGCCGTCCTTCCGGTGTCCACTGAAGTGCTGTTTTGGTTATAGAATTTGCTTCCTTTCGCAGCACGTGTCCAAGCCATCTCCATCGTCTCTTCGTGATGATGTTGGCTATTTCTTCTTGCTTGCATCGCCTTAGTAGTTCCTGATTAGAAATCTTGTTTGGCCAAAAGATGCGGAGAATCCTACGAAGACATGTGGTGTGGAAGGAAGACAACTTGGCGAGGTCACCTTCTGTCATTCGCCAACACTCTGATCCATACAGGAGTGTGGATAGGACACAGCTTTGGTACAGTCTGATCTTGGTGTTGATGCCGTATTGTGTCGATTTCCAGATGTTGCTCATACTTTGAAAGACAGCCCTTGCATTTCCCAGCCTACTTTGGATGTCCTCCTTTGTGCCACCCTCTGGTCTGATAATGCTACCAAGGTATTTAAATTTGTCCGTCGTGGTGAGGTTCTTGTCATCTACTTGCACTGGTGCTGGAGTGTCTACATTTAGGGTCATAATCTCTGTCTTCTTCTGGCTAATCCGAAGGCCTACTTTGCATCCAAAATTATGTAGTCTCTGCGTCTTATCTTGCATGTGTTGGTGACTATGTGACAATAGCGCAAGGTCATCCGCAAAGTCCAAATCCTCTAGGTTGTCGAAGAGTGTCCATCTGATGCCTCTTGGTGCATCCTCTGTAGTTTTCCGCATAATCCAGTCGATTACGAGGTTAAACAAAAGTGTTGACATCACACATCCTTGCCGTACACCAGTTTTCACTTCAAAGGATGCATCACTGTTTCCGACACTGCAACTGAAGTTCTTGTAAAAGCTTTTGATGAGTTCAACAAGCTTGCTGGGAATCCCATAGTGCCGAAGAATGCGCCATATACTCTCTCTGTGGATGCTGTCGAAGGCCTTTTCGAAGTCAACGAAGTTCACATAGAGCTGCCTTTGCCATTCTGAACACTGTTCTATGATGTTTCGGAGTGTGAAGATCTGGTCAATGCATCCTTTCCCCTTTCGGAATCCGGCCTGTTCCTTTCTCAGTGTCTTGTCCACAGCATCTGACATACGTTGCACAATGATCTTGGCAAGGATTTTGCTGGGTATAGAAAGGAGAGTGATACCACGCCAGTTGTTGCAATCGCTGAGTGCTCCTTTCTTGGGTATTTTCACTATTCTGCCTTCATTCCAGCTCTTTGGTACTGCTTCTGCTTCCCAGATAGCCGTGAACAGTGGCTGAAGGATGGTGGCTGACTGATCCAGATCTGCTTTGAACAGTTCTGCAGTCAAGTTGTCTTTTCCTGGGGCTTTGCTGTTTTTTAGGCTCTTTATTGCTGCCACTATCTCTTCTTTCTTTGGTGGATCTATGTTGATGTCAAGGTCTTCAGCAGCATCTTGTATTATTATTCTATCTTCAGGTGGTGGCCGGTTTAGTAATTCCTGAAAGTGCTCTGTCCAGCGTGTATCCTGTTCTCGTTCTGTAGTCAGTAGTTTCCCATTCTTGTCTTTGATTGGAACACTTGGTCTTCCACCGTACTTGCCACAAATGCGCTTAGTGATCTTGTGGAGCTTACCCTGTTCTCCTCTTGCTGCTGCCTCCTCCGCATCTGCCGCTAGCTGTTCCATGGCTTCTCGTTTATCTTTCTTTACTAGTCTCTTCACTTTCTTATTTAACTCTGTGTAGCTATGTTGGTACCTCTCTTTCAGCCTTTCCGATTTCACTTGTAGGAGTTTCTTTTTCATGACTTTCCTCTCCTCGATCACATCCCATGTTCTTTGTTGGATCCACTCCTTGCTTTTCCCTTTCTCATTAAATCCAAGGCAGGCTACACTGCTCTCTGTGTACACTGTAGTTACTCTTTTCCACTCTGAATCGATTCCTCTTTCATTAGGGTTGTTCTTATCAGACTCTCGTAGAGCCTGGAATCGGTTCTTGACTTGTATGTTGAAGGCATTTCTAACACTTGCATCTCTCAGTTTCTGAATATTAAGGTGTCTTTGCTTTGATGTCTTGATTCCGGTCTTGTTCAGTTTAATTTTGATAAGTGCTGCCACTAGATGGTGGTCGCTGGCTACGTCAGCTCCTCTTTTCACTTTCACATCTAGAAGGGACCGTCTCCACATACCGTTGATCATCAAATGGTCTATTTGGTTCTTGTCTCTTCCATTTGGAGAATTCCATGTGAGTTTGTGAATTTCTCTGTGTGTGAAAAGGGTCCCTCCGATGACTAAGTTGTTCAAGGCACAAAAATCCACAAGCCTTTCTCCATTGTCATTCCTTGTTCCAGTTCCATGTTTTCCCATTACTCTTTCATAATTTATATCATCTTTACCTACCTTAGCATTGAGGTCTCCCATGACAATGATGAGATCATGCCGTGGCGTCATGTCCATTTCCCCCTGGAGTTGTTCATAAAAGTCGTCTTTGTCTGTGTTGTCGTTTTCGTTGGTTGGTGCATAACATTGGATGACAGTGATGTTTGTGTGTCGTCCTTTCATCCTCATCCTCATCAGTCTGCTATTGACTGGTTTCCACTCCAACAAGCATTTGTCCAGTCCTTTCTTTAGGATGATGGCTACTCCTCCATGATGTTGGTCATCCTCTCTTCCAGAGTAGAGAACGGTTTCTCCAGTGGATGTTTTGATCCTTCCAGATCCAGTCCATCTGCTCTCACTTACACCCAGGATGTGTAGGTTGTAGCGCCTCATCTCTGATGTTACTTGTGCTAACTTACCCGATTCATACATTGTTCTAACATTCCAGTATCCAATCCTGGTCTTGGTTTTGGCGGTGTTCAGTTCCTCCTTCATCCTGCTAGCAGTTTCCTTTCGGCTTTCACTACTTGCATTCATACGAGTCGCGAGGTACTCAGAAGGTCCATCACATCCAGAACAAGATTGGTTGTACATGTATTAATAATGCATTAACTTGCCTCTCCTTTCATTTTATTGTCTACATCTGCCTATTTTGATTGTTATAAATGATGACCGTATGGACTTTTAGCAACTGCCATAGTTCATGTAGTATATCTATGGCAACCGCTGCATTGTAGCTATGCTAAAACATCGGTCGCAACCGTAAACCCAAAATGGCAGACCTTTTGCTGTTTTGTGACGTCACACAATAGGATCATCCAGTCTGGGTATTTTATTAGTCTGTGGGGAAACCTGTGAACCCACCATTCTATCTCTGTCTCTCTCTCTCTCTCTTTCTTTGGTCTAGAAAACTTCCCATATCCTAGAGCCTTACTACAGCACCAGCACACAACGCACTCATTTCTGGTAGGATTTGCACTTTCGCTGTCTTTCAGTTTCAACTTCAAAACAAACATAATGCACAGCTTCAATGAAACCTTAAAATGGCAAACCATGACTCGAAATAGATCTAAAATTGGGGAAACAATAAATTTCCAATAAAAAAAACTACACCGATTTGAGACTTCTATTAAAAACTATGCACCCTTACATCCATTCTGATGCACCATATAAAATTTGAAGTCTGAGTGTTGAGTAGTTCAGAAGCCTTTTGCAACGAAAAATCTTAAGTCCACAAATATATATAGTATAGATATCTGTTCTCGCATCAAGCCATAGATTTAGCCCATTGAGGAATAATTCTGAAACTTTTCTTCACAGGAGTGAGAGTCAAGCTAAAGTGTCAAAGAGTGTGGAAGGTAGGAATGTTATTGAAATGCACAAATGTCATGGATTCATGTTATTTCAAATGTTATAAATCAGTTTGTTTTGCTTGGATTATTATACACTGTTATTTTAAACTGTAATTAACTGACTGTAACATGGTGTCATGGAATTTTCTCCATTGGATCAGAGGAAGCGAAATAGTAGTTTTATTCGCTTTGATTGGATATCATGTCAAATGAAATACTCAGATGTCATGTAAAATTTAATTAACCCATTAATTGATGATTGGCTAACTGAATAATTGAGTACTAATTTTTCATTCCCCATGATAGAGGAGGCTGATGTCCTCACCCCAATGAAGAAAATAGAAAAGTCCCGGGCCAAATGGAGGAAGGAAGAAGATTTAGAGGAGTCATGGGGATCTTTGTCTTTCTTCAACAAGTCACATAGAGGGAGAGTGTCCATTGATATGGCAGGTTGGTCTGGAAAACATGCCTTTTACTTATTTCAAAAGGACAGTTCATTACAATTAAGACTGATTCACGACAGAAATTAATCACAACCAATCCTAGTGTAATGAATGACTGCAGTAAAAATATTTGAATGATTAATATATCGTATAAGTAACAAGTTCATTATATAGTTATGTTAGTTACCTAAACAGAATCAGGGAGAAAGTTAGGTTTTGCATAACAATTGAGTAAAAAATGAGAGCATTTCCATGTGTTGATAAATATTACCAAAGATAAACATTTTATTTTCCAAAATCTGGATACATCCAACTATCTAACATAACATATTTTTTTCATAAACATATGTGTGTGTGCCTGGAGAAAGTTCCCAGTTGTCGCAAATTTTGGATTTTGAGATAAGGGCATATTCTTCTAGAAAATTCAATGCTGAACACGCTGCTTTTAAAATTTTTAACAATATCTTAAGTAGTTTTGAAGATATGACACATTTTGTAAGACGGGGCAAAAACAAACTTTTGAGAAAAACAGCTTTAACAGCTCACTCCCATGACAGACTTTTTGGATATTGTTGGGGGAGCGTAGTTTTATTATAAAGGCAAATAGGGAAACTACTGAGTTGTGTTCACTGCTCAGCTCTAGCTCTCTATGTAAAATACTGCGCTTTCCTAACAAGATCACTTCCGACTTGGCTGTTTTTAGGGGACCGTGGCATGTTACACGGTAAACTATAGATGAGCAGTGAACACTACTCAGTATTATCTCTATGACGGCTTTGTAATTAGTCCACGGTCCCCTAGCAACAATCACTTCAATATTACTTCTTGATCAGTCACATGTTGTACAAATAATTAATAAAATAATATTTAAACATAAAATATTCCAAAATCCTTTTCATATGCTATTTAGAAATGCTTAAACTTGTGTTTTCTGCTAGAAGTACATTTCCGACTAGGCACGACTTTTTTTACCTTTTCACCCCCTAGCTTAAAAATAGCTGTACCGACAACTGGGACCTTTCTTCAGGCGCACACACATATTAGTAAATTCCACATTATAATATTTCAGATGTACATTGGAATATTGATGCTATGAAAGACATGGTAATTGAGTTGGTAGTCTTTCCTTAGATAGGAGTTTTCTTAACATAAAATTATAGACCTGAAAGTCAAATGATTTACTTCAAGGATAGTGTTGCATTAAATTATTAAAACATGAGAGACTACCCACTAGTAAAGTATAGCATGTCTCTCTGGTGGCTTTAAAGTCTTGGACCTGTGTGTGAAGAGGTTTATAACATTTGATATTGTTCCAATTCTGTTGGTTAGATGAAGAATTGGATGAGTATTTGATTCCTACCAAGAAACCACTGACAGAGACAACAGCAACTGCTCCCAGGTTAAATCTCCCTGACAACAGCTGGTCAGATGAGTAAGTGTGTCGTGTCTGGTTGATTAATGGTTGATGTAGTCAATTTATTCCCATCTTTAGCTATAACTAAAGTCATTAACTAGTAGATGACCCGAATAGAATCATACTTAGAATGGCATCTCCAGCATGGTATTCACTAGCAGCGGATGCCCTTCCTGGGAAACATATCTGGGTATCCTAAAAATCCCATATCTTTTCATCATGGAACAGATGGCTTATCTTTTGAGAATGAAAACTATGACAATGATGTCAGGATACTCATTTGGGGTTGGGGTATAAAAAGAAAGTGTATTTTATTGATATATTTCATGTATATCATACCATCACAGATAGATAATACATATTGTAACCCTCTGGAAAACAAGGAAACAAACATCCATACCAGTGAAGATATTTAGTGTATCTTTGTGGCAGTCTGGTTTGAGAAGAACAAAGACTAGAAGAAAAGAAAATATTCATTACAGGTCATGCTTTTCACTTTTAAAGTTGTAAGATGATCTCCATAATTAATTAGCTCATTGTAACAGCTGTCACTTATTACTTTGTTTTGTGTAAGAGCCTCAAACTGTTATCACATTACTTGGCTGTGAGACTGACAGACTTGTTTCTTTGTACATTACAAGGTCTGCATGTATTCACAGTATTGAGAATTGTTCTATGACAATATATGGTCCCTTAGAATGACAAGGTTCCAACTCCCCTCTGTCCATTTTTGAGAAATTGGTGATTGAAGATGGATGTGCTCGCAGCTTTTAGTGATACAGTTGTTGTTTTTTTTTAATAATAATTACATTCTAAGGAGACGCTATGCTGTCGAGGTCATGCAAGTAAACAATGTTGTTTAAAAAATCATGTTTATGACAATAAATTGGCATTTTGTTAAGGAAATTCAGACCCAAGTGACCAGCGTTAAATATCCCACTTCATTTTGTTCCTTTCCATTTAAAGGGATTCAGAATTCACCATCCCGGAACTGCCCTATGGACGGGAACTAGTCATAAACATCAAGACCACTTGGGGAGATCATCATTATGTGGGTCTGACTGGCATCCAATTGTTCTCAAGCCAAGGGGAACAAGTGCCCATTGTGAAGGTAGTACAGTGTTTGATAATGTTCACATGTCAAATAATTATAAATAATGTTAAATAGTCTATTACAGTAAGTAGTTGATTTCCAGTGAAGACTGTAACATGCAATGTATCTTTCTTAACATTTGGCATCAACTGGAAAGGATTGTTAAATGCAGGTTTTCTGTGTGTTTTTTTTCTGTTTTTTTTAATAAACATTTGTCATTGCCATCTAGCAGATTTATATAGAGTTACCTTTTCAGTATTCTTTGAGAGATCACAAGAAACTCACTAGATACCATTTACTGTGAGAAACTGTATTAAATAATTACCACTTTTTCAGTTCTGGAGTTCTTCCCCTATTGGGAAGAAGTACATGGGTGTAGATATCAGGAAGGATTATCATTAACCTAAACAAACTGGAAATGATGACATGGAGATTATTGTGGGTAACTGTTCTAGTTGACTGCTTTTCAGGTGTGGGCAAATCCCAGTGATATCAACGTCCTGCAGGAGTACAATCGAGACCCTCGTATAGTAACCAACATCATTGACAATATCAATCGCACAAGGGATGATGTGCACATGTGGCTGGCTCCCTTTACTCCTAGCAACAATCATTACGTCTACATGACATTTGCCAAGCCCTGTAAACTGGCTCTAATGAGGATTTGGGTGAGAACTTGATTCCCACCAGTTAAGCCATATATGTCCGAGGATTCCATGATCCAAAGTGAATTGTGGACATTGTTAAGCAAATGGCAGGGCTCCTGTACAGCCCTGAAATTGCAGGGATCCCTGAAAAGCCCTGGAAATAATGGATTAGCCCAGGAATACCCTTGGAATTTTCTGGGGGGTTAAAAAACAATTTAAAGGGGAAAAAAATTTGAACAAAAACAAAATAAATAAATAAATGTCTCTGATGTCACCCTATACCTTGCCCAGTGGCTCTGGAATTTGACATTTTAGCTGTGGAAAAACATTTTGGAAGAGGTGCAAGAACCTTGTAATGAGATATAACATCAGTTCAGGTGTAAAATTTTCTGCATTTTCTAGTTTCCTTTGTGGGGGGGGGATTTTATTTATTTCTCTAGGTTTCATTGCTGACATCATAAACAGAAATGATCTAAACATTTCTTACAGTATGTAGAAAATCTAATATCTTACAGTAGCCCTGCATAATTCACTTTGTCGTGCATTTGCATGCATACAGTGCACTCTCCCGATTACGACATCTCCGAATAACGACATTCTCCCGATAACGACATTGACCCCCGGTCCCGATTTTTTTACTATATGTTATTAGTAATAAAACTCTCTAAATAGCGACATACTTTTTAGACCACTCTCCGGATAACGACATTGAGTTAGCAATAATCGGCTGTGACTTTGCTAGATACAAAAATAAAAATAGCTAAAATATTGTTTCCGGTCAGTTTCATTTCATTCTCTGAGCCAATAAAAACACTTCTTTTCCGACCAATGAAATGTCCTACCAGAGGCACCTCATAGCCAATGAGATCGCTTTGTTATCGGCCAATGAGATCGCTTTGTTATCGGCCAATGAAAACACACCTGTGTCTATTGTCGTCGGAACAAAAAGGGTGACGCGCATTAAATGAGTCAGTCATCACATCGCTGACCGCTGAATCGATTGTATTCACCCGAGAACAATAACACACCCCAAGATAAACAACAGAGGGGAAAATGACACACAAAAAACAACAACAACAAAAAAAACAAACAAACAAAACAACACACACAACACACACACACACTTCGTGTATTTTACATGTTTGGAAAGTCCGATCACTGATCACCCACTATGGTTGGTACGTTACATTCTAAGGGTCTAACCACACCCCTTTTTCCGCCATCTTGAAAATCTCCGAATAACGACATGTTCCCGATAACGACATGCACCTCTGGTCCCGAGCCATGTCGTTATTGGGAGAGTGCACTGTATTTAATTGGGACATCTCAGTGTTGATTATCTTGCTGAAAATGTTTCGCATAAGTTTATGCCTGTGAAATAAACCAGGTTTAACTGAAACATTTGCATTACTGACTATCTGCCATCATTCATTTTTCATATGCATTCATTCATCATTTGTACGTGATTCATACTTACATGTCTGACTCAAACATTCTCTTATGTGCATTGTACGTGACTGCCAAGCGTTAATGTTGTATTGCTGTTGTGTGCCCAGTGTCCAAGTTCATTCCCTGAGACACTCGGTATATGTATAGAGGGGAATGAGGTACACATGAGGCTACATGCACACAGAACGTGGTCATCCTATTCATCCTGTGATTGGTTGACTTTGTTCTAAGTGGGCACAAATGGTGATAGCGTGGATTGGCCAGACTTGTGCCTCAAGGCAAGTGGTATCAATGCAAGAAAAAAAATTAATGAATGTGAAAGCGCTGGCAGGATTGGTAAAGGTACATTAACAATGTAGAAAAAGTTTACGGAAACAGTTGCGCCATAAGGTGCCAGTGAGTTAATGTGTAATAAAATTAAGTTGGATGCAGATCAACTATTTCAGTATCTTGGGAGTCAGGTGAGTTGTACTTTCCTCTCTCCTGGTGTTTCAGTTATTTAATTTTGTTATCAATCTCTTTTGACAGAACTACAACAAATCACGTATTCATTCATTCCGTGGTGCTAAAGATGTCATTATCACTTTGGACGGAACAGAGATTTTCAAAGGAGAAATCACTAGAGCTTGTGGGGGCATTGAAGGGGGAACAGAGGCATTTGGAGATGTACGTATGCTCTTAAACTCAACTGAGAGAGAAAGGCTCCGACTCTGAGAAGAATAAATGAATTAAAGCTGCAGGCAGATCTGATATTTGTAACAATAGATGGGTAGCATATTTTACATATAAATATATATTTTGATAAAGCAGTAGCACTGTAGGTGGTTTTTAGATTTAGTCTTAATTCAGCATTACTGATTTCCTTTGAAAATGCTTCATACATGTATATATGTGTTTGTAAATTGTACAGCTGCGTAAGTCAGTGCTTTTAGTAAGAGTCACGACAGTTGATTTTGCCCTGAATAATAATGCAGTTATTTGTCTTTGCTTTATTATCGTAAAGATCTAGAAGAAAATTTATATCTCATTTACAAATCAATTTCCTGTCAGAGGTTTTCAGTGTGACCTTCCAAAATTTTTAAAATTCATGTACAATATATCGTACTTCAACTAAACATTTCATGGATGGTGCCTGGACACTGTTATATTTTTGTATACAACATGCTTATCTTGTGTTTTCGTTTGCATTCTAGTGCATATCTTTGTCTTTTCTTTTGCATTTTAGACTATACTATTTACTACTGATGAGTCTATACTGGATGCTGTGTCAAAGAATGATGACGCATTTGAAGGGGAAATGCTGAGTGAAGATGAGGATGTTCCTTTTGAAAGACCCAGCACAGCTGATGCTGATGATGATGTAAGTAATTACATTTTCTCAAGTTATGAACAGCACGCAAGAGAACACTTCACAATTGGAAGCTAAATGTGGAAAATATATCTTGGAATTTTTTTAGATAGTTTTAATACATTGGTGCACAATCAAAACACATCAAATTTGGCCCATCATAACTGTGCATAACCAATCTATAGTAGATACATTATTTTAAGAATTTTACTTTGGATTTCTGCGGTCTTACTCAGAATCAGATTTGTACAGAATCATTGTGTCTTGTTGGTGTTTCTCCACATGATATCACCAAAAAAGTGCTAACAGTATTATGTAAACTACATGTTCTTTGTTTTCCAGATGTAAACTACATGTACTTTGTTTTCCAGACCCGACCATTTACAAGAGCTGCTGGAGTTTTACTCCCAGAAAAGACCAAAGACATGCCACCCAGGCCTGGGACAAGTTTTGTGACAAATGTTGGAGATGTTTTAGTTTACAAAGCAAACAGTGAGTTGTTGCTTGTGTCACTTTTCAGTTTTTCCCATCATCTTAGAAATTTCTTTTTGTGAGAAGCTTTCCACAATTTGGGATGAAATTTATAGACATATGTGTGGGCGCATAGGAAAACCCGTCGGATCTCGCACAGGCTAGAAATGAGCTAGGGCCTTCTAAAGTCAATTTTCGACTATCTGGTCAAAATTGAGATTTTGATGGAATCAGTAAGTTCATTCATTTATCTTTCATCTGATATAAGTTTTAATATTAAAATTGTGTTTTAAACACATCTTTCAAACGATTATAGTAAGGCACCCATCGCTGACACGCATGTTCGGGAACGCCGACCGCTGGGGAACACAGTTGCGTTTCCAGTTCACGTCTTTCAGACTACACCCCCAAGCGCTCAATTTCAACACACCATAGCATATTACACACCAAATGAAAGGTCATTATCTGTACTTTCCAACAGAAGGCAGTGCGCAGACGTTAACTGAGATTAAAATCGCTGCGCATCCTGTTTACGAAGGTAAAGAGTTGAATTAACGGAAAGAATTAGATCTAATCCTCTTTTGAATGTAATTTTACGCCCCAGAATAATAAATCATGACCGCCATCCACTTCAGAATGATAAAAGAAACATTTTTGTTGGTATTAAAGATGTTTTTGATGTGAAATATTAAAAATAACTTCAAATTTTACCCTCGACCTGATGCGTCAGTTCCCGATTAAGCATTCGCTTCGCAAAACGGCAGCCTCCATGAGTTCATCGTATGCCGATATTGCAAAGCTTCTGAACTTAAATCATACGGATTCAGATGCCTTGTCGAACTCATCAATGACTATTTTGTTTCCGACCACCCCACCGGCAATGATCCAAGCAGTGATAAAGAGGAATCAGCGACTGATGATGGAACGTTGCATTGCTTTTGAAACGAATACACTGCAATCGTACTAACTAAACTAGATCTAGATCTAGTCTACTCTCACTCGCTCAAAGATGAGCAATGAAGAATGAAGCTCTAGGCCACATTTAGCCATGTTAACAGACCACAATTTGATTCCTGATTCACATCACTTTTTACGGAGACCTTGAATCTCATCCAACCAACTAGCAATAGGCCAAAGCCAGGGCTCTTGTTGCGGCCAACTTCAAACGCGATTTTCTCAGAAACTTCAATCCCCAAGGTAGGGTTACATTTTTGCTCATAGTTCTGGAACTAATGAAGCTATTGACCTCAAATAAAGTGCAAAATGTTCAGAAATCAATGTAAACTAAAGTTCCATTAATAACTCATTTTTCATATCTGGGCAGATGTGACGGGTTTTCCCATGCACCCACACATATTGTTGATAATCTTTAGAACTAAAAGTTAGGATTTTTTATTTTTTGCATATTTGAACTTCCTTTTCATCTTTCAGCTAAAATAACAAGTATTTTATTTCATAGTTGATATGATTAACCAGAAGTGTATGCAGATGTATCTGTTAGTGTCTTTTGGCATTCAGGATTTGAATTTGTCGGATTTTATTCAAGACACGACTTTATGTATGAAAAATTAAAAACCTAGGTCAAATCACACTGCCATTAAGCAATCAAGTGTACTAAAACGCTTGGTATTTAAATGGATATCTGTTAGCTAAAATACTAATCTTGACTGATTTTAGGTTGAAATCAGAAATTAAGTAAACATTTGGGAGACCCTTGAAAATGAAATGGGTTTAAAATGTTGTTTATAGTTGAAAGATATAATGACTTTCAGTTTGGGTTTTATGGCATGTTGTCAAAATAACGGCCACTTTGAGCCTTCCATGGTCTGTTTGGTATGCTATTCAGAGCTTCTAGGTTTCACAAACGGTATTAAATAGTTTTGTGTTCATTTTATGACATTGATAAAATTTTCTAAAGTTGTTTTGTATATATAATATATCTGAAGAGAGTTTTGTAAATATGTATAAAAGTTAGTAAATTAAGCTGTAGAGCTTAGCCTCTTTCAGAAACGACTAGGTGCACTGTGGGTCCACGTTAGAAAATAATGGAACCAAAGGCGTAGTGCCTTCTTCGGATTTGCATGAAATCTACAGAGAGTTAAAATTTCATTGCTTTTTTTCCCATCAGAACTCCAGCTGTTGTTTACAGCCACATGGGGAGATCATCATTACCTGGGCTTGACAGGACTTGAGGTTGTTGGGAGTGAAGGGGAGGCGGTTCCTATAACATTGGACAAGGTGACGGCCTCACCCAAAGATTTACGACATCTAGCAGGCAATGACAGGGATGATCGCACCTTGGACAAGTAAATTTTTTTTGTATAGTTACTGATGTGTGAAGCTAAATTAAAATTATCTCATTGGAAGAATTTACTTTGACATTCAGAGATGTGAAATTCTAATATGTATCGGTTTGGAGAATGGAAGTTTATGCAGCCAAATCTTTAAATACTGTATGGTTTAGGGATAAGTACAACCTTGAATCTCATATGGCTGGGATCTGATCATTAGATATTTACTTGTTGTTTTTTTTTAAGTATATAAATTTAAAGTAAAGTGTTTTTTTTGTTATTGTTTTGTTGTTGTTTTTTTTTATAAATTTCTCTATTTGCTGATTGTATAGTTTTAAAAAAGAAGTAATTTATGATTTCTAAATTTATTAAACCCACAAATTAATATTAGTTTATATGTATCTTCATCACCAGATTATTAGACGGCATGAATGTGACTTGCCAGGATTCCCATATGTGGCTCATCCCCTTTACACAGGGGGGAAATCATACAGTGACGATTTCATTTTCTCAACCAACACTTGTTACAGGTGTGAGAATATGGAACTACAACAAAAGTCCAGAAGATACCTACAGAGGGGTATGCATTCATGATGTGGATCATGTCAGAAATGTACAGCATGATACATGTCTGAATTGCTTCTTCCAGTTCCACCATATATGATTTAAAGTTGAAGTATCCATTATATTGTTCATATCAGGCAGTTCACTCTTCATCATATCTTGAGATACAGACTGTGATTTCTGACTTGCTGTACAATGTATTACATTTTAATTTTAATTTAGTGATTTGTCACCAAAGCAGATTTTATTTTCTTCATTCAATCCTCCCTGTGATATTCCTGTTGCGCTGCATGTAAGTGTGACTTTGTTCACGTCGAAAACACTGTGAGAAGATGGAATAGTTGTCATGTATTCTTTCTTCTATTTATAATTTATTGTTGTCATCATTTGCAATTATCCTCATACAGGCAAAAGTTATGCATGTGCAGATCAATGACAGAACAGTTTCACCCTCAGAGGGATATCTTCTCCGCAAGGGTCCAGGCATCTGCCACTTTGATTTTGCCCAGGAGATAAGCTTTTCTAATACATCACAGTCGCACGGAATTTCCACAGTCACAGAAGGGTAAGTTAGATGTAGATATGACTTATTTGTCTAGTTTTGATCCTTGATAAAATGCTTGGGATCAGTACAGTACGTTATCACCAGTTCCGCATTTTTGACAAGAAATTATGCTTCTTCAAAAGCAGAAACCACACACATAGGTTTCATTATACTTTTGTGCACACATCTTTCGTGATGACACGGTGTTTTTCTGAAGAGGTAGAGATCAGGCTATTTTTGCATGGATTGTCACGAACACCAAAGCCTATAACATTTTAAAGGAATGGGGTTAATTTAAACTGCAGAATGATGGAATATTTTTATGGATGCCTAGTAATTGTTACTCTTCAAGAATCTGTAGTTGTTTTAATTAAATGGTTATTGGTTAATTTATAATGAGCTTCAGTGCCCATTGGGTATCCAAAGCCATATCAAGAATTATTTTTATTATGTATTCAGATAATGAATTTTTGTGGCAGTTTTTGGGATATAAAGTGTCTCTCAGCTTCACAGAAATACAGATTTGAGCTCCTTCAGTAGCTTTAAATAAATAGCAATCAGTTTTCCAAAATGAAACAAAATCTGTCTACAGTGTGCATTGCTGATTGTTTTGCTTTCCTTGTGAAATTTTGTCAGAATTTATTTTATTTTGGTAGGTAAGTGTTTTACCTCGGCATTAGATTTGAACATTGTAATTAATAGATACAGGGTTCCTGATTTTCAAATTGTGCATGTTATGCATATTTGATTTTTATATATGTTTTATTTGATTGAATATTATGTCCACAACCATTCACATTTACATCCAGATCTTCTGGTGGAGGAGAACAGAACTATGAGAGTGTTGTGCAAATGCCACGAGGATGTATCCTTTGCAACTTATACTATAGTAAAATGATTAGTTTTAATGGCGCATATTTGTTGAGGCATGCTTCCAGCATTTTTGGGCTTTTTGTGTCTCTCATAGGTAAGAATTTTGCTCTCTCAAAGGAGCATCAGGGAAGGCTATATCGAGAAACATTCCAAATATATCTGTCCAGAATGTTACAAGATAGTTCAGGATGCTAAACATGAACAAAGCACTGTTTCACTTGATTCTCAGACCTGCTATTGAAAACAAACAGTTTAAACATTTGGAGCGAATACAGCCCCAAGTGTAACGAAACAGCAGAGGCAGCGAATGTCTCACGGCTGTGTCCTACTGAAGCAGTTTGCATCCCAGTCGTCTCACCTCAGCAGCCGAAAAAAAACAACTGTAGACTCTCCAAGCACAATAAGTCTCTCTAAAACAAACATAACTGACCAAAACATACCTCACACTGAAACAACCAGCCAGGACATACCCTATATAAATGTAGCTAGCATAATTTTCAGCGACACGGACACCGACAAAACAAAATACACACAAGAACTGAAGCAGACAGAAGATGCATTATCTCTTAGCACACTTTTTGGGCTCACCCCCAAACTCTGGCCCTCTTGCTTCCTGTTTCGATGGAATTCTCAAAACACCCAGAATCTCACCACATGCTTATTATAGCAGCAGGTCATTTATTGGTAACCCTGCCATAAGAATCTCAGCCTCACTGAAGAGATTGTCACTCAGGCAAAAACGCATACACGCAATGTATATTCATCATCGAGGAGGCAT
The DNA here is from genome assembly GCA_963931925.1 of Onchidella celtica. Lineage (NCBI taxonomy): Eukaryota > Metazoa > Mollusca > Gastropoda > Systellommatophora > Onchidiidae > Onchidella > Onchidella celtica. The sequence continues at coordinate 34,007,576 of OZ007568.1, forward strand.
GTAACACTGCAAATGACATTCGACTATCTCAACAACTCTTTCAGTCAAGTTCACAGAGCCATCTCAGACACTAAACCCATCCACACAGAATTACTCTCTGGATTTCAAACTCTGATAGTGATAGACAATTACAATGTGACATACAGTAGGATGTTGCCCAACAAAACAATCCCAGAAAAGCACATTGTAGAACACCACCAGATCTACATATTATATTATATAAGACAATAACATTTGGGTTCGGTTGCTAGGTGAGCAAGGCAGTACGGGTAGCCACCAGGCTATAACCAAACTCGAAAAAAATAAGAGTATGTAGCATCAATGATAACTTTCGTAAACTAGAATTTATCATGAAAATCCATCTGTTGCAAGTAGCTCCGTCACTGAGCTGCACAGTCAAACCCTGGCCTAAAGTGTGACCAAATGAAAATTCAGAGACCGACCCCTCCACACAACAATGAACCAAATTGTGAGGCACTTCGAAACTGTATTTAGTGTACATAAATAAGCTGTTCCAAGTAAAAGAAATGCGCAAACATTCTTACGAGGAGACGGCAAGTGCAAGGTAAGGGCGACATAATATGCCAAGTGACAACACGTAGCTGTTTAAATTGACCTGTACGCATTATAAAAGCTGCGGCAGAAAAGCCACTTGATGAGAAAGCTTGTATATGTGTCTACTTCATTCGTTGTAAATTTGAACAGGGACCGACCGGCGGTTACCGAATTATGGATCTTTATTATGTCATATCTAACAACAGTGTCAGCATTGAAATAGGGTCAACTTTAACTACCTGCTACAACTAAACCAATCAGTATTTAAGTATTTTTCTTTCGGTATCTTACACTAACAGCATTTGCCTACTGCCACCCATTAACAATTAATCGCTGAATCAAACGTTGTTAGCGTAATAACTCCCCGATAAAGTGCAAAAAAAACGCGTTTTGCAACATCCATTCAACGGCACTCGCTGACCGATGAGTAACACCGATCACCATCACGGCCAAACGACCGCGGGTGCCTCCGGCGGCCAACTAAAGTATCTGGTTTTTGTACACCGTGTCCGTGTCTCGTGAAAACAATTGAATCTCTATTGCATAGTTGTTTTTTTTTTAATTTTAAATTGTAGCCACGCGTGTTACAGTACCTCCACGTGGGTAACATGTTCACTGGTTTGCTCTTTCTCCCTACCGTAACCTCCGCTCTCAAGGCCCGACCCGAATAAAATCAGTGGCCTTATGCACTTTATGACATCTGGTGCATCATTTACTATTATACTGCATTATTGATCCACTTGATGAATAACACATGGCAATATATTTGAGCTCGCATGAGTGCTCGGAATCGGTGATGCCCGCAGAATAAAATTTGTAAAATCCTACACTCATGGACAAAGCGACCACATCCAGTTGTACACATGGCGCCATGGGCGCACTCTGGGTAGGTGACATAACAGGTGTAAGCATGGCGAGGCAGACACAGAACAATGGCAGGTATGAGCTGTATATGTATAATGTAGCAAAACAGCGATTAAGAAAGATGACGGCGTGCATTTGACCATGACACGGATTAGGAAAATCATGCTAAGTATTTTTTCCCCTCTATTGGTCTTGAAAATGAGATTGCACAAAGAGAAAGAAAGATTCCAACATGTCATGCTGAGTGTTTTTTTCCCTTGGAAATGAGGCATTGGGAAAGGGATACAAGAAAAACATCACACAAAAAGAAGATCACGTAAAGTTACTTCATGTTATGTGAAGTCGACTTTATTGACCACTTTTGTCAGACATAATCTCTGGCCCAGCTCTTTCAGAACTATACATAGATTAGGCATTTGAGAGCAACCCTTAAGGTTAGAATGCTAATTGGCTCACATTGGGCAGCATTGTAACCATTTACTTAAAGTAAATTCATTGCCAGCTGGCAACCTATCAGAAAGTGTCTCAGTATGTCCTTAACATTTGTCTCAGTCATTTTCCAGCTCCAGCTTTTCTCAACATGGGGGGACCAGTATTACGTTGGACTCAATGGACTGGAGTTCTATGATGCAGCTTTCAACAAGATTGAACTCACAGAGACAAGTAAGCATAGAAATCTCCTTGTGTTGCTTGAAGTTTGGATTTTGAGGTTCCTTTGTGACATAAAGGAGGCATTGCTCATGCAAAGAAAAAAAAAGAGCCACCACTGTATTGTTCAGCATTCAGATTTTTTCCTTCATGGAAATGATACATGGGTAATTCCTTCATGGAAACGATACATGGGTAATAAAATTACAGTGGAGTCCATGTAAATTGAACTTTGGTAAACCGAATTTCGTTTCAATAGAAGTAATTTCAAAGTCTGGCTTTTATCTCTTCTTTATCTCTATTAATCTTTCTTGTTTAATTTGAATTTGGACTGACCAATTTCCAATAATTCGAACTCATCAAGCTTGCTCACCACAACGCAACTTCGAATTTCCTGCCTTCTGAAAACCTTAGTACCCACAAAAGCCTGCCTCAAACACTTTCAGCACCAGGATCCAAAGGAAGGAATGGTTAGGGTAATATAATGCATTGTTGCAATGGGAGGGGGAGGTTATTGTTACACTGCATAATGGTCATTGCTTGATAGCAAGGTCTGCCAACAAGTGGAATACTGCAGTAGGCCTGCAATCTTGCATTTGTATTTAATATCATACATGAGGGAATGGCTTTATCGATTGATGACGTCAACAGTAAACCTACTACATAGTACATGTACCCTGCTTACAAAATACACGCAGCAAAGTGAAAAACAAGTAACAGAGTTTGGCTGGCCAGAACTACTAGACCTAAGCCATTCATGCTGCTTTCTTATTTTACCACCACGGTATAGTCACTTCTAAAGAAAAAAATAATTAATCAGAAGATCTTATACAGGTGCCGGGGGGAGGGGCTGCAAGAAGGGATGTAATTATCTACAATGTATATGGTATGGAGCAAACAGCACAATAATGGTTAATTTCTCTGTTCTGAGGTAAATAGAAGTCGAATCCATTTCTGGAGGATTTCAAATTATGCAGACTCCACTGTATTACTATAAAATAGTGGATGTCCACCAGAGAACTTGAGAAGAGACATCAGTTTTGTCTCTGCTTTGTTATTGTTTCCAATAATCGATGACTTATGCACGAGTGTTTTTCAAAAATAGTTTCTGCACCGATGGTTGAACAAACAATTAATGCGTCTATTGATATTGGACTCAAATGCAGTGGTTTGGAAATAAGGGATACCATGGGGTCTCTCTCAGTTTTCAAATGATGTTGAACAGTTGAAAGATGTGAGCATTTAAATTGGCTTGCTTAACCAAGGTCTTGTCTGTGATCATAGATATTGCAGCCTATCCAGACAGTGTGAATGTGCTGGACAATGTCAGCAATGATACTCGCACACCTGACAAGCTCATTGATGGATTCAACGACACAAATGATGGCAGACACATGTGGCTGGCTCCCATCTTGCCCAATATTGTAAGTAACGTCCAGATGTTTTGTTTATTTGGTTTGTCCATGGTATCAGATATTGTCTAAAGTGCAAGTTTAAAAGAGGGTGAAAAAAAAAAAATAAGAGTATCTAATCTAACATACTAATAAGGCATATTTTTCATTGATGTTTCTCCTGTTTTGGTGATGGTTCAGTATGACTGTTTGTTTAAATGTCAAGACCCATTTAGTTTTTTTATGTTAAATACATACAGACCGATCCCCATACAGGTGTTGTAAATCCTTATTAGAAGAAACTATGAACAGTTAGTAAATTGTCAATTGTTTTTATATTTCTTGAATATAACTGCAGTTATTAACATTTGAAGTAAATATTCTCTTTGGAAATTATAAAATTTATAACTTCATCATTTTTGTTTACAGATAAACAGAGTGTATGTTATATTTGACCAGCCCACATCTATATCAATGATCAAGTTATGGAACTACAGCAAGACAGTCAATCGTGGAGTCAAAGACTTTGCTGTAAGACTTTCATTTCCATATTCAATTTACTTTCTGTGTTTTAATTCATGAGGGGAGGTTGTTCAGTACTAGTAATGTAAACTGTTCACTGTAAACACACAAGAAAATTGTGTATCCAGGTACAATTCTGCCTAAATATCTGAGGTTCATGGTACATGTATTCTTCTCTTCAAGATCAACAACCATGCTGAAGAATTATTTGAAGTAATAAAACAGACGTCGGGATTTGCGAGTTTTATTTCAGACAGACCACAGAATCTTGGATAAAATTTGATGTACCAAATGTCATTGTAACCACCATCGTAAATAAATATTAATTAATATAAAAATAACCGTTCAGGATGAAATGTAGAATGAGTGTAATAATGAAATGAAGGGACACATCCATTTATGTTTTCTATTAACAGTGAACTGCCATGTAACCATTTTTAAAATTCATTCCATTGTATTTCTTGTGTATGGACTCTTCATTACAGATATCTTCAACAACTGAGAAATTGTGTGAAAGAAAGTGATAACCAAATGAAATTTATTTATGTTGATCATTTTCACAGTAGTTGTAAAATCATGGAAAGAGTGTGCGGTCAGGTCTTTGGCATCTTTATCATAGATACCGGTAGGAAATTCATGGACCTACAAGCCTGAAGACGCCCATATTTTTATAAACCACAGTGTCAACATATACCTGCATGGAATACACCTGTATGACAAATTGAACATTGTATCATTATTAAATCTGTTCTCTTTGGGGTTCTTCTACCAGTTACTTGTGGATGACTTACTGGTTTACAATGGCACACTACAAGCAGTCAGTGGGGGGGCTAAAGGTATCCTGCCTACTTGCAGTGCCTCTATTCCCCATCATACAGTCCTATTTTCAGACAACAAAGACATTATACGCAAGGAGAAGAATGCAATTATCAGGTAAGTCTCTGTAGATTAAGTGATTTCTAGTAATGCTTAGATTGAGTAAGGATATAATGAGAATTCTGAGTTAACACTAGAACCAGAAATTTTTGATGAAGATAAAGAAGGAGAAAGCTAAAAACTCAATTTTGAAATTACAGTGGAACTTGGTTACAGCAAGAGAAGTGTTCCACCAAAAATATCTCATTATACCCGAGGTCTAGCTATTCCAGGAGAGTACAAAAAGCAAAGCAGGGGATTAAAATACAGTAGAACTCGGACTCAACGAACTAGTTCGGTCATTTTTAAAAGTTCGTTGGATGCAAGGTTCGTTGGAGCCAATTCTACACAAGCCAATCCTCCCTCTATCCACAACCTTCCCTCTGCCCCGCATTGCTTGTCTATAGGCCTACAACCACTCTTTACCCTTCCCACCCACTATTCAAGTTCCGGCGGCTTTGTCTCTTTGATCCCGTATCATGTTCTCCCACGCGTCGGCTGTTCGACGGCTGCCACCCCTTCCCCCTCCCTTCTCTCTCTGTTCATAATTTTCTTCCTGTATGTCCACACCTTGCCCTACCCCTATTACATGGCATAATATAGCCTACGGTACACTTATTTATTTCTTGTCAGCCGACAGCAGACCTTTTGAATTTCGAATTTCAACTAGATTTCTAGGTAGACAAGCAATTTATTGTGAGCTTGCCTACACTTCTGGTTCGTTGGAACCGAGGGTGGGTCTGAGATTAGTTCGTTCGATAAAAGATATTTAATAAAGTCAGTGAAGGAAAAAAAACGGGAATTTTTCTCTGTTCGTTGAATGCAAGGTGTTCTTTGAGTCCGAGTTCTTTGGATTCGAGGTGTACTGTACCCCACTATTTTTTATGGTCACCTCCCTTGTTAGCATGTCCTGTACATCATCGTGCATAATATCAAACTGACGGCAGATCTCGGCCTTCTTATCGGTATTTTTTTTTCCTTTCTTTTTGTGCTGATGGTAGACACATTTCGATCAAATTACGAGAGAGTGAGATGCAGAAGTTAGAGACAGATAAGTACGTTTGTTTCCAGTAGTTTCTCGTGATGGATCATTCAGAGCATGGGAACAGTCTGGCCACGTATTTGTGACACGGGGAGTGTAGGCGTGTGGTCACATACCCCGGTGTAGACAAAGAGCATACGCTGCACGGCGATTAGTGATGATCAGTGACCGTGCTACGTGTAATAATTAGCTCACATCACAGGTAGTGACCAGACAGTGTAGGTGCATGTAGTGGGCTGTCACAGCAAGTGGTCAGTAGGGAGAGAGAGCTACTCGGTCTAAGAGAGAGATGGCCAGGTGGGGCCACAACTCGCAAGGCGGGCATGGTGAGCGGGTAGTAACAAACAAAGAATAATATATGTTGCTATTGTCTGATTCCCAACACTTAGTTCTGGCAGCCACCCCCACCATTTGCTATACGCACTCAAAATTAATCCTCTCGCCATAGCAGGTGCTTTGATTATCGATTGCCATTATTCAAGCTCATGTAACAGAAAAAACAGGGATTTAAAATGTTCTCGCTTTTGGCAAAGGTCTCGTTATTAGCAGTATCGTTAAACATGATGGTCCAATGTATTTCAATTTTTTTAAAAAGGTTCAAATTATCAGAATTCAACTAAAGTTGACTCTTTTGTATGTGTTAACCATTACCCATTCCTTGCATTTCAGCTACATAACAAATGGGGTAGAAGGCCTTGGAAATGACAGGTGTAACAGTCCTAAACTATTTACAATGTAATTCTGTTGTGTTTTCGAGGTGGGGAATACATACCATTTGATGAATTTTGAAGAGCCAGCTGGTGTGTGAGTAAAAATGGCATTTTTATTTCATGCATTGGCCCACATCATCATCATGTGTCTTGGCTCCAACTACTTCTGGAGAAAAGTGTTTAATTTTGAATTTATTTTCTTTTTCTTTTTTAGCAATCAAACTGAGGATCAAGATATCCAGATGTTAAATGACAAGCAAATTGTGAGCAAGTATGCCAAGAGCTCCTCCAGCAAGCCAGTGAATCAAGGTTTGTCAGTTTCCCTAATTTGTACCTTTTACTGTGGAATGTCAAAGGGAACTGTTTGGGTCATTGTCTTGTGCATGAGAAAGTTAGATCAGTACAACATGTAAAGTTCATAGGACTGAAATATGTGTGACAACCATTCATTGTAAACATTTTGGTTACAATGTTATTCTCTTGAGCTTTTATGAAATGTTTGTTAAAAGTAGTTGCAGAACAAAAATCAACCCAAAACCATTTTCTCAACTGTAAAATGTCTTTGCCTCAGTGATCATCATGTTCATGATGAAACACTTTGATGAGCAAATGTACTGAAGTAGCATAATAGTATTGTGATTTCACTGAGCATCTAGAATATTTAAAATATTGAGTGAGTAGTGATGTGTGCAGTGAATTGTTTGAAGATCAGTTGATATTCAGGTTGGTAAATAGTACATGTACACTCTTGCTTCATGCTTGGTTTAATTAAAACCCAATACTGGAGAGTTAAATAAAGGTGTGACAATGTCTTCTTTGTGACTGTAAAAGTAGTGTGCACACATCAGCATGTCGCCGGGGGGAATGGCCCAATACATGAAAAGAGCGTTTGGTAGAATAAATTAATAATGTAATTTTGTTACAGTGCTACCATAATTGAAAAAAAAAATGAAAAAAAGCCAGGTTTCCTACAGTGATAGAAGTTATAAATTAAATACATGTACAAAGTTAGCTGTTTCACTCCCAGCCTTGATTGACAACTGAACAGTAAACACAGTCCAGGCTTTTTACTGTTTGGGTTTGTAAAATATGCAGTACACTGTAGTTTATGTCTCCCACATATTTGCTGCTAGATGGCAGTGCAAGACCTCATAAAAGCAAAATACCATAGCTGTCCACCTTATTGTATCTAGTTTCTTTGGTTTAATGGTGTGGAAATATTTGGTACATTTCACTGATGTTCCCATATGCAATTCTCTTCTCAGCATTACGGCCAAAGACCAGTGTGACCAAAACAGCTAGGAGATGACGACAGTATGCAAAACAAGGATGATTTGGGTTTTCAGATCAAAAGAAGAGATTCATGGTAACTTGATCACGGTTAAACACTGTCTGTGAAAAATTATATCCTGCCTCTTTATCTCCACAATACTTAATGCACCAGTTACTTCATACTCCTGTGCATTATTTACAATATATTGATCTGGAAAATGTTATCACATTTCACAGTACTTCATCACTTGTATTGATGAATAAAGGTTGTGTGTGGAATGTGACATTTCTGTAAGTCTCAGGTCATTCTATTTTATCTACAATTTTTTCATTGCCTTTCCTGTGATCTGTGTTGACAGTGCATATTATGCGCTTGTTTCAATTGCTTGCAAGTGTTGAGCAGTCAGTTATGCTTGATTCTGTTTGACAGAATTTAAAGTAAATTAAGTCTGTAATAGTTTCTGGAGAGGGTAGCATGCTCCACAGAACTCTTTGACTTTTGAGAATTCTCATTTCAGTGTCTCCAACCTTATTTGGACTCACTACATTTTTGTTTTTATGATAGGGCGTTAATGTGAGATGTATTTTTTTTAAATAATTTTTTCCTAGAATACCAATTTCTAGCCTTGTTGGTCTATTCTCCAGTAACAAGCCATTCAGTCTTTGTATATCAGACATGTAAGCCAAAGATCAGTAAATTCACGGACCTATTTCTGCCATTCACCCCATCCCCCTTTTTTTTAACTACAGTTTTGATTTTCATTTTTAAAAAATCCTGTTTGTCATAGAAGTAAGAAATAAATCGTTAAAATTTAAGTCAGTCTACACAAACTATGACAAATCTTGAAATTCTGTGTCATGAGCAACAATTATGATAACAATGCATATATATCAGATAGCATTGAAGAATGGCAGGTGATAAGAAAGGATATTACTGATTTCTCAGAAATCCACCCTAAGACCAGTGAGGGCAGTGTCATAATTATATCATTTAGTTGTTGGCTAGTACTATTAAGGGGGGGGGGGGGGCGCGGGTCCTAAAATCGAAATTAGGCTTCAAAATAACGATATCGCGATTTTGTACTTTTCGGTTAGTTGATCCATTTAGGAACACTATTTTATTAACCAAATGTCAATTTTGAATGTTTATAAGCTTGAAATATGCCTTTTAGTGAGGTGGAGGGTCAAGAAAAAGGCACAAGAATCATGCCATTGGGCCACAAAATTAGCTCTAAATAACATCTTAGTGTCGCTATCAAAACCCCTACTCCTCCGTACATATCTGTCATAAGACTTTGGTAGTTTGGAAATCATTGTTGAGGGCCAGGACACCAAGTAATGATGACTTTAGCCATGTGTAACATGTTTCAATAACATTTTTATTGCAAAAAACTTTCAAATGCAATTTTCTCGAAATTGCACTTTTGATCAGTGATTTGTGAACTAGTTTTTTATTTATTGACCAATTGGTATAAAATTTGGCAAACAACATGTTTGAACAAATCAAAAAATTCATACAGAAGGAAATTTGTTCAACTTTTCAAACTTTTTTGGGGTTGAATTTTTTTGTGATAGAAAATAAGAAAAAATTGAATCCCACTGCATACCATTTTCAAAATTTTAAAACAAAAGATCTGTCAGAGATATCAAAATTCCCTTCTGTATAAAGTTTTTAATTGGATTGAATAAAACATAAGAGAAGTTTCAAATAAATTCAGTAAAATTTGGCGAAGCCTATCTATATATTGAATTTGGTACTTTTTGGGGACTCAAAATCCAAGATGGCGGCATTTCCATGGCAACCATAAGACAATGTTTCTGCTAATTCAGACATCCTGAATTCGGTTATAATAGTTAAAATTGTCTATTTCTCATAACAACAAAAATCGCCTTCAGGACCCATACCTCCCCCTTAAAATGTGAAGTGTAGCATCATTTGGACTTGCAGGTTTCATGCAACAGTGTAAAAATTTTAAGGAACTGCTTGGTTTTTAGTTGTTTTTATAAAAGTACAATTCCACAACTCGAGTTATGCTTAGAAGATGTGATAGGTTTCTGCACATGCTCTTTGCCTTGTACGTGAAAGAAGAAAGTTTTGTTGTTGTTTTTTTTCATTAAAACTTAAAAATCAGATACTCTAAGTTAGTCATTTTCAGTATCAAATTTCTCCTATGTCGCATGAATCTGTGCCATTTGTCACAGTATAACATCAAATTGTAAGCAGTGGATAAAAATGGTTGGATTTTTTTGCAAAAACTGAAAATGGGCACATACATTTAAATGTTTTGTGGGGTTTTTTTTGGCACATACAAGGTGTAAATGTATCAAGTCAGCAGCATCCAACAGTCCATGAAGGGAGGGTAACATTGTTTTTATTTTATACAATGTGGTAAAGAATCTTATTCTTAAGAGAGCTTGGTCAGAGAGGAAAGAGTTCAATATCCTCCTCCACTGGCTTTAATGTACATGTAATAAATAATGTGGCACCATCTGAATTTCAGGGCCTTTGCTCTCAATATTTTTAGAGGCGAGTGTGATTTAATGAACATGGAAAAAATTTTACCCAAAATTTAATATACTTTTATTAATTTAATGGTCCATGAACTGTCACTTATTGACAATTTTTGCAATGTAATGCTAGTGCTAACCATTTTTCTGTGGTAGATGATGTGCTACATGAATAATATAATATTCATCGCTATGTTCTGGCATAGCATGATGCTGGGATGATAATATTTACATGGTGAGTAGTATAATGTGTGATCATTATTGTTAAGTGGTTGCTTTCAACTTGAGATAGAATTAATAACATGGGTGACAAAGCATTTCTGTGATACACTGTATTAAAATGTTGACAAGCACTAGAAGTTTAATGTATGGGGTATAATTTCTCACTTAGAATAAATTTTGTATAGGAGGAACAAAGATCTTAAAATAGTATTAACCTAGATTCCCTAGTCGCGCTGCGAGAACCAGCTCGCGGCGTCCCAGGCGTGGAGAGCGAAAACAATGGCGGCTTGAGGTCAAGCTGTCCAAGCGGCGGCCCAGCAACGCTACTGTTTACCATAGGAAACACAAACCGTTTGCCTCGAATTTGATAGTAGGCCTACGATGTAGTACATGTACATAGTAAGCCTAGCGTGTTGTTTTACGTTGTCGAGAAAAGTAGATCTTGAGTGCTACAACAATCAGGAAAATGTCAGAGATTCTAGAATAAGAGAACATTGTAGGCCTACATGTATAAGGAGGTCTAGAAGAAGAAACTCAGAAGCTTGGACCGACAGACTCGCAAATTCTTACTTCAACGTGCGTGTTTTAGAGAGAGGGAGAAAGAGAGGGAGAGAGGGGTATTATAAGACGTACCACCATAACAGCTACAAAATCAGAAAAAATGAAAGTAATCGACAACCTCACCCCCCCCCCCCCCCCCCTCTAATAAAATAAACAGACGGATACCAAGATCCAGCAGAAGCTCAAGTGCATGGGCAGACACTCACTAGTAGCATGTGAGAGTGGGGGGGGGGGGGGGGGGATAAGGCGCAAGCATGATAATGGCTACATAAAATCATAATTTGCTACGTCAACAGCAGCCTCCAACCACCTGTGACAGACACCCCCCCCCCCCCCCAAAAAAGACAGAGAGAGAGAGAGAAGATAGGGGAGACAGACATGTAGAGGAGAGGGAGAGAGACGAAAAAAGCAACCACAGGGACAAGACAGAGAGAGAGAGAAAAAGTAAACCAGGCTAACCTGAAGAGTTGTTTCTGACCTCAATGGCCAAAAGCGTTGAGGTACGGTCACGTGACCTCACCAGGGAATCTAGGTTAATACTATTTTAAGATCTTTGAGGAGGAATGCATAGAAATACATGTATGTGTAATGGTGGCTCAAAGTGTTGTGTAATTGTCCTCTGATTTGCAGAGGTTTAGGAAGTATTTATAAAGAAGTTGATTTGAAAGTGATGATGTGCCTTAAATTCAGGCACATGTGAGAAAATGGATTTCAAATACAGGGATGGAGTTTGAACATCACATTTTGTGTTGCCTCTTTATTTAATATTCACTTTGCCTTTGTGTCATGTTTTTTGCTGGGTTTTTTTTCTTATTCCGTCCATTTGTTTTTACTGGTTTTTAACATCATTTCAATTAATATTATTATTAAGCATCATAATATATTTTGTATTAAATGCCACACTTCAACACTTAAATCTCAATAAAATATTTTTAATCTACCACTTAGCCATGTTTTTTTCGTGTTGTTTACTTTTCATGAACAAATTTCTGCAACCAACCCATTATAAGCATTATACCTCCACAAGATGCCAAATACTCAAATTCTTACATAAATGGAAGTGTACTTCCTCACCACCATTTGATCATACAGACATGATGAATATCACAATACATATATCATGATATTATGATAAACCAGATTTCATTTTAAAGATTTCCAGGAATGCACAGTTGAAATTTGTCGGGGCGTTTTGAGTAGCTGCACTTGAAAATGATATACTAGACATAGTAGCGCAGCTGAATAAACTGATGCCAGTGCAAGAAACAATAACAATATATATTAGTGTAATTTTACACCAGGCTGTTATTACAATTACGGGACTGTAGTCTTAAACTTTACAAAGCTGAACAGAGAAAATACTGGGTTGTATTCGGCTGTTGCTTACTTTGCAAAATACCATGATCCCCTAACAAACCTCTACATTACATGATGATGTTACAAGCCCTCCTCACAAACAATACTTACAACTTCAGAGACGCATTACGATTTCACTCAGTAATACAACACTGTCTCTTTGGATATTATGGAATGCCTGGCTAGCAATTAGCAAATGTTCACCCACTTAAATTCAGTGAGGTACTATGCATTTCTACCGGCCTTCGGTAATCTCGACAATGCTTGCAGTCTGTTAACTTCAGACCAATGCACGAACAACATCAAACAAGCCTGATTATTTTTTTTTGTCAGAAAAAATCTAGTTTATTTCATTAACTGGTACAGACAAACCAATCGAATTTCATTACATGAACTGATCAAATTACAACAACAACAAAAAAAAAGTTGTACAGACACCTATCTAAGCATTCATCCAATTCACACTTTATGTGACAGATGCTGAGTGACAATGGTAAACTTCTCAACATTATATAGGCGTGTAACCTGACACTTTGTGTAAATGTCCTTTCATCTCTCTCACATTACTTATAAATACAAACAACAAATGGGGCTGGAATTGAAATTTAAACTTTGCCAGGGAAGCATCCATTTTCACGCTGTTCGTCCCATTGTTCTACCTGTTGATGAAAAAAAAAAAATGCTCCGTTTCATCATTTCAAAGCATTACAATACAGTCAGAAAGAGGCCATCCATAAAGTATGTATCCTGAAATGGTTTGAGTCCACCATTTTAAAATAAAGCACATGGGGTTGTTTAGGAAGCATCTACAACTTTTCAATTATGGTATTCAATTTGACAAGTTTCATTTCATTAACTTTTTTTCAGCAAAAAAAAAAACTGCACCCCGAAGACAAAATGGTCATAATCAAAAACTTTTTTTTTGTTACACCAAACATTACCATAATAGTTGATAGATAAGGTTTCTCACTGTGACAACCCACTTTTATTTGAAAAGTTGAACTGCAGCAAAAAAATATCTCTTACCTATTTTTTCCCATTACAATTGAGACCACAATCACCAAAACTAAAAGCTGATATAAAAAATGCATGATAAGAACAAACAGCTAAACTTTTTTTTTTTTAAATCTTGCGCGTGTGAGTCTGTAAGAGATTTTCAGAAAAAGAGAACTCAGTTAAATAAATGGGTCAGTCTTTAACATCCTAGTACATGTAATTGCATAAGAAAATATCATAAAGAAACGGTGCACGTCATCTTTCATGTTGAAAACTGAGGTAAAAAAAAAGTTACCTAGTGGAGCAATTCACGTGTAATCTATCCCTATTAAAGTATCTCAGCCTATTTGCAAGTATCCAAAACCAAAGCAAGGTTTGAGACTTCTCCTTCAAATACAATTTATTACATGGCCCATTTGAATCTAAAGTGTATTCTGATGCACCATAAATCCTATATAATTATAGTGATAACTCCACATCTGAAACTCAATTCTTGTGGCAGTTACTATTCAGTATTCCCCAACAAAATTCTGCCCTCACAAAAATCATTTAACAGAAACATTATTAACAACTGTATGGCCATGAGAAATCCTTGTTGGGGTGACCTTACTTGGAGAAACAAAAATCGTTACGGAAACAGCAACATGGAAAAACCAACGTTCTGGATGTGATGGACCTTCTGAGTACCTCGCGACTCGTATGAATGCAAGTAGTGAAAGCCGAAAGGAAACTGCTAGCAGGATGAAGGAGGAACTGAACACCGCCAAAACCAAGACCAGGATTGGATACTGGAATGTTAGAACAATGTATGAATCGGGTAAGTTAGCACAAGTAACATCAGAGATGAGGCGTTACAACCTACACATCCTGGGTGTAAGTGAGAGCAGATGGACTGGATCTGGAAGGATCAAAACATCCACTGGAGAAACCGTTCTCTACTCTGGAAGAGAGGATGACCAACATCATGAAGGAGTAGCCATCATCCTAAAGAAAGGACTGGACAAATGCTTGTTGGAGTGGAAACCAGTCAATAGCAGACTGATGAGGATGAGGATGAAAGGACGACACACAAACATCACTGTCATCCAATGTTATGCACCAACCAACGAAAACGACAACACAGACAAAGACGACTTTTATGAACAACTCCAGGGGGAAATGAACATGACGCCACGGCATGATCTCATCATTGTCATGGGAGACCTCAATGCTAAGGTAGGTAAAGATGATATAAATTATGAAAGAGTAATGGGAAAACATGGAACTGGAACAAGGAATGACAATGGAGAAAGCCTTGTGGATTTTTGTGCCTTGAACAACTTAGTTATCGGAGGGACCCTTTTCACACACAGAGAAATTCACAAACTCACATGGAATTCTCCAAATGGAAGAGACAAGAACCAAATAGACCATTTGATGATCAACGGTATGTGGAGACGATCCCTTCTAGATGTGAAAGTGAAAAGAGGAGCTGACGTAGCCAGCGACCACCATCTAGTGGCAGCACTTATCAAAATTAAACTGAACAAGACCGGAATCAAGACATCAAAGCAAAGACACCTTAATATTCAGAAACTGAGAGATGCAAGTGTTAGAAATGCCTTCAACATACAAGTCAAGAACCGATTCCAGGCTCTACGAGAGTCTGATAAGAACAACCCTAATGAAAGAGGAATCAATTCAGAGTGGAAAAGAGTAACTACAGTGTACACAGAGAGCAGTGTAGCCTGCCTTGGATTTAATGAGAAAGGGAAAAGCAAGGAGTGGATCCAACAAAGAACATGGGATGTGATCGAGGAGAGGAAAGTCATGAAAAAGAAACTCCTACAAGTGAAATCGGAAAGGCTGAAAGAGAGGTACCAACATAGCTACACAGAGTTAAATAAGAAAGTGAAGAGACTAGTAAAGAAAGATAAACGAGAAGCCATGGAACAGCTAGCGGCAGATGCGGAGGAGGCAGCAGCAAGAGGAGAACAGGGTAAGCTCCACAAGATCACTAAGCGCATTTGTGGCAAGTACGGTGGAAGACCAAGTGTTCCAATCAAAGACAAGAATGGGAAACTACTGACTACAGAACGAGAACAGGATACACGCTGGACAGAGCACTTTCAGGAATTACTAAACCGGCCACCACCTGAAGATAGAATAATAATACAAGATGCTGCTGAAGACCTTGACATCAACATAGATCCACCAAAGAAAGAAGAGATAGTGGCAGCAATAAAGAGCCTAAAAAACAGCAAAGCCCCAGGAAAAGACAACTTGACTGCAGAACTGTTCAAAGCAGATCTGGATCAGACAGCCACCATCCTTCAGCCACTGTTCACAGCTATCTGGGAAGCAGAAGCAGTACCAAAGAGCTGGAATGAAGGCAGAATAGTGAAAATACCCAAGAAAGGAGCAATCAGCGATTGCAACAACTGGCGTGGTATCACTCTCCTTTCTATACCCAGCAAAATCCTTGCCAAGATCATTGTGCAACGTATGTCAGATGCTGTGGACAAGACACTGAGAAAGGAACAGGCCGGATTCCGAAAGGGGAAAGGATGCATTGACCAGATCTTCACACTCCGAAACATCATAGAACAGTGTTCAGAATGGCAAAGGCAGCTCTATGTGAACTTCGTTGACTTCGAAAAGGCCTTCGACAGCATCCACAGAGAGAGTATATGGCGCATTCTTCGGCACTATGGGATTCCCAGCAAGCTTGTTGAACTCATCAAAAGCTTTTACAAGAACTTCAGTTGCAGTGTCGGAAACAGTGATGCATCCTTTGAAGTGAAAACTGATGTACGGCAAGGATGTGTGATGTCAACAATTTTGTTTAACCTCGTAATCGACTGGATCATGCGGAAAACTACAGAGGATGCACCAAGAGGCATCAGATGGACACTCTTCGACAACCTAGAGGATTTGGACTTTGCGGATGACCTTGCGCTATTGTCACATAGTCACCAACACATGCAAGATAAGACGCAGAGACTACATAATTTTGGATGCAAAGTAGGCCTTCGGATTAGCCAGAAGAAGACAGAGATTATGACCCTAAATGTAGACACTCCAGCACCAGTGCAAGTAGATGACAAGAACCTCACCACGACGGACAAATTTAAATACCTTGGTAGCATTATCAGACCAGAGGGTGGCACAAAGGAGGACATCCAAAGTAGGCTGGGAAATGCAAGGGCTGTCTTTCAAAGTATGAGCAACATCTGGAAATCGACACAATACGGCATCAACACCAAGATCAGACTGTACCAAAGCTGTGTCCTATCCACACTCCTGTATGGATCAGAGTGTTGGCGAATGACAGAAGGTGACCTCGCCAAGTTGTCTTCCTTCCACACCACATGTCTTCGTAGGATTCTCCGCATCTTTTGGCCAAACAAGATTTCTAATCAGGAACTACTAAGGCGATGCAAGCAAGAAGAAATAGCCAACATCATCACGAAGAGACGATGGAGATGGCTTGGACACGTGCTGCGAAAGGAAGCAAATTTTATAACCAAAACAGCACTTCAGTGGACACCGGAGGGACGGCGCAAGCGAGGCAGACCCAAGGCAACCTGGCGGAGAACAATCGAGGCAGAGATGAAATCCTTCAATCACTCATGGGGAACTCTCGCAAAGATGGCCCAGGACAGACAGGGCTGGAGATCCTTTGTTGCTGCCCTAAGCACCAGTGGGTGCAACAGGAAATAGTAGTATGGCCATGAATGTCCCTTAACATTTTAGATTCCATGTCTCCACTACCAGTGTCAAAGGATATAGAACAGTGCGTGCTAGCACATTCTGATTCAGCATTATAATCATTACACTGAGCAGTGCCAGCAATGAAAGCAAATCAGGAAATACTTCCGTACCTATTTCCACTTCCATTTTAGCCTATCCAAGTGCTTTGAAATGTATTTTTCTCTACATCTTTTCATAACAAGGGGTTGCGATTTTGTGATGGTCAGACATCAATATGAATGGTAAACAAGGAAAGGATTTCCCTAAGCATTAACAGGTACAAGATACCGCTAAAACCTTAGTGAATTCAGACAGAATATACTGAGTGTAATATTTATCTCAGAGATGCCACCCTACGTAAACAAAAATCTGGATCAGGCCCCCCAAAAAATCTGAATTTGGAAAAACAAAATGCACCAAGTTCATGGTCACATAGGCACAAGCTGAAAATCATCTTTAAAAAAACTTAACCACAGCTCCAGAGCTCAGAGCAAGTTTGCCACAGTGTTTCTCAGGGGAGGGCTCTTTTTCAGTTTTTGGCCAGGATCAAGACAAAGAGCCGCTAATAAGATAAGGTAGAAATGTGTTTTTGCCACAATTATGTCAGATAGGAGTTATCTTGACATGTTGGAATTACCAAAATCCATGAATGCCCTGTGTAAGTTTTGCCCATTCTGTGCTGTTAAGTGTTTTCTCTGGCTTTCAATCATCTCATGTTTTCATTTGGCAAGTTGTGCCCATCCAGCATCAACATTCTTGTTGATGGCACTGACTTAAGAAATCTAGGTTTAGATAAATTTAGAATTGTTCCTCCTTCCGTCATAATGGCCGCCAAAGAAATCACTCAGACTGAGTAAAATAACCCTATAGATCTTCCTAAGTTTCATTCCTCCTTCCATCATGGCTACTGCCAAATAAATCACTTTCATCATTTAGATCTAGACTTAGGTAATATCTAGCTAGATTTATACTTGAATGAAGAGATATCAATCTAGCTGGGTTAATAACCAATTGCTCCTTCCGTCACAGTCGCCATCAAATATATCACTTAAGACTTATGAAATGACAAATAGACTATCTAGTTAGATTCAGAATCACCGCCATATGGAATGGTAAGGGGAATGTAAACAACACATGTGGCAAGTGATGAAATTGCTTAACACTGCAAAAGAAACGATAAGAAAGTAGAATTAACTCTTTCAGCACAGAATTTTGGACGGGTTTTCGCAGAATTTTTTTCAGCAGTGAAATCTTCACTCAACCAGACAAGGACAAAATTCTTATTGTTCATTTATTTATGGATAAAACAAAACACATTATATGTCAAACTAAAGGGAATTGGATAAGCTATCCAGAAATGAAACAATTGAGACAAAAAAACCATGCAAGAAATATTTTTTCATGCCGTTAGTGTGAACAAAAAATTTAAGGTCACCAAAAAATTTGTAACTACATTGACTGATTGAGACTCATCAGCGTGTAAAAAATATCAAAACATCAATGACAATATTTTTCTTTAATTTTATTTACTGTGGGTCCAATTCTCTTTTGCTTGAAACAAATTTCATGAAAATCCATCAAGAGATAAGGAAGATAAAGGGGATAACGGTTCTGTTACACCGGTATAAAGTCACAATCTGACTCGATCTTTGAAGTTGACCTATATCTAGCACCATCAGACCGCTCATTTTCTGAAGCCTCCAGATCCAGACTTGATTTTCCTCATGATCGGAATCCTCCTATGAACTAGATCTATCCATTACATTCTCCTCAATCATTTGTCTAGCTTTTTCTGATGTCAAACCCTGAGGTCGAGCCATCCTTACAAAAAAATGTAAACAAACATCAGCTGTTTGCGTGTTTCACTGATCACAGTCAAAACTCCCGGCTGACGCAATAAATGCGACCCCTATAGGTGCAATTCCAGATTTCCTTATTTCTATGCTCGTAAATTCGTAGTCTCACATTTTTCGTTCAGTAAATCTATGAAAACCACTCTTAAAATAGACAATCTCATCGGCTGCTCGCAAATCATGAATTAAATGACGTCCAACCACTAGCACAAGTAGTCGATTATGCTGGGTGAGTTAATTATCGTTTTTTTCCTTAAATGATCGCAATGTCCTGATTTGGCACAGATTGTACAAGTTATACTTACAAGCAGAAGAGCAAAAACGGACTAAAAAAAAAAGCCGATTGTGGGACGGAACAAAAATTGAAAAATCAGCAATTCAAAATCACACCCGTTTTCAAGAAAAATAGGAATAATTCCGATCAAATCGGAATGGTTGGCATCTCTGTAAGTGTATCTGCATTTTTATATATCAAAGTGGGAATTGACAGCGTAAAAAAAAAATTTATGTTGTACTTCACATAGTCCCGTACATTTACTTCACAGAAGTTGTGTGACCACTCACCCAGAAGCCTGGACATAAATGTGTGTAAACTTTTTTGAAGTATTCACATGGGGCATAATCTTCACCCTTGATCTTCTGACAGCGGAAGTAGTCTACGTAGTTCTGCCAACAGTTCCTGTTTACACAGAAATATAAAAATAAAAACACAATCACTTTCAGATTTGAAAACGTATATCCAATATGCCTGTTGACAAAAAATTGTGTACTAGCAAAGAATGATCCCAAAGCTCAGTGCATGACTGAGCACGTGGACAAGGTCTTATTACTTACCATCGAAACTGCCTACACAGATAAAACTCCTAGCAATGAGCAAATTCATTTATTGAAATCCAGTTACTGTACTTGGACCTAACAACAGTTCAATCACTGAATCAGTTCTGTTGCATTTTTGTCACATTCTTAATGATTTTACATTGGCTTTAGTTGGTGTATCAATTATTTGGAAAGGTTTGATTTACCTCGTCTGATTCTGATTTGGAAATCTGGCATCAAAGGGAGGTGCCCAAAGTTGTTTCTTCAACTCTTCGTTTTTAGCTGCGGCAGCCCTGAAAGTAAAATACTTCAGTTATTAATTTTCAATTTCATGCAGTATTCAAAGTATTATAAAACAGAGACCATCAGCTAAACATTTTTAATTTCCACTCACATTAGGTCTACTTACAATCCTCATTGTCCTAACCTTGGCAGAATAAAATAGAATACAATGTACATGTATAGGTCTTCCGCATGTTACTTGAAGGATACACAAGAAAAACAACATAGATCTATTATAATTATAACTTTTAAGACTA
The DNA here is from genome assembly GCA_963931925.1 of Onchidella celtica. Classification (NCBI taxonomy): domain Eukaryota; kingdom Metazoa; phylum Mollusca; class Gastropoda; order Systellommatophora; family Onchidiidae; genus Onchidella; species Onchidella celtica. The sequence continues at coordinate 34,028,078 of OZ007568.1, forward strand.
TTGTACACATCGAAGATCTACTCTTTCAGTGAACTAATACAGAATAGTTTTAATAAATGTGCATTTGGTGTAAGTTATGCCTACTCTCTAGTGCTTTTAATACATATCCCATGTGTGAAATTGAAGGGACATTGTCTTCAAAATCAAAACCAATCACAGGGAGACTGAAGCCTTACAAATTGACCATGTCCCATGACAAGAGGCAGCCAAATGCATAGGAACTGGAACTGAAGTTGCACGAGGTTCAATGGCAATGTATTTAAATAAACGGGGATTGGAAGCTACAAGTAACAATCAACTTTTTCTTGTGTGCTGCACTTTTTCCATGGGCCAAAACACTAGGAATTTCTTTGTTCGAACTTCAAATTCCCTACTACTACTAGAGTAGATCTAGACAGATCAAATGTACACTGGACGGAAGTCGCTGCATTTATTGAGCTTTTTTGAAAAACTACCGTTCCTGTCCCACTCAGTCTAATATCTGCACTTGCTGTTCATCATTTTGCAGGCTATGAAAAATGACAAAAACATAGCAACCTCGGTGTACAAATTAATGATCTTTCTAGGCAAAAATGTCAATAACTCCAGGCTACAGGTCCAACTCCAGGCTCAAAATCAGAATTCCAGGCCAATTCCAGACATGCTCGCAACCTTGATTGTTGTTTGTTTACTGAACAATAGAGCTCTCTGTATTACAGGAGCTCTACAGGTAGAATGCGTATATTATATCCGCCATCTTTAGTGTAAGGACCCAAGCAACGCCATTGCGATTGTGGCATTGATTTTGATTCATTAGCTGATTTGCACTGCGCGCATGTGGGGCGTCGCAAACCAACCTGCGGCGAGCTAAAACTAGTTTGCTTTAGTAAACAATGGCACATATGTACATGTTCAATGGGAGAGGTTCGGTCAATTCTTTCACTTCCTTTCCCTTGTTTACACGGATGGTAGGGAATCTGACCAGCTTGGATCCATCCTTTCCACCTCTGTCTTAACAATCAACTACAATACAACCAGCAGGCATTTTAACCGCTTAGACATATCTCGAAGTTACACTAATCAGCTAATCCACCGGCCATCTTTAGTGTAGGAAGATCAAAACAAAAACACTCTGTGGCGTCATGCGCATTCTACCTATAGGCCTACAGCCCCATGGGAGGCAATGCCCCTCCACATAGATGTATAGAAACAGATTCTTCCACATAAATTAATTCTAGGGAATGCCCATTATAGACAGAAGAAGGTTCTTCCAATTATTTACAACTATGTGTATTGGATAATGCTGGCTTAGCCATCATATTAACTGCATGAAGAGATGCCACCCAACAAAAACAAAAATCTGAATCAGGCCCCCCAAAAATCTGAATCTGGGTGAAAAAATCTGAACAGGTGTGAAGGACGATAAAAATTAAACGGTACTAGTTCTGAACCTATATTTTCATTATTTTTGGTCTTGGTCACAAAAATTAAGCTGAAAATCATTTTTAAGACTTACACTATTTACAATTCATTTCAACCATATCTTATTAACCCTCACCCTGCGCAGGGCGGCAAATGTCAGTATTGACTCACAAGCCCTCACGCTGAACGGGCGGCAAAAGTCGGCCAGGTCAAGCTGACCGCGCCACACGCAATCTGTATTTTCACACGTCGGGCCACTGACCTTTTTGAGACGTAACCACCATCTTATTGTTCACTATCTCTTCTAAATCAAAGGCATTGTGACAGGGACATGTTAACCAGTTAACCATGTTAACTGGTCGGAATCACAAAGACTAAGCTTTCAAAGGCTCTCCTCACATCAAAAGATGTAACATCGACATGCGAACTGTTGCTCAACAAATTTGCAATATTCTCTCATTTTCTCACAAGCTGACCACCATCGGGAGTTGTCTGTATCTAAGAACCAATCAGAAACAAGCTCTGAAATAATCTTTGCCCCAAATGCCCACATTGGTTTATTAGTAGGCCTATGGGTCAATCAGGATGAAACCATTTGTGTAGGGCTTGGGAGGGCGTGGCTAGTTATCATGCTTTGTTCTCACGAAAACTACAGCTGTCAGTTTGGAATCATAAGTCAGATCATTGGTTAGAGACTGACAGACTAAGGTTTTGCTGGTTAATACATAATCAAGCGTGATAAGGCATAGCAGCGAAGGTTTTCATACCGATTAATAAAAACCGAACCACGTGGACAGCGTATGTGGTCATCGTATAGCGGTACGGGTCAGTGACCCCAGATAAGATTCATCGTGAGTAAGGTCACTGACCGGACAGCAGGCTTTACGGGTAGCGCGCAGGGTGAGCGTTAATATTATCCGCTGTTTGCCCTGATCTTGGCCAAAACTGAAAAAGAATCTTCTCCAGAAAAAAAAGCACTGTCAGACAGGCGCTGCCGTGGCATGTTGGGATTTGAGTGCCAAAATGCACAAATTTTTGCCTATTCCGTGCTGTTCAGTGTTTTTCCCACTCCCAATCTCATGTTTTAATGTGGCAATCTGTGCCCATGCAAGGTCAACCTTCTCCATGTTCATGGCTTGGATTTAAGAAATCTAGGTCTAGAATAGATAAGTTTAGGACTGCTTCCTCTTTCCACCACAATCGCCACCGAATCAATTATCAATTACTTTAGTATTTGAATTTGACAATCCATAGATCTTGCTATGGTCTCATTCTTGCATCCGTTATAACTTATAGCCGCTGCCAGATAAATCACTTACATCTAGACTTAACTTATTGTCTCCGAGCTGCCGGTACTCTAAGGTTCCAAATAAGCGGAGGCGGGGGGGGCTTATTAATTTTCGGATTTTGTGCGCACCCCGACGTTTCTTATTCCGCACCCCCCGTTTATTTTTTTCAGGATTGTCATGACCAACGGTTTTACTAGTAAGAGACTGGTCGTGACCCAAAAAAAAAAAAAAGGGAAGACAAAATTGTCCTTAAAATGTAGCAAGCCCGATTAATACACACACGATTCACTGACAGTCTCGTGCGTGAAAATCGGGTCAGGTCTCTAGGCCATGTGACGTCATGATAGATCTATAGATCCGGTCCTCCGGTTGGCTGGCGAGTCCATTGCGTGTTTTCCCCTCTTTGCGGTTCGCCCGCGCTTCGAGCGGGGTCTTTCATCTCTCTCTCTCTCTTTCTGACGGAAGTGGCTTCGCGGGCAAGCAGGGTGGGGAGGATGAGGGGGTCTGACACGAGTGGCTTCGCGCTACAGCTCTATAAGCAAGCTTAGTTTCGGTTTCGTTTGCACTGCGATCTAGGCCTAGATCTAGTAGCGGATTGAGAAAATGGCGAACATGAGTTCTAAGTAATTGGATCCGGGATCAATGTGCCGCCGCCCCCCCCCCCATTTATTTATTTTGAGCCTCTTGTCCACCCCCCCCCCTTTTATTTGGAACCTTAGAGTATACCGTAGCAATTTTCTGGCCCGTGATGCGGAGCTGCCGATATGTCGTTTGTTTCGTTTACATGTAATAACAGAATGGTTTTTCATATTCTAATTATGCAATCGATTTCCAACATTTTCATGTATAACATTCCATATTTTGACCCAAAAGTGAACATTCAATAATGGTTTAAGTAGCAGGGGGCCTCCAAATGGGATTTAGGTTCCAGAGACAATTAAGCGATATCTAGCTAGGCGTAAATTTGAAGGAAGAGATCTAAACTAGCTAGGTTTAGAATAGATTCCTCCTTCTGTAACGGTCGTAACTTAGACTTAAGTGAGGGTGAATAGATCTATGCAGTTAGTTTCAGAACCACTGCCATGCGGACTGGTAAAAAAAATGTAAGCACAATGTGTGTGATGATAGTGATCAAATCTCTGAACAGTACAAAACTAGCGATAAGAAAGTAGATCTAACTTCCGGTATATTCACAAAATGATCATAATATTCTGATTCAGCGCATTTTGTAAAACTTTAATTAAAAACTGGAATCCGGAAGAATGAAAATGGAAAAAAATGCCGATTGCGGGAAATAAAAAAACGGAATACCGGCCTGGCTAATTGGAAATCGGAATCACGCCCGTTTTTTCAAGAAAAATCGGAATGGGTGGCATCTCTTGACTGCTGCTAGTGCTAATAAATTCAAAACAAGAATGAGCATGTATCCGATTATAAAAATTAAATAAAAATGACAAACCCTGTAGAATAAGAATTGTTGAAAACTGACACATGTATATGATTATCTGTCATTTCTTGGGGAGGAGTTTCATTTGTGTTGTAAACACAATCAGGATATTGCAAGGACGCAACTTTGGGAGCGTCAGTGTGCAGGGGGTCACAGGATTGGGGGGGGGGGGGGCACTCCAGCGCCCCCTGGCAAGTTACTCCTCTTTGTGGATGGTTTTATAGTAAATGCACTGCAAGGCTCAACGATTAATTCACAGAACTTGAAATGGGTGAGAGACTAAAGTTGTGTACCCCATAATGTGATGGTACCCTACTCCTCCCACTTTTGTACAGCCTAGTAAAAATATCCTGAATGGTCAATCAATGAATGTAAAATTGTAACAAACTTGATGGAAATGACTTTTCCTGACCATTCCCTATGTGAGTCGTGCAGTCTCTCAGTCTGGGCACAATCAGTGATAGGTAATAGTAATGGGGTTTAGTCTACATCCAGACTCTAGATCTAGAGATCTAGATCTAGATCTAGATATTCTAGATTCTATTTCTATTCTGACTCTAGATCTAGATAAATATCTAAAATGTAGGCTATTGCAAACGAGAGAACTCAGATTGTCAGAATGCCGAGAGCTAAAACAAAATTTTTGACGAGGAGAAAAGAAAGAGAAGTTCTATTAACAATGTACAGACTCTGAGGCAATACACCATCTGTAACTTGCTAAAACTAGAAGTTTCTCACGTACATGTTTCCAGTCTTGACCTTGTCACTAAATCTATCCTCCCAGGGAAAGTAGAATGAGAGATCCCGTCAAACCCAGATTTTTCTAATATATCACGTTAACAAATTCTAAAACATTTCACGTGTACAGTCAAAATCGGAGTTTAATACCTTAATATATTAATACTGTGGCAGTGCTTTTCAAATTTGATTTTCTATTATTTTTCTTGCGCAAAATCTATAGTAATATTTATAGTCAATATTCTTTATGTGGCAATAATTTAAATTTTCTTCAACGGTTGCCAATTCTGGCAAAACAATAGTGAACCATACTGTTTGCCAGGTAAATTGGTGACAGCATCATGTTCACATTCTTTTAGAATTTTTCATTCCAGAATTCCAGACTTGGCTTGAGATAAAGAGTGTTAAATTTTATTACTTTCTCACAGAATATCATGATTTCACTTATTTCGGTTGGCATGGATCTCTTTACGGTGTTTTTTGGTTGTTTTAAAAATCAAATTTCAAACCCACGTTTTAACTCTTTCCGCATATAAAGTTAATATCGTAAACAAACAAAAAATTGCACATGTCGGTCCGTTAGTTTCCGGCGAACTTCAGAAAAAAAAAAAGAAAAAAGGAAAAATGAAAAACTACACATAAAAATTTTAGAAAGAAGTTGATAAAATAATTATAAAAGAACGCCCAACGGGCTCGTTGTAACGATGGCTGATCCTTCCCAAGACCCACTATTGTATCCTTCTATATGTGACAATTCCGTGTGCAACTTTGAAGGATCAACTTTGTGCAACATTATATGCTACATGCCAATTATTGGTCACTATTGTCGCTGTAGATGAAGTACAATAAAAAAAATATGAAAATTAGAGGGAGTGGAAATGAGAATTAAAAGGAAGTAATAAAACCGCTAACAATGAAGATGTAAAAACAACCCAGCTGGCATCCCTACGCCAAACCGGTGTAGACTTAGCATCTATCTGATGTAAAATCTCATCTCGCAAGAGCTGTCCAGCGTTCATATTCTCTTAACAGTACGTTCTTAATCTTCTTCTTCTTCCTCTTCTTCTGTCTCTTGGTCTTCTTCTTCTGCTGCTGCTGCTGCTCCTCCCAGTCTTCCTGTTGATCGCGTGTAGGCTACACACTTTAGCGCGAAATTTACATCATAGTAGGTGGAGAAACTGTGAGAAAGAATGGGTGAAATCAGCGAAATTCTTCACCAGAAGAAATAAAACTTGCACACGCATCTTCCATATTAATATACAACAATGGAACTGTGAACATGACAGTTCTATGCCAGAAAACGTCAAAGACTAAATATAAGCAATCCAATATTTGTTGTAATTGTTTCTCTCTCTCTCTCTCTCTCTCTCTCGCTCGCTCGCTCGCTCGCTCTGTGGGTGCGTTCTCTCTCTCGCTCGATCTGTGGGTGCGTTCGCTCGCTCGCTCTGTGGGTGCGTTCTCTCTCTCTCGCTCGCTCTGTGGGTGCGTTGACTAGGAAACCTGCTCACGAATTATTTTCGGTCATGTGATATCAATTCTTTTTTTTTTTTTTCGTCCTCATAATAATTATCACGGCCTTTCGTTTTCTGTAACTGGTTGGCAAACTCTACAGCAGATCCGAAATTTGAACTCAACAGTATTTAACTAGCATTCAGTTTTTCAATGTACTTTCTGTGTGAAAAAATAAGTTAAACAATAATAAATTATCCAATAACTTTTTTTTTTAAAGAAGAAGAAAGAAAGAAAATTGTAGTGTGCTCTGTCTGCTATTTAGAAATACCGAAGATGAACGAATGGAATATCGATCTGAAATGGGCTCGTGCAAAAATGATGCTCTTAGGCCCAAGCCAGGTGGAAATTAGAAGTCCCATTTCAAACTGCTCATCAAGTATTTTTTTATTTAGTGACGAATATATACGATTCATATGGGTCTATGTAGTGTACGCGACGCTTGCAAAGGATATATAGAACAGGACAATAGAACTAGAACGATGTCTAATAGTAATATTAGTAATGGCAGGCAATTGAGTCTATTCAAAATGTATTGCCAGGTTATCTGGAATTTAGCACAGAGCAGAGAGATTTACATCATAATGTAAATTATAAATGTGGCACGTACGCTGGTTTCAGTTTTCCTATCTGCAATGATGTGTATCTTAGCTGTAATTAATTTTTTATGAATCATCTTTAAAATAGTAATATTTTGTGTTGGAGGGTCCCACTTGACTGTATGTAGATTAATTACTAATATCAATATTATTCTTTATCAAAGGCTATACAATATCAATATATGTACTTCATCATTGGGTACGTCGGTCTCACCCTCCATTTGCCTGTCCCAGCAGGAGTAAGCCCACTCAAAGTCGTAGGCCCACACAGCCCCCAATTCCACCCCCACCCCTATCCTCTGGTCTGGCCTGATCAGAAATCTGTTGTATACTTAATTAAGTTCCTTGACATGTAATGGGACCTGGGAGGGCCGAGGCCGAGATTTTTCATTATAAGTTGCTTTCCAATAAACAATTCATTTCACTATGGGAAGCGTTTATGAGCACGTATAAAATGCGACTGTAAGAAACAAAACATGATAATTATATGCATCCCCTCCTCCACTCTTCACTCCCCCCCCCCCCCCCGACAAACACACACCCATTATATCGTTTTCCATGCGTTTACTAAAGAAAACAGAAAGTTGAAACGATATAATTATTTCTATAATTGCTAACGCATTTTTGCGAGTCGTTGACACAAACTCACACAATAACAACTGAAAGCCATATCAATTCTCTCTGCTGCCCATGCCCAAACTAACTTAATTTACTTATGTCGGTAGACGAGAATATGAAAAAAAAAAAAAAAAAGCTACCCTGGCATTCAAGCTCAGGAGTAATCACACAAGCAAAAAAAAAAGAAAGAAAAAATGGTCGCCGATGTTGGCAATTTTGCTGTGAAGAGATGATGCTCCTGACATGCTCTCCTGTTCGTCCCACCCTATCATTTTCCTTTAAACACGAGACCTCCTTCCATCTTATCTTTTCATCTCCCCATCTCTCATTACGTAACGTTATGTCTCTATAATACATAACCCAGCTTTTATTTCTAGATGGAAGATCATGTTGAGAATATTTCTTGCTGTACCATTATACGTCTTCTTTTATAAGTGAAACGGTAGGACGTAGTCCTAAATGCGACATTTTACTTCACTGAGTTTGTGGCCCCCTCTCCCCCCCCCCCCCCCCTCAAGTGTACTCTATGGAAATATGGCAGTAGAACACATTTTATTACCATATAATGGTATTTTAGAGGATGGCAGAATATGAATCTGATGTGTTTATTAGGATAATTCATATTGTATGGTTCACTCACAGAAAGAGATTTTGAAATGCTGTCTTTAGTAGTGAAAATAAAAAAATATTTGCACATATTATCCACGTGTGGGTGTTTGCGTATGTGAGAGAGATAGATACACTGTAGATAGATAGATAGATAGATAGATAGATAGATAGATAGATAGATAGATAGATAGATAGATAGATAGATAGATAGATAGATAGATAGATAGATAGATAGATAGATAGATAGATAGAGGGGGAGGGGGGATAGGATTTGGAGAAATGAACTACTGTCTTGTTATCGCCAGTGGCTGGTGGGCGCTTCTGTTATGGTCTCCTCCTGTCCCATATATATAATATATAAAGCAAAGTGGAATCTGTCTATAAATCGTTTTACTACACTGTATTTCCTGGCACAACTAGATGAGGTACCCAGCATTACCAATGATATACCGATGTGTTCCCGCCTCCCGTCTCCCTCTCTTTCTCTGATCTACACAATTCCTCATGTTTTTCGCACGCTGCTATCAAATTTATACGATGTTATACGCACTTCTGATTTCCCTTTTTTGGTGAACCCAAACTCCACACAATTCTCCTTATTCGGCGTATTATTTTCTCCACGAAGAAACATACGAGATCGGCTACTATGCAGATATATCTCCATCACATTTATTTAAATCTATTCATTTCATACCCATTGAGCTAACACTTCCTGCCCCACCTAATTAGGGTCCACCCATAAAGTACGTACGTTCGATCTGGGCATATCTTTACATCGACCCACCCCCTTTCATGTCCTCTTTTCATACATTGGCTTCAAATCAATACCCCCACCCCCGTAAGACTTTACGACCATTAGAAAGGTGAATGTCTATGACAATGGCCTGGTGTTAGGAAACTTTAAGTGGCATTTTGCATGGACAATTCTACTGTTTCATTAGAAAATGACTTTTATACAATCCAACAACTTAATTTCTGAAGAAAAAAAGAAAGAAAAAGAGTAAGTTGAATAAAAGGAAACATTTCAATTTATTGCCTTAAGTGAAAACCCGATCACGTACGCTCCCCCTTTCGCACGCTGCTAGCAAATTTAACCCCCCCCCCCCTCGCCCACAGTGTTCGTACTTTATGGATGGCCCCTTACGCTGGATCAGTGTTCTCGAGTTCCAGTCCATATTCCTCTCCTTGCTATTCCAGGTTTCCTCAATTCCTCCACCGATTTGAACTATCTTCTATTAATTTTTTTTCACCGTTACACTTTTACAATAATTGAAACTAATAAAATGTAAACTAATTAATTATTCGTGGATCGCCCAGTTGTGTATTAACTGGTATTTCATTTGGTGTGCAAATTGCATTCTTTCCCAGCCTGGAGTTCCGCCCCTGACCCCAAATTTTCCCCTGGCTGAAATTCCCCCTCCGGAATCCAAGTTCTCCCCGTTTGAGAATCACTGCGCTAGATGATTCATCGCATCAACTTCGCACTTCCATCAATTTTCAGTGGTCAGATTTTCACATGGAATCAAGACTTATAAGTGTTCGCGTTCCAGTTACTGTGAAGGCCTAACTTTTTGTACGACCAAGTGCAAAATTTGGTAGTATAAAACGGATTACGTGCCTTTTATCAATTGTACCACCGCTCATAATTATTATTCCTGGAACTGAATCGCTTCACAACCAACCAAAAGTACTTGGCTAGCCTATCCGTCTGTCACGAAAGAAAAAGGCTATTTATATCTTTTAATAATAAAAGAATCGACCAATGGGAGTGTGCCTGTTCTTTATAACATACACAGTCATGTGATGGCGAACGGCGTGAAGGTGTGAACTGGATATGGCCTTATTTCAGCGAATATTTTCATCAAAACGAACATTTAAGAGATCTTCGGAAGACAGAAATGAACAGTTACCGTAAGTATAATTTTTGTTTCTTTGACCTGTATGGCCCAAGGCACATTTGAGCTGACCTAGTTCCCCCACCCCAGCGGTCAGGCGGGCTGTGTCGTGGGCCCAGTTAGATAGGGTCAGATCATCACATGACGATGAATGACAGTCATGTGCCTGGTGTAAACAATCCATTGCGACGCACATGATGTAGTCTGAAGTCCTCTGTCGTGCTGTAAATCCGTGATAATTTTTGTCGCTCCTGATTGTTAGACAAATTATCGGCGCTCATGAAGTGTGCTGAGTGAAAAGTTGAAATCCAGTGAAAGTCAGTGGCTAATGACTTCTGTTTGATAGTGCCAGAAGAGATTAATAATAATTATTGATATGACTCATTAAAGTGGGAAAATAATTTAATTAGGCCTAATTCCATAGGCAATGGGTAGTGTTTACTGTTTGATTAGTATTGCACTCATGGGGAAATAATCTCAGAAACCAAATCCGAGGAGATTGTAACTCATGGCATGCAAAATGATTGTGGTGATTGTAATCAAATAAATATGATTTTTTTTTGTTTTGTTGTTGCAGCCAAAAAGAAAAGTGATGTTGTGTATGCAAGCCATGTAGATCTATATTTATATGTATCCATTTTTACAGAGCAATTTGATGTCATGTTTCTGAAGCCTTATCGCGGTGGCAATCAAGAGCAACTAATGTTTGAATTCAGTAAATTTATGATGAACTTAGTATAAAAGATAACATATCAACTGGTGAAACAACATTCAAATATGGTGCTGGAATTCAGTGTTATAGGTTTAGGCCTGAAAAATGTCTACAACTCCTGCAAGCACACGGGAAACAGGTAATTAGAATTAATGTTACTGTTACTACCAAGCATTTAAATTGAGCTGAAATAATATTGTAAATTTTTAATTTGTTAGAGTTATAATTTTCTCATGTAGAGCACTCAAGGTGATAAAATTCTATGCAGTAATTGGCTGGTATGCAACATCTGTTATGAAATAGATGCTGACCGCATTTAATTAATAAAAAGCAAAAGATAGAAGATTCATTTACGTCCTGTTCGCAACAGCAAAGCATTTAAAGCGTGATGACATACCCACATACAACCATTATTTTGCATCTGAGTTATCGGCATGAGTTGAAATTACCAAAAAGAGGCAGTTAGAACTAAATAATGCAGAGAGAGAAATTATTTTGAATCTAGACGCTCATTTCTGGTAACCGAAGACTTCGTACCAGTTTGACCATCACCAATACATTTATACAGTCATGAATTGATAGCCTATGAGTCGACAGTTAAAACATTCATGGACCTCCCATTAATTACTTTAAATATGCTGCACCACACCAACTTCCCACTCACCAGTGTCATATATTATAATTTATAACCCAGCTTAAACTTTAATCCTGTCCCAGTGATTAATTCATCACAGTGCTTGAAACTTGAAACACACACAGCCATCTTTAATTCACCATGCAGAGAAGGAACCACTTCATTACAAAACAATCTAAATTCTCAGCTGACAGAATATTTTTGTCTCTGTAAAAATAGGCCTACTTTCCCCTCTGACTGAAAAATGAGGGAGGAGTTCCTTTGCAAACAACAATTTCAATTATGAGACTAGGAGAGTCTGTGTACAGGGGAGGGGATGGAGAGCAGCACATGTGAGGAGTTAGTTCTCTAGATAGCTCAGCAATTAAACATGCAGAATATGAAATTAGGTGTTCTTGAAGTGAAGCTGGGGTAGCCTCATACGGTCCTCCCTTTGAAAATTATAAGTTCTTTGAAGTCCTCAGAATTAACATTAATTAATTAATATTAACTCTTCAGGGCATCAGTATCAGAGGCTTCGGTCAAGTCTGGGTGTAATTAATTTTCCCCACTTTGGGAAATTCAAAAGAACAGCATGGTTCAGAAAAACGCCTACAGCAAAAAAAAGTATTGATAGTGAAGTTAACTGTTATACATAAAAAAAAAAAGAGAATGCCACGTAGAATACAATATTAATTGGGAAATTCGAAAAACAGCATGGTTCAGAAAAACTCCTACAGAAAAAAAAAGTATTGGTAGTGAAGTTAAATGTTATACATAAAAAAAAAAAAGAATTCAACATAGAATACAATATTAATTGGCAATACATCCAAATGTGTTTTTCACTGGTGCTGATGAATTGAGGATAAGCCCCGAAAGAGTTTAAAATATCAAAATTTTAAAAGAAAAGCTAGAGATCTGGGTTTTTTTCTTCACCAGATTGAGATTACTCTGCCACATTTTTGCAATGGTGTTTAATTAATAATTTGGTTTACAATGTAAATTATTTTATACAGTTAATAACATAATCTGTCAGGCACAGCTGAGCTTTTGTCCACCAGCGAGGTGGCTGATACTCCTGTTGTGTGTACTTGTGACCAGAATAGTACACGGCTTGGAATTTTTTAAAAAGTGGTCTACTTAAAAGAATCAGAATGACTAAAAATACAGAAAAATATCTTTTCCGTGACAAAGGAGCCTATTCTTGTACAATTAATATAGACTCCCCTCTCCAGCCAGAATGTGTTACAGTTGTTCTTTGAGAAAAAAAAGAGTGCTAAAACACTAGAAATGTCATTGTCATTATCTGGGAAAAGGAAGGTTTCCATGAGTATCACCATTGATGATTATGTTTCAGACAAAATCAGGTTATAATAAGAGTTTTCGGTCAGTCTTTTAGTTTCATCCATCATTCTTAGTAAAGGCTGCATCTGAATGCATTTGTCTCAATATTTCAAGTGTAATTACCTTGACACATGGGAGAGCCGAGACTGAGCTTTATCAGTCATGCAGTTCCATGGTCTCTGTCCCTAAATATTCAGTTTCATCTAGTTCAATATCCCCACCATATCTTTGAAGTGTTGTTATTTGTTATCGCAAGCTACAGTCATACAAAAGGAAAGTGCAGGCTTACTGAGAGATGACAGCAAAGGTCATGAGTGGTCAAATGAATAAAAGCTGATAATCAGTCTCTGATCTACTATTCACGTGAGGTAGTTGTAGGACTGATAGTGACAGGGGCATTGATCACATGATGGAATTAATAAGTTCATCATATGATACTCAGGTGGCTCATCAAAACATGGCATGGAGTAGGTATACTGCTTGTGAACTTCTTTTGTATATTGTGGGCCAATATACTTCTGAAAAGGATATTCACAGTGATGCTGTTTACCCTGCCAATTTGTTATCATTTTTATATTGTGCTGGCAGACCATATTATACTAACTTATTCCATTTTATTGCTGATATTATTTTGTTATTGAGAATTAGTTTTAATTAGCTTCACATTATAAAAAGAAAACCATCATAATGGTGTGTAACTCATTAGAAGACTACGACAAAGTATCTGATTTTATTACCAGTGACAAAAGGTAAGATTGCAAATCCTATACTTTATGGCTATAAAATAAAAAGACACAGAACAAATCATGGCTCATGGACATTGTAATGGAGATGATTTAGGAAAAACAGCACCAGAATTGATTAATTCATTTTTTTTAATGACATGTAGCAGTGCAAGATTGATATGGTTTTAAAGAATAATAACAACAACAAAAATTGTGACATTGTTCTACTGGTATTTTCTCAGCCAGGTCAGTTTCTAATTTAGTGGAAAATATGTCATCGCAGATAAATAATTTTGTAACAGTGCATCATTGTTTCTTTCAGAGATCTTTCAAAATAATTTCTTTCATTTCTTCTTTATTGTTTTCATTATGTATTTTTTTGTTTGTTTGATATTATGTGAAATTAATTAAAGTTTGAGAAGTTATGTCTATTCTAAGCTGCTGACATATCATGGTAAAAAAAAAAGTGTAATGCGTCACGTATCTTAGAAAGTAAAAGGAAGGGGAGAGGATGTGCAAAATATAAACTAGAATAGTAGAAATTTTATCCATGTAGATAGTGAGTGTGCTTTGCTGTTTTCATTTCATTGCCCTGGTGCATCACCGAAGAACGGTGTTATTACAGATGCAAAGCCTTGTTGTGACTCATAATTTTTAGAAGTGCTTGATGCTTTATTGATAGGCATTTTGTTCACACAATATTTCTTCCACCAGGAAAACCGTTCCCCCTAAATTGGACAAGTCCAAAATCAGATTGGTCATATATGCTGATTCAGACAGAGGCAGGGTCCCTTATTTTGACTCCAATGCTATAAAACTTTTGGAAGATGCTGAGAAGGTAAACATTGATAGTTTGTCAAGAGACTCATTTGACAGTGGAAGAATCGAAAGAATGTATGAAGTTTTTAAAATGAATTAAAACGACTGACAAATTTTTATTTTCTAATTTTGTTTCTCTTAGAGCAAAATGAATCAGATTGAATTTGTTAGATGTGACTGCAACAGGTCAGTTTAGATTTAAAGGTAATATCTCAGCCATTGTAAAATAAAAGCAGAGAAAGGTTGAGATGCTGTTGTTTTTAAGTTTTGCACGTTATGATCTGTCATCTAATTTTTCATGCTACAGATTTTCTAATGATACTTCAAATGGATAATATTAATAAAAAAAATTCTGTATAGTGTAATGATCCACGTAGCGTAGAAACCATTAAGTGAAATATGCTCGTGGTCTTTGTTGAAAGACAAAAACCTTGCACAAGGAAATTAGACAGAGTTAAACATTATTTACTAGATGTGTCTTCTGAGACTTCATGAAATGATACGATCATGAATTTTTTTGCATTTTCTTGTTTGTTCAAAGAATGTCATCAAAACTGCACCAAAAGCAATGCGGGCTAAAGGCCTCAATTATTCTGCACAGAAGGAATCATCTTTGCCACAGCAGAGACAAACGCCAAAGTATCAGGTAAGTTTTGTTATAAAATGATTGGTTATAATTTCATATGCTCAGCTTATACTTTAATTTATTAAGTCTAAAAATTTTAATAAATATAAAACATTATTAATAATATAAAACAAACAAACTAAATCTAGCAAGGACAGGTTTAAGATTTGGAATCAGTGAAACCTATAAATTTTATGCTACAAATAGACTTAGAGCATCAAGTTGAGGAAAAGTGGTAAATTGTGAGTTAATTTTAGCAAAATATGGATTTGTACATAATTATAAGTATAAAGATTGATTTGTTTCAAATTCATTGACTGATTTGTTATTATAATTATTATAAAAAACCACAGAATTTATATCTTATTTAAGGCCTTGCTACATTCAACTTTTTGTTTTTGCCATATTTGGACACTGATTTGTTTCAGTTTCACCGACTGGGAAGTGATGTTAAAGTTCTTGAAGAGATGATGTTTGGAACTGTGGCCATGGCGTTCAAAGGCTCAAGCTTGAAAATTCATTTGTTGAGGTAGGCAGATATAAAATAAGAGAGCACAAGGTAGGATTTCAGAATTCAGTTGTTCAGGTGGCAACAAGGACATGACTTTTAGGAGCATCTGTTCCTTGGGGGGAAGAGGAGGGGGTACCCCTGGCAAGTTGGTGGTCTCCAGGGATGTTTTCTGTGGTTAATGCAAGGCTCGGCTATGATTAATGCAAGGCTCGGCTATGAACGCTCAGAACACAAAATAAACCCTCTTTAGGATGGACTTCTCATGCTTGTTTTCTGAAGATAACTGGATTTGTTAATCTTTCTGAACATAATTATGAGCTGAGAGTTGGTGTAGTGCTCCTCTTGTAAATCTGTGCAATTTTGGTGGTGCACATTACTTACTAGTGCAGTGCGCTCAATACCAATGAATTAATATTCATGAGAAAAAAGATGTTTTCAACTAATCTGATTTGATATGATGAGTCATGATTGATAAGATGTAAGGGTATTTAAGAAAATAGACAACTTCATCCCATATTACTCTTGTACACTACAGGTCAATAAGTAAGGGTATGCTAAAGGCTAGTTTTTGTTTTGTTTTGGGGGCATGGGATGTTTGGAGTCAAAGGCAAACTGTAAGGCTTTAATAAAAGTATTTGTGTTCATTGGGAGGCGGAGCCTACTTACAAAGAGGACAATAGAAGCTTTCTTGGAATAAATAAATCCATTTCTTGTAACTGATGTTGTTTTCTTTACCAGTAAGTCAGTGATGGTTTCCGGTTTGACAAGTTATGGTAGGCCTAATAGTTGTACCCTCTGAAGTATATAAACCTAATCAAAGGTGTATACCCTTGCTGTACTGTATAACTGTTATTAGTTTTAATGCTACATTATTTGGAGATGCCCCATTGAGAGGCAGTCATTAAAATTGGTTCCAGTTGGTTAGAGGCAAAAAAACAAAAAAAAAACATGTCACTGAAGGAACTCACAGACAGATCGTTGGTTATTAAAAGTCCTGAAATTTCAGCTGATCATAGCATAGCAACAAAATGGTAGGTGATATTAGCCAGCCTTGCAACATTCAAATGGATGGATGTTGTGGGTGTGACTGAGCTGTTTGGGCAGTTTCTGTGTGATTGTTCAGAGAGTTAAAGACAAAAACTAAGTGCGCATTTCAAGTATCTTGTTTTCAATTCATATCTTATTAATGTATTTATCATGACAAAAAATTTATTAAGAGGTTAACTTGAAACTGATAAGGCCTATCTGTCTTAAGTATTCATGGAGAAGTAGGCTAACTGTTTGAGTTTTAAAGCATGATAATGCATTTTTGCTTTAATCATGTTTGTGATTTGCAGCTTAGCTTAAGATCTGTGAAAAAAAAACGACAGAGTCAAATCCGCGAGAAGTCAACTCGCTTAAAGTAAATTCTCGCTTAAAGTCAACCTCTTTCGGCGGTCCCGTTTTTTCCCCTCTTTATTCTATTGATTTTGTTTCTGATAATATCAACAGCTTCAGTGGTGTTTCCTCTCAAAATCAACACATAAGAGCGACTGACAGCCATGAATTGTGACGACAGGCAAAAAAAAAAGAGAGAGACACTTTTACCGCACCGTAGGCCTATGGCCTAGCCTATAGCCCTTCCATTTCACGGTATTCGCTGGCTGTTTCACGTTGGGGAGGGGAGGGGAATAGCAGACCGCCCAAGTCTCCCCGCCCTCCCCGCATTCCTTTAAAATCTCCCCGTTTCTGGGGAAAGAAGGGAAAGAAAAGAAAAGTCAAGTTGTGTCGAACACACGGAAATTTATTACTGATGAGGCTTTTTCATAGTGCCACTTGGCTGACACAGTGTATGTACTTTTCTTTGGGGAGCGTGGGACGGTGCCCACTCGGTTGGAGGGTAGGGAGGGTTGGGTAGGAATTAAGGTAGAGGGACCTTCGCAGCCACAATGCACATTGAGTCCTTTTCCCTGAGAACAGTTTCTGGAGTAGTCGGCGCCCGCTTGTCTAGGACTACTCACTTTGATGTCCACGGGAGATATTACGTGAAGTGTGGCATAACCCAGTGCTAGTGGGGGATTGAAAGTGGAATGGGGACCGTCTGCTCACCTGGGCCAGATGTCTATTGGTATTGGATTTGGGGACGCAGCACATTTTTGAAAAAAAAATCGTGCTTTTCAGAATATGGAAAGAAAGAGCACTAGTGATGGCCAGACAGGACCATTGTTGCCTCCTCATGAGCATTATGCATGTAAACAGTAATAGTATCATTGGGGGGGGAAAAAAACCAAAAAAAACCAACCTGAGTTGAGGAAGATCAGCCAGACTCCCCAGCCGGGGCTTATTTTACATAGATTAATAGATCTACGGAGGTTTTGAAAACTCGTGTTGACAGGATCAAAAACAAAATCGCGCACACACAGCAGTCCCACACTAAGCTCTCTTCGCCCATCTTGTTTGGGGGGGGGGGGGGGGGAATAAGGGACAACCTAAATAAGATTTGATATACTGCAGGTTGTCTCCCCTGAAATTGGTTAATGTCAACCTTGCTTGAAGTCGACCATTTTTTTCGGTCCCAAGGTGTTGACTTTCAGCGGATTCCACTGTATCAAGACATTGTTTAGCTCATGTAGCTGAAATGTAATTTGGAACTGATAGAACATAAAAATTTTATTTGCTTCTCTAACACTTTTTAGTAGTGTTTCAAATGTCGCATGAATTTTTGTTGTTGCTGTTCGCAACCTTAGTTCTTGTTCGTTCCAACAGGATCAACCCCACTTTTGCACAACTGAGAAATGACATTAAGTATTTGCGGGTTTAGTATTATGATAAGGAGTTAAAATAATTCGGAACTGTGAAACAGCTTGATAAGTGCCACAACACATTTTAAACAAGTGTCAAAGGATGCATTTATTATCTAAATTAACTGCATTGGAAATCAGAGTATTTGTAAAACTAGTAGTCTCAGAGTGTTAGTTAGGGGAGTAGGCCAGCATTGATTTTTCATTTTCATGTGTTTTGTGTTTGTACAGTGTCCCAAAGATATTTCTTGGTTTAAAGATAAAGAGTTTAACTCTTGTTATGACATTTTTTTTAAACTTCTTCTATCTCAAATCTCCAGATCTCCCCCACAGTTGATGGTCACAAAAGTCTTTATCCCAGAAAAACCTAGCAAAGATAGCGTAGTGTAAGTATAATTTTTACAGCTTCTATAAATGTTTTCAGTGTCGCAAATTTTCAAAATAATTTCTGTTTCCTCTTTTAGTTCCAAATCTGTGTGTGAAAAGGTAAGTTAACAACAGTTTTAAAAATAAAATGCCCAAGAGGCCCCGGCAAGTAGTAAATTAAAAAAAAATTATTTTGAAAATTCAGTAAATTCAGATAAATAAAAGACTTTTATGTTCATAGTGTGACAACTTCTGTAATGTGGGATCTGATACAGTTGTCAAAAGTCAAAGTAATCTCTGCATCATCAGGTATTGAGGTATCCGAGAATGATTGAAACTTGTGGGTATAGTCTTGACTCAGCTACTTAACAAGGCCTAGTTATGGCTAACTGTTAAATTGCATATGAATTATAATTTAAATATGAATTAGTAAGTGAATGAGTTTGTTTTTTTCTTTTACCTTTCCACATATCTAACAGTGTGCATTAATTAATTTCAGTGATGTGGAATCAGATTCTAGTAGCCTGCCTGGATCCTCCGCTGATTTTTCTTCAGGGGAATTTTCTTTGCCTATTCGAAAGCCAAAAGAAAAATTTGGTGAGAAGCATTTATTTGTGGTAGATGTTAGATTTTGAGTGATATTTTATTTCTGTAACCTACTTCAAAGTGTCATGTATTTAAGTGGCATTTGTATAGTACTGTGATCATTTCTAAGACTGCACTTTGTTAGTGATAATTTGCATGGAGCAGATCAACAGTCTGAATCAAAAGAAACATCTGTTTTGCAAAATCAAAATGAGTGCATGTAAATTTGGTACATTTCATTGCATTCATATGTTATCATAGATAACATGCAATGGAAATAAACACATTGGCATTTTGCTTAATATTCTTTAGCTGATCGCATATTTGCGAGGTAATCTATAGAAATTCTGTCCTTTTGCCTGAACACATTTGAGAAAACCAATATCCCTACTAATCATTTGCTCCTGTTTTACTTTAAATTAACTTTCATCTGTAAGTGCAAGAAACATTTAGAGTCTTTATTTTGCAGTGTTTGATTTTACCTATAAGTTTTAAAAATATTTCTGTATTTTTTTGCAGCGAAGAGCATTCCAGTTGATGTTCCCACAAAAGATTTGCTATCTGACTATAGTACAGATGATGACAGTGGATTGGCATCTTGTAAGTGTATTGATTTTCGTTTGAGCAACAACTTTTTTTTTTTTTTTTTTTTTACAGTAAGGCATTTTTCATAAGGATTTTTTTTTTCCTGCTATACATTTACATCTGAAGATACAGACAAATTATCTACTTTTGAGGTATAAAGTTCATAAATTGAAGTCACATGTTTTTGACAAGGTCATTTGGCCAGGTAAGTACACTGAACAACACATTTGGCAGTTCATGAAAAATTTGAAAAATCACATCAAATGGTGCATAGATAGGGTGAAAATATGATGGACTGAACTTAGCTTGATGAGAAATCATAGTCTGAACTTTAGCACAACAAATCAAAACTGTTATTTTATGGTGTTTTGAAGGTGTTTTGTTTTTCAAGTTGTGGGAATGTGACATCTGTGAATTTATTGAATGGATTCTCATTTCAGTTACATCCAGTGGCAGTTTGAGAACACCATTTCCTTCACCCAGTAACAATAGTTTGAGTAGTTACAACAGTCTTCACAGGCGCTGGATGCGTGCTCAGACAACCTCACTGGATGCTCACCACAGACAGGAGAGTAATCTAGTCTCAGAGGTAACACTTTTATGTTGAAGTTGTTTGTCTGTGATATTCACTACCTGTTCCCCCGTTTTTAACACTTGGAATTCATAAACAACATCAGGGATTGCTGATTTGTCATGTTTAAGTTATATTGTTATCTTGGCAAGCAAAATCTTTTAAGAGATAAGTCACAAAGACTATAACAAAGTTGTAGCTGTGTGCCAATGTCCATAGCGGTTTTGTTTCGGTAAATAACGAATAAAGCTAGGGTCCACATCATTGCATGAGAATGCTCACTATCAACTGACAGTTTGATTGTCAGTATTTTCAACCTCCTGGAATTTTGGGTAGAAACATGCTGTTCATGTGCTGTATTTAGCACAGCAGATGAGGTAGATGACAGACTTTTGGCTGTAGTAAGATTTTTCTTCCCTCTTGTATCTGCAGAATTCAGTGACCCGTCCACGAAGAAATAAATTAGCTATTGGTATTCTCTTTGGTGCACAAGATGAAAAAGATGAGGAAAGCAATGAGTAAGTATCCATTATTAATTTGAAGCATAATTATATGTCTGAATTTCTTTGGCTGACAATATTGGTTCAGCTTTTAATTATGTCTGGACACTGCCAAAACCATTTTGAACTCCCATGCTATTCTGCACATGGCAATAACACAAGTTCTTTACACAAAAACACTGCCCTTACTCACTGAAGAATTATTGAAAAAATGCCATGCAGATTTTTAGAAATCACTTGATGGTGACATTATGCCAGGTTAGCAGAAATTTGTGAGAATTCTGAAATTAAAAGATTTTTTTTTTTCCCCCTCTTTTCTTTATTTCTGACTCTACTGTGTGAGTAAACATATAGTCCATTTTATGTTTATGCCCAAAGACATACTGTACTTACAAACAAAAATTCCTGTTGGATTATGACTCTCCATGCTGTAAGGAACTTTAAGCAAAGCAAATGTTCATATTTATGCTTGGGCACAATCCTTTCTGAATGAACTTTTGCATTACACAAATATTTCTTAACGTGCACATTTCTGATTTTTAAGGCACCAGACAAGAAGAAAGATTCCAAAACTAGTTGAATCCAGACTTCAGTAAGAGTAAGTGTTAGTGTAGAGTGTAAGTTACATATTCTTCAGAACTTTCATGTTTTGCAGTACCTGTAAACCATTGTCTTGTTAACACTGATATACCACAATGGGTCTTTTTGCAGTCTGTTTCAGAGTTTTTTCTTCTCCCATTTTGCATTGATTGAGGGCTATGTGGAGAAATTAAGATCTGTTATTGAGAAAGCATACTTCAATTCACGGAATTTCCTACCAGCTACAATGGAGGTAATAACCCTGTGTCCATCTTGTTTTATTCTGCAGTAATTGTGTCAGAAAGACTGGAACTATAATAGTTAATCCTCTCGCTGCGCAGGGCGTCGAAAGTCGGTATAGACTTCCCAAGCGTTCACTCTGCATGGGCGGGTTAACACGGCATAGTCAAGCTGACTGCGCCATGCGCAAGCCGTATTTTCACGCGTCGAGTCACTGACTTTTTTGAGAAGTAACCACTGTCTTATTGTTCACTGTATATCTTCTAAATCATAGGCATTGTGACAGGGACATGTTAACCAGTGAACCACTGGTCAGAATCACAAAGACTAAGCTTTCAAAGGCTCTCCCCACACTATCAAAAGATGTGACATCGACATGCAAACTGTTGCTCAACAAATTTGCAATATTATCTCATTTTCTCACAAGCTGACCACCATCTGGAGTTGTCTGTAACAAAGAACCAATCAGAAACATGCTTTGAAATGATCTTTGCCCCAAATGCCCACATTGGTTTATTAGTATGTGTCAATCAGGATGAAACCATTTGTATAGGGCTTGGGAGGGCATTGCTAGTTATCATGCTTTGTTCTCACGAAAACTACAGATGTCAGTTTGGTATCATAAGTCAGATCATTGGTTAGAGACTGACAGATTAAGGTTTTGCTGGTTAATTCATTATCAAGCGTGATAAAGCATAGCAGTGAATGTTTTCATACCGATCAAATACAAACCGAACCACGTGGACAGCGGTAGTGTGGTCATCGTACATCGACAAGGGTCAGTGACCTCAGATAAGATTCTCCGTGAGTAAGGTCACTGACCAGACAGCGGGGTTTAAGCCGTCGTGCGCAGGGTGAGCGTTAATACCAATTGTGAGGTGGCCTGAGAAAACAGGGCAGATGGTGAACATTTGAGATAACACTGTATTCAGTTCTACCAATCATTTCTGAACACAACACAGTTTAAATTTTTAAAATATCTCAATTATGGACAAGCAACCTCCGCCCCATTAAAACTGAGAAAAATGAGGTCAAAGTTATGACTCTTGACAACAGAGATGGCTGACACATGTAACTAGCAAATGCAAAGCATTTCAAAACTTATTAAAATGCACACACATGGCTTGATTCAGTTTAAAAAATCATTTTTGTACATTTTCATATGATTTTAGAGTTTGTTAGCAGTGACATTTTATTTAAATTATTGGAAACAATGTGAATCAAATTGTGGTTCAGTGGGGACTTGTCTGATTGTTAATGTTTACATGCATTTTTGCACTTCTTTTGACATGAAGGTGTCGTTTTTGTATTCCTAAGCATTCACTTAAATTCAGAACTGCTTGGAAGAGGGGAAAAAAGACGAAAACAACTGTATTTGACAAAATGGGGTTTAATTATTGATAAATCTGCATGAAAATCCCTGCAATGACAATGTCACAACAATCGACATTTGCAAAAACATAATTTGATAATGGTAAGAAAAAAATTTTGTGAAAATACTTTGGATGTATATACTTTGGTGGCTTTTGAGCCAATGTTTAGAAATGGTTTAAAATGCCATTGACGTCAAGAATTCAGTTTTCATCCTCGGTCACTTTGTTACTCTTTTTACCTCTATATCAAAACATGAGCCAGTGACAACTGCCCTGTTTTCTCAGGCCACCTCACAATTATATTTAGCTTGGAAAGAAAAGCCTCAGTGATTGGTTTTTGTTATTTTCATGTCAAATAAGTATCCATTTTCAAATTTATAAGATTATAATGTAAGAGTATTTGTTTACAAATGTAAATTTCCTTTGTAGAAAGACAGGGGTGCAAACAAATTTCTAAGGTCTTAGTTTTTTTTTTGACAGTGATATAAGAATTTTTATGATTTGGGGAACAATTTCTTATTATTTCATAAGAGAAGTTCATAATTCATCATAAATTTGTGAAAAAAAAGCTTCCAGGAAGACAAAGAATTATTTTTGTGCATATTTTTCTCTTATGCTGCAGTAAATCATAGTTTTATTGAATTAGACTTAGTATATCCACTTTTCTCTTTCAGGCACTTGAAAATTTTCGTAATGATGTTTACGACCTGTACATGGCCCCCCGGTTACGTGAGCCAGTATGGTTGACAATGATGTCAACAACCACATACAAGACTAAGCTGTGTGAAAAGTTTATGGAGACCTTTGTCGGGCTAGTCACCAGATTCGACAATAAAAACAATAAATTGTGAGTAATAATGTTTGTTTTTTGTTTTTTTTGCTGTTGAGCCATTAGAAGTATTTGGTGTCCAAATTTGGGTCATAACATTCTCCCCAGTTTGCACTGAAGATTATACAGTACATAATGCCCAGCATAGAATTTACACTTCAGTTAGACCTTGAACAAAGTCATAATGATATGCAAAGATAGGTTTCACAATTGAAAACTGAGAAAGGAACTAATTGTTCAGGTATTTCACAGTCAGTGTGTTTATGTTGTGTTTTTAAGAGTTTATCAGATAGACATGTATTACAGTTACATTCTAGAAACATTCATCTCACTTTTGTTCTATGATTTTTCCATATCCTTAGCTTTGTGAGCACATTGTTGTCAGCTGTGTTGACTCAGCACCTAGCGTGGGTAGCAACAGTCACCCCAGCAGGTGGGACACCATCTCACACATATCTTGACAAACATACAGCGAAGTGGGTAAGTGCAAGTGCCAATAGTAAGAAACTTGAGGAATGTACACATGCTAACATTAGCCAAGGGTTGGCAAATAGAAACTGAGACAGGTTGGAGAAATTGTTTTTGATGTAGGTGAAGTCGATTATATGTATTACACTTCTGCTGCAAAGTGGAAATTGTTGGATCCACTGAGAGTCAACCCATTCACTGCCATAATACAGAACAGTTTTGAGTGTTTCCCTCCAGTCACTGCTTTGTCTGTTGGGATCAGGTGCCCAATAACAATATTTTTCAAATAGGGTCTTTTTCTGAAATTCTTGCCATCTTTAAAAATCTCATAAAACAATAGTACTATGTAAATTAATTTTGTTTTTCTGTTTGCAAGAGCAGTTTCACTGACACAGTTTCAAAAGTAAAACCACACTGATATTTTCCAATACACGTTCAGATGCCAGGCAGTCTTGAGAAAACAAAGAATAAAATACCCAGCGGTAAAATTAGTTAAGTTTTTCATTGTTCTTCCAAGAATTCAGATGCGCATTAAAGTTTATGGTCTGGAAAGCTAACAGTACATACATTCTTCTGGTATATTATTGCGTAGTCAGACATATAGAAAAGGTACTTCATTTACAGGGACATTTCATTTTTTTTCAAAGAATCCTGAAGAAGGTAGCTCAGATGAATTGATGCCAGATTGTTCTTTTTTATCAGTATTATTTGGGATTTTAGATAAATATTATTAAAAATTTACTTTTCAGATTTCATGTTATTTTTTTTCTTTTTTAATATTTCTTGCTAGGTGGATACTCTGGCAAAAACACATCCATATAATCCGCTTTGGGCACAGTTAGGGTAAGTACCTGGCAAAGAAATTATTATCTCTATTTGATTTAATAATGGCTACCTCCTTTAACAAAGTTGTTGATGGTCTGTTTTCATGCCCTCTGAATGGGGTCAGTACCGTATTTAACCCTTACTCTGGCAATTAAACTGAGGCTATTTGGTCCCCCAGTGGCAATATAACTTATGAAAATGACATTAATAATCTTTCATCTCATATTCCAAAAAACCCATTTTTAAAAAAACAAAAACACCATGGGTGTCTCTAATAGCCAGGCTGAGGTTTAAGGCAGAACTGATCAATTTGACATACAAACATTTGACATCGTAAAACGAATAACTGTACTTGAGATAACTCCTAAGATTATGTAGGGCAATGGATGACCTTAAGGGGTCACATCCCCTCTCCCTTTTTTTGTCTTTATTTTCAATAGTTGTAACGTCAATACATGTCTGCTTCCTGATGCTAGGTGGGTTTTTCTTTAAGTGCACGGGAATTTTTTTTCTTGCCTTAAAATGCTATCAAATTTCAAAGTGATTCTCAGTTGTTTCAAGTTGTGATCACTTTCTGTTGAACTTAAATCAGTCCAGTGGAACTTGGTTATAACGAAAGGTTATGTTCCACCAAAAATGTCTCGTTATACCAAAGGTCTCGCTATTCCAGGAAAGCGTCAAAAAGGAAAGGCAAGGCGTTAAAATACTCCATTATGTGCAGGACATGCTAACAAGGGACGTAACCATGAAAAATAATGGTTACCTCTCTTGTTGGCATGTTCTGTCGCTCAACGTAGGCCTAAATAAAATACTGTAATATCAAACTGACGGCAGATCTCGGCCTTGATCTCGGTACTTTTTTTTTGTTTGTTTGTTTGACCACGTGCTGTGACAGCACACTACGCGCAGCCAGCTCGAAGTGATGACTCATCACTCACTGGGACAAACTGTGGGGCTGGCCATGAAGGCTACAACCGTGTAGCTTCGTCAGACACGTGCACTCTCTGGTCACTACTTGTGCTGTGCGATAATTATTACTCGCAGCACGATCTTTGATCTGCGTAAATCACTACCGGTAAATTTTTTGGTTGCGTGGGTGGTGGCATAGTGTGCTGACAGTAGGAAAACAAAGCTTCTTTGGTATTAAGCAAGATCTTAAGAGATGATTAGACGGGCGGGCGGGCGTAAATTTGTGTGCGTGAATGGTGGAAGTAGACAACGCTTGCTAGGCCTACGCAAGACGTGATTGGACGGGTGGGCGGGCATAAATTTATTGATTGCGTGGGTGGTGGTGTACAGTGCTGTCACGGCACATGGTCAGCAAGTAGACAACGCTTGCTAGGCCTACACAAGACATAATTGGACGGTTGGGCAGGCGGCCAAATGTAAATTTATTGATTGCGTGGGTGGTAGTGTGATGCGCTGTCATGACACGTGGTCAGTAAAGAAACAAAGCATTGTCGGCCTGAGTGTGAGGTGACTATAGACGGATGGGCGTGCAGTAACAGACAAAGAACAATACATGTATTATGTCTGACACGCTGTACTGCGGTCGTTCCCACAATTTGCCATATGCACTCAGAATTAATTCTCTCGCTATAGCAAAGGTTGTGATTATCGATTGCCGTTATTCAAGTATTTTACTATATAGCTTATATAGCAGAAAAAACGGGGATTTAAAATGTTCTCGCTATAGGCAAAGTTCTCGTTATTAGCAGTGTCGTTAAACATGATGGTCCACTGTATTACATTTGCAGGATTAGTTCCTTTTGGCAGACTGTTTCTTCATATACAAAGAATGAAGAAATTTTCTCTCACTTTTTAGACCCTCAATAGCATATTTGGGATTATGTTAAAATGAAAAGGTGTTTGAAATCACATTGGATAATCTTGTTACCTAAAGATTGGAAAGTGTGAAAT
The DNA here is from genome assembly GCA_963931925.1 of Onchidella celtica. Lineage (NCBI taxonomy): Eukaryota > Metazoa > Mollusca > Gastropoda > Systellommatophora > Onchidiidae > Onchidella > Onchidella celtica. The sequence goes on from OZ007568.1 coordinate 34,055,153, forward strand.
TTTTTCTTCTTCTTTTTTTTCCAGTGATTTGTTTGGTGCCATTGGTCCATCCCTGAAGATTGCTCGTACAGTTGTTGTTGGGAAGAAAGCTGAAACTGTCAAGCGCTTCCTGTATGTCCTGAGCTACTTCATACGCTGCAGCGAAGTGCATGAGAACTCAGACCTCCAGTGTTTGAACAATATTGTCAATGATACTCAGTTTGATGTGTCACTGTCTCCTACCCTCAGTGAGAAAACACTTCTGGAGGGGGCGGGCATGGAACGCTGTGCAAGTCCTAGTGCCAGTGGTGCTTTATTGACTAGACAGATTAGTAATGGCATTGGAGACACTAATTATGGTACAACTCACCGAGCCGGAGCCATGAAAGAAAATCATAGAGTGAATGCAAAGCATAAATTGAAAGACAGAATGGAGGAGGAAGTTAGTGATGACCATGTGAAGAAAATTCAAAGTGAGCCACTTCTGGCTGTTGGTAATCTTGCACATTCACATAACTGTTGTCATGTTCAGGTAGAGAGAAGTAATAATGAACAGAGTATATTACAAAGTAACAGTGATCGTTCAGTTGTGAAAACTGAGTGTCCATGTGGTATTGACGCTAATGCTATGGACAAATCTGCTTCTTCTAAACATCAATATACTGCGATGCCTTCTTGTGCCAACACTGTCATGTATCAAAATGGTGGCCAGCCTTACCTTGATCATGTACATAGTGATTCTGCACTGTTTCCAGCTTCCACCTCATTGACTGAGGAGCCCATGGCAATGAGTGAACTTCACATTTATCCGCCACACTCCTTTCCTACCTCAGGTATTAGTAAGTGTAATGAATCTCAGAGTGCTGAGAGAGTGACAGATATAGGTAGCTCTCAGGCTGGACACAGAGCTACATCACCTGGCTTTACCACCATGGGAGCAGAACCCATTTTAAGGTCACAGTCATTTTCAGAAGGGAAGATAAAATCTAAACTATCTCAGCAATTAGAAAGTGACACAGTTCAAACTGCCCCTGACACCAGCAAAAAGAAAGCAACGGAAATTCGCAAATTTTTTTTTGAAGGTAGTAATAGCACCTTAGATGATCAAACAGAAGGAGTGCCAGATGATATCACTGATGCTGATAAAGTGATGATCTCATCCACTGGATCTGCCTCTTCTTGGTTTTCAAGTGAAGGGAAGAAGGAGGTGGAAGCTACTGGTAAACACCTTATATCCAGGCAGGCAAGTCAAGATTCCAAGTCACATTCGGGCAGGCCAAATACTTTGGCAAGATGCAGGTAAGACAGAAGTATAGGTACAGTTACGTGTGTTTCTTTGATGGAATGATTTTTAGTCTTCACACACATCATCATCATACTATAATGGAGCTAAGAGTGAAAGTTCTGCCCTCAAAGGCCCTTTTCGGGAGGGCTCCAAAACTCTAGAAGCATTCTCATTGCCTATAACTTGACTTATTGTGATGTAAGGAGATAATATAAAAATGCTGCAAACCCTGGGCAATTTGTTCATATTGCATAATTCATACCTAAAATTCGCAACAAACGCTTCCGACTCCATGCTTTTAGAAAAAGGACATGCTTTTATTATCTATTTTTAGTACCATGACGCAGTTTCCCTCATCGTTCATTTGCTGAAGGAAGCAAATTGTAGATAAATGAAAACATGGATCGCCCGTAAACTTTAGTGAAAAAGGGTAAACAAACTCCAGAGTTGGCACGGAATCCAAGTCGATACTGATTCTGTCATTGTCTTTCTTTGTCTATGGAAAGAACTTTACTTTGTGTCCTAGATCTAGATCATTATAGGTAATAAAGATATTTCTCCTGGGCAGGGCCGGGTAACTCAGTAGTGAGAACAATGGAGTGATTTTGTTTTCTTCCTTTTATAATGCAGCTGTGATTTTACAACTTATCTTATAATAGACTTATAATATACTAACATATTTGACCTTGCAAATTGTCCAGAATAATCCTTGTTAATTCCTCTGAACTTTGCTTTTGTTTCCTACTGCTCTTGTTGATTGCCACACTTGTGGATGCCGATTACCCAATGTTAAAAGGTAAATTGTAAACTGTTTCAGCAGGTGTGAGTTTCTAAATTGGGTCGTTTGAACTATGGTTTTGTAGTAGCGTGGCATGTATTCACGGTTTAGTGGTGTGGATGTAAATTTTTATCAACACGAAGAAGATCAGGATTTAACTTTTTCTTTGCTGTTTTTTTTGTGTGACAGGTCTATCACACCCACAGAGCTGAGCAGGCGGCGACATCTCTCCTCCACAGGCAGCATTGATTATGAAGCATTTGATCCCATGATTCATTGCAAGGAAATAAAATTACCAGAGTGAGTTGAATTTTAGTGAAACTGTGTAGGATGGAAAGGGATTAAACACTGAGTAGTGTCCATTGGTATCATTTTTATTTCCATTGTTTCATATTTATTACACTCAGGTAATTAAATTTTTCGGCAGACAACAATACCCAATTATTTTGGTGAAAAGTTTACTTTGTACCCGCACTGTGTTGACGTTTTGAAGTTCATAAATGTTGTAGTTATAATGAGACTTCAAGAAACATTTTGCGGTGAACAACACTGAAATAATGGAACCATATGATTTGGTATTTTTTTTTTAAAGAATGCATTTATGTGACCCAGCCTTCTCAGCCTTTTTTTATAAGTTCATTACGCTATTTTTCAGAGCATTAGCAGAGACTCGCCAGTGGAGAATCAGAGCATTTGACCGCAATTTTGGTCGCTCGCTCTTGGCAGACTACACTGATCACTATATGTCTGACTTTGTTCTTCATGGCACCTCAGATACAGACTACAGGTCACGCTTGCTTAATGATCTTCAGATGACTGTTAAGGTAAACCATCACCTTAGAACAGACAGGACCTAAAGGATGTTGGGTTCTTAGAGTTTTTTTGGTATTGGTATTAATTTTACATGACAGTATATTGTGTGCTATTCCACTGTTTCAAATATTCAACCAGGGTAAGCAGTTATCAATATCTCCAGTCTGCTCTAGTATATTTGATCTTGTCAGTGGCCATAAATAAGACAAGTTCGTTCGAAGATTAGGGGCTTCTTCTGTTAGGTGTATTATCTGTATACAGGATGCCAATACATTAAAAGGCATTAACTTCATGTACTCTAAAGCTTAAATAAATTTTTATCATTTAAGAGGTACTCTGGTAAAATTATTGTGCTTGTCTCGCTACAGGAGATGCCAGGGATTATCACAATTTAATTGACGTTTCGAATTACCAGTTCGATCTGCTAAAACATCTGTCAGGTACACAGATTTTATATTGTCCAGTCTACATGTGCTGTCAACATCTGTTTTAAGTCTTGTAATTTTAATGTCCCAGAATTGTCAAATTTACAACTTGTGTCTCTTGCAGCACTCTGTGTTAGATGAACCTATTGATGAGGCGGTTTGTGTGATTGCTGATACAGATAACTGGTAAGGCAAAGTTTGTCAGGATGCGAGTCAGTAATTTACTGAATGTGAAGATCAAAACATTTGCATGACAAAGTGGATGGAGCCAGATGCATTGGGAGAAAGAGTAAAACATATTTGCAATATTATTTTCATTTTGGATTCAACTGTGAACATTGGTTTTTATCATAATATAATGGCAGAATTTATTAAGTTTGGGAGATATTTCCCTTCCTGAAATTTTAGTATTCAAGGTGATTATTCTTCATCAGTTGGCATGGAATCCCATGTGTACCTTCTCCAAGATGGTGCCTATAATAATGCAGTCAACGCCAAATTGTCTTAGTGTCACTCATGCTCATAATAATCCCTACTTTTACACTACAGCATGCCTTCCATGAGGCGGAACTTTTTCAGTGTGAAAGATGTTTGATAATGACATGCTAAAGGGACAGCTTCTTTGGGGTAGTTATTTTTCATGCAATACCTTGCCACAGTCCTTTCATTACAGAGAAGGTAGTTCATAATATAAATTCCCACATAATAAGACATTAGATGTACACAACACTGTGTCACTGATGATAGTGTTTGCAAATGTTTAAGGCTTCACATCATTGCACCTGAACTTGTTCACATTCTTTGTCAAAGCAGAAAAATGTTGGTCAATATTGTACTATGCAGCATGAGTGCATTTACTCCTGAATTGTTGAAATAATATTTACTCTCAACAAATAGATCTAGCTAGCCTGGCAATTGTCATTGTATAGGCAATGATGCATAAGCTCTCAAACAAATGGCCTTGAAGCCTACATAGATAATTAACCCTTCACATGCCAGGGTCAGAAAATTATTATATTGTCCTAGTTATTAATAGAAATGATTACTACAGTCTGAAGTGTGAATCAAAAGTAATGAAACATTGATTTTCTAAACAGTACTATGTGCTTTCCTATACACTTTACCCGCCACATCACAAAATATGACATTTCATGATCATATACCACTAGCATTTAAAGGGTTTGGATTGTATGAGATGAAAAGATAATGAAGTAATATTAGTAAGGTAATGAATAAACTAATTCTCCACTTTCAAATGTCCTCATGAGGACATGCCACAGAAAGGTGACAAATTATTGATCTGTTTCTTTGTTTGTAGGACTGTTGAAGTAGCCAGCAGCAAGGTGATGGGGATATCTCCATCAGGATGCACCTCATGGACATCTTCCCAGCTAGTGGCTGATCTGATAGAATCTGTTGTGGAGATTTCAAAGATGAAAATGAGTGCTGAGTTTGTAAGTGTACACCTCCTGTCCTGACCTATGTAAATAAAAAAATGTATAGCTTAAAATTCATTATGGATGGCATGTTTTATTTTCAAGTGACAGCTGTCAAATGGGTGGTGTCACATCTTGCCAATAGGCGATTAGTGGGCCTTCTGGTAGAGTCTCCTGCTGTCCTGTTTGTGGTCTTGCTATTTCCTTGCACGATGTGACCATCATCATATCAATATGCTTTCTCCATACTCAAAACTCATTGTTTAGACAACGCTTTTCCAAAGGTGTTGCTGGCGTAATGACTGAATGTGCTGTACATATACAGAAAAGTATGAACTGTATGTACGATTATTGAATCATGCTGTTTTTGGCTTTTTTTTTTTCTATTTGTATAACATGATGGACTGGTGCATTTTTTAATGGAAAGAACTGCTGGAGTCATGAATAAAAGGATCACATAACAGTAATTACAAATCTTGTTTCCTGAAAGTGAGGCCAAAGATTTAAACCTGCTGAGAAGGGCAGTCCTGAAAACCAGTCTCACCTTGAAGATCATCAAGACCCCTGTCATGTTTATTTGTACACCTGAAGAGGTTTTGTTTGTCCACAGTGTCTCATGCATTTGGAAGACAGATTACAGGAAATTTATTTCAAGAGTCTAATGCTATCTGAATATTTGAGAGATGCCAACACTTACAGCCAGCGAGAGCTTACAGCCATGTTGGGGTAAGTACGGGTGTACATTCAGTTGGAGACACAGTGCAAGTAAGAAAATGGGACCGTGTGGTTTTTGTGTGCCAATCTTAGTTTATTAACTTCGTCATTTCATTTCAGATGTGTTTGCCTCTAAATTTTAGGTTTGATTAGCAAAAATAGAAATGTAATACAGATTAGTTTTGCCACCATCACTTTTCATTCCCAGAAATTTCTTAATCCTTATGACCATTACTGTAGTGTAACATAATAAAGGTTCTTGGCAATTGGTTGAATGCAGTTTTAGAAAATGTATTTCTTGTCAATAAGATGTTCCTCTGACCATTACAGCCAATATGGTTAAATTGCCCTTTATGTTGATTTTCATTTTTCTGCAACACAACTGATTGACCCTAAATAGTTGTGTGTGTCAGATACTTTCCCAGCTATCAATATATGCTTAATTTCAGACTTTGGAATATAATTTTGTCATTTGCTTCAATACCTATTGTAATCTTTTCTGGCAGTGGCACACAAGAAAGAGGAAAAAATTTTTGTTTAAATCTCTTAAAATTTTTTCAGATTTGAGTCCAGTGACATGCCACTGCTGTTAGCTGTAGCAGGAACTCACAATCCAAGTCTTGCTCTAGGTGCCCAGTAACACATACTTGAGTCCCACAATGGGTGCCAAACAACTCAGCTTCATGACAGCTGGTCATCAGAAACTAAGTGCCATATTATTATATCTACTGTTCAGACATTTGTATTGAAGTCATTATCACAGTCATGATACAGATAGGCCCTCTGGCATTTTGAAGTATTTCAGTGAAGTGGAGCAGACCTATTACTGAAAGGTCTGGGGTTCAGTAAAGTAAAGGTGGGAGGGTTAATTATGTGGGTGTCTCATGGTTTCTCTTTGACATTATGGAAAGCGGGACCTTGCCTAGAATAGAATTTTGCGTTGGTCCCATGAACTCTAGATTTCCAAGTCCTACTGCATTTGACACTCTGCCACTAATTGATGGCCATATCCTTTGCCAGACCAAGCTCTAGCATGTCTCGGGTTAATCAATTTGGAGCATCCACAAATTTTGCCCTGCAAATTTCTTTCTTCAGTATTCAGATAATGAGATGATGGTTACCTCATGGGTGGCAACTGGTTTAGGGAGATACAGCTACTGGGTCACTGCTTAACCATATGGCCCCACAGAAACAGAGAGACTTGAAATTGTGGAATTGATGATTTGCGGAAATAATGATAAATTTCAGTAATGAGTGCCAATTTATCAGTATTCTTATGGAGGAGAAGAGTTAGGTGGATAGGGCAGCAGCAGTAAAACCTGCTAGGACAGCATACCACATCTTAGTCATATAGTGTGATGTTTCTTCATTCTGTTACTATATGCGGTTATCATTTTTAAACAAAAAAACAAAAACATTGGGAATTCAACCTGATCACCACTGTCTCTTTAGTGTGACATGTTTAAGACAAGATCACTAAATTGTGTTTAGTTTTTTGTTTGCCTTTTCATGAATTGGTAAAAATTGCTGGTGAAGTCAGTTCTCTGTGGGAACTGCTAGTGCTATGTATGGTATGTGCAAATTTTTCCAAAAATTTTGCAGGACTCTTGAGATGGACTTTATGTTGGCAGTGAATTGAAACAAGGCTTCATTGTAATTTATGAACACCAATGTTTATTATAGTGGAGCTACCTTTTGACAAAACATGCCTGAAATAAGACTTCATTGTAATTAACCACTAGATTGGCAGCCCACAGGCAAAAAATCTTCCTTGGAATCACCACCAAGGAAAATAACTCTAAATGACTTTGCGATTGGTCGCAATGAAAAGGTCATCACTTTCTTATTTCTTGATCAATTTTAATAAAATAAATCTTTAAAAATCCCGAATTGAATGACCTTTCCATTGATACCATGTATTATGCATTTTGATTGTCAAAAAATTTCTGAACTTGAAATCAGCCTCCTCTGGCTCACTCTCATCTTCACTAGATCTAGATCTAGATCTATCACCGTCTAGGCCTATATCGGGAGTAGATCTAGGTCTAGGGGGATCATCTAAATCAAGTTCTACGTCACTTTCACTATCTTCCCCTTCATCTTGATCTACAGAGGTAGAAATGTCTTCATTATCTTGATGAAAATCACCTGACGCCACCAAACTTTTCAGAAAATTGAAGGCCATTTTCACTAATGTCGTATCAACAGCTGTCTCCACATATTTCGTTCCGGTAAAAAGCAAAAGGAAGTAGAGCCTTTATATTACACCGGAAATGTCTTCTCCATTATAATCCATGCTTATTATGGTCCACAAGGTTAACTAAAAACAACGTAGGCCTAGCGGGCGATTACGGGCGATTTGCCAATGAGCCGTCGCGGGCGCGTCCGGGCGCATTGCATATCTAGTGGTTAATAAACATTAATGTTTATTATAAATGAGCTCTGTTTTGAAAATATATCCATTTCTATTTTTGATGAATTACTGTTTATTTTTTAAAGCTGAAGTTAGCTTAACAATACATCACTGCATTTAGAGGGTCATTGCCATTTAAGTTCATAAACTAGAACTGTAAAATACTGTACAGTGTGAAGTTGTGTGTACATGCCAGATATATACATCAGATTAAATAAGTTATGGCGGGAGGCGATATTGAAGTAAAGCTGCATAGGTTACTTCATGATACATCATCTTCCTTTCAATTTGCTTACATGTATAATATGCAAGTTCTTGTTTCCCAGTCAGCTGGCAAGGACAATGCAAAAATGTGCAAGATAGAGGAATGGCATTTCAGGAAAGGTAAAAAAATATACCAAAAAGACTTCAGTTTTTATATATGTCCATTTCAGTAAGGGGCACTAGTCACACTTTTTCATAAACTGTTGATATATATTTTTTGACATTTAAATGGATGTATGGTTTGGTTGTAAACCATGAAACCCCAAATTTCATTGCTTGGGGAATCCTTATTAAAACTTCAGACTGTGATAAAAATCAGTTTTGAGCATTTTGATTGCATGAGTAAGCATTTGCTTCAGGTGGTCATTTCAAATTTTATGCCAGTGATTTGAATAAGAGTCTGTATGTTTGATGTCCACTGTTACCAGATTTATGTGTGTTTTTCAGGTCATTATTAAATTTGATATCAGAAGTTTTCTAATGAGACCTTCAATTAAAGGCTTAGTCTGAGTCATAAGAATTCTGATCAGCCTTCAATTTTATTCAAAGAGAAATAATAGTTATTAACTGTTCTACTCTGTAGAATTTCTACGTGACTTGAGTCCCCTCCCCCCAAAGTCTCAAATTTCATCTCATGGAGAAATGAAATACCGTTTGATGTACATTACGGTACCCCAACTGAAAAACTGTTTTTGAGTGAAATTTTGCCTTTGACACTGGAAACCTCTAAACAATTTTGTATCTTATAACAAATTTGTTGCAATACTGCTGACTTTTAATGTTAAATGCTTCCATCATTCTGTTCATGATTGCTACTACTGTCTGCTTCAGTCTACGTAGCATGTGGACTGGAGGGTAAATCAGGGTATCTGCCAGGCCCCGGGGATTCTGGGAAATACCCAGGAATTTGAAAAAAATTGCTTTTCCCCGGGATTTGTGTGCCAGATGGTTTTTGACCCGTGAGAAATACAAGCCGAAATAATTTTGCCGAGTAGATGAAAATTACCCGAAATGCCTCGAGATACTGGTCTTGTCAAATACAATGTGATTATGGCCGGCAGTGGCAGGAGCATAGACGTTTCCCATTTGGATTGGTTGGATAGCGACATGTGGTTTTACCCACATGTAGGAAATGCATGTGGTGGCAATATCTTTTCAGTTGTTTTTCCACGGACCAGTGAAGAACCTCTGTCTAGTTGGTGCCAGCATATCTGCAGGGGTGTCAAACTACCGTTCTCACTTTGATGTCCGCCAGAGATGTTACAAAGGTCGGTGCCACTCAGTAGGAGCAGGGGCGCAAATGTCTGCGTACCTGGGTCAGACTTCGGTTGGAAGGGCCGCATGTGGTTTGGAAAAGAAAAAACCGGGTTTTCGGAGCAAGTTTACAAACGGATTGGAGGTTTGCTGAACAGCACTTATCCACATAAGTGATCTCCCCCCCCCACAGGTTCTTCACTATGTGTGTAGTATTATTTTGAAGTAAATTGAGCTGACCGAAGGATAGCAATCAGCATGCTCTAGTCAGTGTAGTTTTCTCCAGCTGGAACACATGTAGCTGTGTAATTTTTAATTAAAAAAAAAAACTATGCAATATGAATTGAATTGTTTTCATGGGACACGGAGTGAAACATTTGGCACTGGCAAGTTTATGAAGGTGTCAAACTACTAACTTGGTCACCGTCGATGTTATGTAAGGCTTGGCGCTACTTGATGGGAGTATAGGAGGGCAAAGAAGGGGCAAGACTTGTCTACATACCTGGTTTGGTGTCCATTGGAGCTATTTGGAGGTTCAGCTCAGTTTGAAACTGGTTGGATTTATGTCATATCGGCCAGAGTTGGTGTCACAGCTGACCGGGTTATGAGTACATGTATTAGGATTAACTTTCTGGTTATGGCATTGAAATGCTAGGTTGGTGGACCGACTGCTTAGCGCTTAAGAATCAGCCTGAAAATATTATTGTCTCTAAATTTTCTTCAGCTCTGTCAAAAATTTTTCACATGCACCTACGGTCTTGAAAAGTTGAGGATCATATCATTAATATCAATACCAAAGAGTAGCATTTTTACCCTCATTTTCAGCACTGCAGATAGTTGTGGTGGCTGTAATGTCTATGTACATGCTTTTTTTTTTTACTTCACATGGTTGTGGTATTTTTCTTTGTGTGTGTGTATGTGTGTGTGTGCCTGCATCTATTGAATTTCTAAAATCCTGAGAAACCTCTAGTCTAAGTTTTTGTGAAATCTCTCCACATCTTGCTAATACTATTTGGGAAATGGGAGGTTTGTGAGATATGCTGTTAAGGTGTTATGAAGTCTTATCTGATGAAAAGAGTGTCAGTTTAGCTTAAAAAAAAAAAAATATCCATTTTTTAACATCAATACTATCTGGAAGATTCTCAGTATATGATTTCAATAAACCTGGCATTAAAGCATCAGACAGACTAGCTTCCTTTTCTTGGTTTTAGTAACTCCAATGCCTACCTTAAGAAACAGGAGTTTCAGATAGAAATTCTGAAGTTCCGATTTGGCATCCCTTACAAGCAAAAAAGTAAAGGGCACTTTGAGACAACGGCTCATAAATGTAGAACTAGAAGTGTAAATTAGGTACATTATAGTTAACTTTTACATTGTTTCAAGAGAATGAAGAAAAAGAAGGTTGTTTTTGGATGTTTTCGTCATTGTGACTTAAGTAAATTTAAATGTTGCATGAAGCAGTAGCAGGACTACAGAATTTGACAGAGAAGCTGAGAGCTGTGTGTTAAAAAGTCATGCTTCAGTTTAAAAAAAAGAGGAGAGATATGTGGTAATGGTATGCTTGCAACCCTTGGCAGCCTGCTGGCTGTGTTAGAAATTGGGGCTTAAAAACTACAGGTAGAATAACGTTTTTTAAAATGTCTTAACTATGGTAAGTCTGATAAAGTTCTTCGTTTTTTACCTCGGAAAATTTGTCAAAACTTGAGTTCAGATAGTTCACTAAGTCATCATTGCCTTTCTCACCCTGGATCAGGGTATAGGCCACCAACAAACACTTTCCATCCCTCTCTATCATGGGCCAGCCTCTTTACATTATTCCAAGTCTTTCCGCTTCGTTGCACATCATTTTCTCTGGCTCTTCTCCACGTTCCGCGCGGCCTTCCTCTTGATATCTTGCCCTGGGGATTCCAATCCAATACCTTCTTCGTGATGCTGTTTCCTGGCCTCCTGAGAGTGTGGCCGACCCATCTCCATCGCCTCCTACCAATTTCCTCTCTGACTGGGCTCTGTCTTGTTCTTTTCCATACAATTTCATTGCTGACCTTGTCTGTCCATCTGATCTTAAGTAGCTTCCTCAAACATCTGTTGATGAAAACTTGGATTCTCTTTATGCAGGCCTGAGGCGCATTCCAAGTCTCACATCCATACAACAGGACTGACTTCACGTTCGAGTTGAATATCCTCAGCTTTGTTTTTAGAGATATATCCTTGGTTCTCCAAATCTTGCTTAAGGACGTGAAAGCTGCCTGTGCCTTTCCAATTCGTGCTTTGACTTCTGTCTCTGTTCCTCCCTTATTGTCAATGATACTACCAAGATAGCAGAAGGACTCTACATCTTCCAGTGGTTGATCTCCTACTCTGACTTGTGCGCTTGGGGGTGCAACAATTTTTAGGACCTTCGACTTCGCAGGATGTATCCTCAATCCAATAGATTCTGAAATTTTGTTTAGAGCTGTAGTCTTTGCTTGCATCTGGTCGTGTGTGTGCGACAATAGTGCCAAGTCATCTGCAAAATCTAGATCGTCCAGCTGTGTCCATGGGGTCCATTGTATGCCATTTCTTCCTCCACTGGTGGTTTCTTTCATAAGCCAATCAATCACCAGGACAAACAGAAATGGGGACAGCAAACAACCCTGCCTAACACCAGTCTTGATATCAAAGCTGTCAGTAAGCTCGCCATCGTGTACGACTCTGCAACTTGTCCCGTCGTACATGCTCTTGATAAGGTTCACCATCTTCTCTGGGATTCCATAATGTCTCAATATTCTCCACAGTGTTTCTCTATCGATGCTATCAAAGGCCTTCTTGTAGTCAAGGAAGTTCACTATCAGTTGGGAGTTCCACTCTAGCGACTGCTCTACTATGATTCTCAGCGTGGCGATCTGGTCGGTGGTTGATCGATTACTCCTGAAACCAGCTTGCTCCTCACGAAGTTTTTGGTCTGTTGCATTCTGTATTCGCTTGAGAATAATCCGATTGAAAACCTTTCCTGGGATGGAGAGAAGTGTGATTCCTCTGTAGTTACTACAATTGCTGAGGTCCCCTTTTTTTGGAAGCTTCACGAGGTGTCCTTCCTTCCAGTCCTTTGGAAACTTGCCTCCGATCCAAATCCTCGAGAATAGTGAGTGCAGACCCTCTGCAGCCCCAGCAGCATCTGCCTTCAGCGCCTCTGGTGGGATCTGATCTGGTCCAGCTGCCTTGCCTCGATTTAACTGCTTTATGGCATCATTAATCTCTGCTTTAGTCGGAGGGTCGCAACTGATCGGTAAATCATTTCTTGCGGGTAGAATGTCGGGTGGGTTGCTTGGTGGAGGTCTGTTCAAGAGGCTGTTAAAATGTTCTATCCATCTTTTTGCCTGAGCTTCCTTTCCAAAAATAGCCTTCCTGTTGTAATCCTTGACAGGAACTTCAGGTTTTCCATATTTTCCAGCAAGAGTCTTTGTAGTCTGGTAGAGGATCCTCATGTGTCCTCCTGTTGCTGCCTTCTCTGCTAACATTCCTATGAACTCCTCTTTGTCTTTTTTAATTGATTTTTTGACCTCTTTAGCTGATGCCCGGTACTCTTCCTGGTTACCAACTCTTGAGCTTCTTGTACGACTTGCATTTACCTGTTCTTTTAGGTCTCTTCTTATCCTTATCAAGTCCAGTGATTTTTGACTGATCCATTCCTTGTGTTCCACTTTCTTTTCCCCAAGAACATCCTGACATGTCGATGTAAATACTCCTTTTACCTTAGCCCAGTGAGTCTCCAAATCTACTGTCTCTTCGAGGTCAACAAGGGGTTTGAATCTATTCCTCAGCGTCAGCTGGAACTCTTCCTTCTTGTCTCCATCCAGAAGGCTCACTTGAAACTTTCTCCTCTTTGTTCCTGCTCTGGTACCTTGTTTCTTGAGGCGGAGTTTGAGTCTTGCCAGCAGCATGTGATGGTCAGATCCAACATCAGCTCCTCTCTGTACTATGACATCCTCCAGTGAGCGTCTGAAACGTTGGGTGATGCAAAAGTGGTCAATCTGGTTTTCAGTTACTCCATCCGGTGAAATCCAAGTGGCCTTATGGATCCTCTTGTGTGGGAATACTGAACCTCCAATCACATAGCTGTTAAATGCGCAGAAACTTGCAAACCGCTCTCCATTCTCATTCATTTGTCCCAAACCATTGCACCCCATAATGTCCTCATACCCTGTATTGTCCTGTCCTATCTTGGCATTGGCGTCTCCCATTATAATGTTCACATCTTTTCTTGGCAATGTGTCAACTATTTCCTGAAGCTGGTTGTAGAAATCGTCCTTGTCCTCATCGGTTGCTTCATTCGTTGGGGCGTATATCTGCACAATGTTCATGTTGATGTTCTTGTTCTTTGTAGTAAATGATGCCAATATAATTCTCCTTCCGTAGGGTTCCCATCCCCTCAGTGACCTCTGGGCGTGCTTGCTCAAGATGATCGCTACTCCTTCTGTATGCTTTTTGTCCTCCCTTCCAGAATACAAAATCTTTTCCCCAGAATTAAGTTGTTTCAGTCCGGACTGTATCCAGCGGGTCTCGCTAACTCCAAGTATGTGCAGTCTGTATCGCCTCATCTCCATTGTAACCTGGGCACTCTTTCCTGCTTCATACATGGAGCGGACATTCCACGACGCAATCCGGAGTGACTTGTTTGATGAAGGAGCAGTCAGGCCAGTGGAGTCCTTTCGGCTTTGTCCATTGTCCTTCATTGAATCTACAGGTGCAGATGCTCCCCCTTCTCCCAAGATAAAAGACTGATTTAAAGTATTTGCTTGTGTTTCTGTAACTGGTTTATTTTTACAGGGTGGGTAGTTGGCCCACCGCCAACTGGCTCTTCTCGGGAGACCAGGACCTTTGCACCTTTAGTCGCCTCTTACGACACGCAGTATCACGTCAGATGTATTCTTTGCTGTCCCTCTTCTAGTTCACTAAGTGGCCCCTCATTATCCTGTGGATAATGAATGAACTATTCTTGCTGTACCAAATAAGCAACATGTAAGTCCCCAGGTTATTACTTTAAAGGCAAGTTTGAGGTAGTAATAATAAATGTTTTTTCTTATATTGCAAGGGTTCATTTTGTTTCAGTGTGGCAATTTGCCTGTGAACATAAGCTTCTCAGAGTTGTCAAAATAGTTTGTGAGATGAAATCACATTTATATATTATGCCGGTAATCAACACAGGTCAATTATTGATGACAGATTTTATACTCAGCTGCATGCAATTCATGAGAAGTAGGTGTCCAAATCCTGGAAGTATGTTAGACAGAATTGTATCCATGCAGTGTGGGGAAATGAGCTGCAGCAGTATGTATCTTTCAATGATGTGAACCTTTGAGTTCATTGCTTTACAACAGGGATACGGAGTCGGTCTGAAAATTTTCCGACTCCGACTCCGGCCTTTTCTGAAATGACCGACTCCGACTCCGGCCTCTTTCTCTAACCGAACAACTTGGCTTTGTGTGAAACTCTAACAGTGATTGAACATGATTGTTTTAAAAGTGGAACTTTGATTCCCTTATAAAGTACATGTACACCTCATTGCAGCCGCAAAACATAATGATTTGATAAAATAAACAAACTGGTCCATATGAAACAGTAATTGAATAGGACATAGGAGCATATTTCAATGTAAGAATATTCAAAAATAATTTATTTTCATAATTTACATACCGTAACACAAATGATTGTTGAACTAAAGTAAACACTTTAAACATCTTATTTAAAGCATGAAAAATGTTAAAAAATTGTTGTAATTATGATATCACTAATTAGGATAAAAACAAATAATTAATTTCTTACATGCATGTCAGTGGTAAAAAATGGAAAGGGATTTTGTAATATGGAATTTCAATGAAAAAAGTGCATATGGTTTAATATTTTTATGGAATTGGACCTCTGCTGTCAGCGAATGACAACACTTAATTTTCCCGTGGAAAATAGGACTTTTATAATGTGCATCTTAATAATATTATTAATGACAAACTCACATAAATCTTATGTATTAGTGAGTTGGGCTATGTAAAATTAATCTAGCTATATACCGGTATCATTCTTGTTGAGCCTTCATTACTTTTTTCTTAAATAAGAACTTAGGTTGTTGTTGCTGAGATTTTAAAAAAATATTAATATTATCCACATAAGGAAAAAAACATAATGTTTGTCTAATAATATAATCTGATTTAATTTTTAAAAATACATGTATTTTAAACAAAAACTCTGCAAAAATCTAATGTTGGCCGGAGTCGGAGAAAATATTTCCGACTCCGACTCCAGCTAAAAAGCTTCCGACTCCACATCCCTGCTTTACAATAACATAGATGAAGAAATGGTGCAATGTTTTATTATTTTTCAGATACGTGCTCATATTTTTTGTTACTTTATATGTGATAATGATTTGGTTCGAAATTCCACTTGCATTCACTCTTTCATGTACCTCATGTAAAATTATCAGCACAAGAATGTTTTTCACAATATAAAAAGAATGGAAATTGATGTGAAAGAATAAAATTTAACACATGGTGGCGAAACTGTGTGTATTAACAATGTTGAATAAAAATTGTCTTCAATGGCTACTTCTTACCGTATTAAAAATTGTTCTCATTGCATTTCTGGCTTTTGTTTGTGCGTTTCAGTTTTGTCAAGATTTAAGAGACATTCAGTTCAATGAATAAACACCAGCTAAACATTTTAAATAGTTTATTGAAATTGGAAATCATAATGAACGTTGCTCAGCTTCATCCCCCAAATGTAAACAAATCTACAGCTGTTGCTGTCAATGGTACAAATAAATGCTCATTTGAAACAAATGAGGCGAGCCAATATGTGAGGAAGATCAGGCCCACTTTGGCATTGGGAAGGTTCCACTTTCCACTTGCTCATCCCATTTTTCAATCTGCAGAGAAAGAAAAAACTCACACTGACAAACTGGTAAGCTTGGATTTTTCAAGATTAAACTTGAAGTTGAAATCAGATTTCATTCCACTTTTTGTTTTAAATTGATCCTTGATGTCTCTATCTAATTTACCCACCTGCAACCCTTTTGATCATGTTTGTCCAGTACCAAACCATTATTAAGAAAATAAACGTATTACCAAATGATTCCTCTCTTCAAAGAAAAATACAGTGCCTGGTTCACAAACACTATGCCCTGTCAAACAGGTAAAAGGCAACTGCTACAAGAAACGACTGAAAGAAATGTGCATGACAGCTTCCTTTGTGCGTTGAAATACTTGCTCAGATTAAAATGTATGGCTAAACTTTGAAATGCCTGCGTCAGTCGACTTCCCATTTACTATATTTAAACTACCTTGCAATATTAAAAGCAAACTTGATTTCGTACCAAAACAAACTGGCACTAAATGAGGATAAAACTGAGGTTATTTTATTAGGCCGTGAGCGGGTTCTGCAAGAAGTGGACAGAACTGAGATGATAATTGGCACTACTTCAATAGAAATTTCAAAAAAAGTAAAAAACCTAGGGGTTTACATTGATTCAAATCTTTCTATGTCATCTCAGGTTAGTCACCTCATTCGTATTCTATACATGGAAATCTGGAAAATTGGTAAAATCAGACATCTTATTTCAACTGAAACTGCGGCTGTTTTAGTAAATTCTTTTGTACTTTCAAAGCTTGGACTATTGCAACTCCCTTTTGGCTGGAATTTCACAAAAAAATATTAGAAAACCCCAAATTGCTCAAAACAATGCAGCGAGACTTGTTTTGAAGAAAAAGAAAAGAGATTCAGCACTGCCACTTCTGCAGAGTTTGCACTGGCTGCCAGTCGAGAAAAGAATAATGTACAAATTGTCATCCATTTGTCACAAATGTGTCAATAATACTGCTCCATCGTACCTAGTTGATTTAACTGATTACTATGTTCCATCTCGTCAACTAAGATCATCATCTGACACTACAAAATTGAAAGTACCTAAAATGAATCTGTCCACTGTAGGAGAAAAGTCCTTTTCATTTCTTGGCCCTACCATCTGGAACACTCTTCCAAAGACAACCAGGGAAATTAATGACATTGGTTCTTTCAAACGCCATCTGAAGACCCATTTCTTTCAGACAAACTAGGCTAGGTGTTTTTCGGCAGCAACAATAGTAAATATTTTTGAATTTCTTTTGTGTATGCGTGTGTGTGTGTAAGAGTTTGTTAAAGCGCCCAGAGCTTGTCATCGACGGGGTTGGGCGCTATATAAATGCAATATATTATTATTATTATTATAACAGATTTTGCAAAGCCGAGTTCCCTTATCTGACTTTATTTTCATGTCTATGTTTCTATGCCAAAATTTCAAGATGTTTATGGACTAAGATTAAAGTTAAGAGTGATTCAATATTGTATACAACAGCCATTGATAAATTATACAATTTATTGAACATTATTACCCAAAAGCCTGGACAAATGTACTCATATGTCTTCTTGAAATATTCACATGGTTCATAGTCTTCTCCAAATTTGATTTGGCATCTCATGTAATCTACATAATTCTGCCAGCATCGCCTGGAAAATTAATGTAAAATAATTTGACAGCGGTTGCAAAATATAATTTATGAGATGATTTAACCATATATTATATGGTGACACAACAAAGCCCTCCCCACTGAAACAATATGACAGTTTAGGAAAAGCACAAGTTGAGTTTCCATGGAAGAACTAAGCCAAAAAGTGTGAAACTACCCAGAAATTCAAGTTGCAGACAAAAATACTATTAGCAATATAAATATTACCATATTTCACTACCAGTATATTATGTACATTATTTTGATACACTTAAGCAAACACTCTCACTTCTTTAATAATTACATACGTACAATCCAATTCAAAATGAATAGAATCTTTATTCCCCCTCCAAATCTCTTGACCAAAATTTCTCACACAATTGCCTCTTTTCATCACGATATAATCTCAAAAACGGATAGGATGATGATAACACTACAAATCTGAGAATCCTTTTCATAGTGACAAAATTTTAACCAATAAGATAAAAACTTATAAGAAACACTTTGGAAAAAATCCAAGGAAAAGCAGTGGCAGTGTTGATGATATTGGTTCTCTTATTTAGTTTTGAGCACTTTGTGAATGGAGATATGAAGGGTATTTTTGGTCGCTTCACACTCATGAAACTGTAGAGCTTCCACATGGTTGGTAACAAATCTTAACTGTTTTGGCTTCACAGAGTATGTTCATTATCAGCATGATATACTGTGCCTTTCCATCAATAAGATAATTATGCTATGCAAACATGGGGCCACAAAATTTCACTGAGTGATATCATGAAATAAACCTACACTAAAAAATTACACATACATGTACCATATTTTATTTTGTAAAATGAAAAACTAAAACCTAGGCATGGTATGCACAAGAGCAGATAAATGTTTATTCTCATCTTTATTAAGGAATAAGATGACCAAGATGTGTGTACATTTTTTTTTTCTTGTCAAGAAACTGTGTTTCATGGGGATATTGAAAAGACAGAAGAGTTTTGCCCCCACGGTCCCCCGTTCCTTTTTTCTATTCTGAAAACCCACCAGTGTAAACAGGCTTTGAGGGAAAAGGTTTGTGCTGATTTACCTATGCATTGGTGTCAACATTTAAATCATTAAAAACATGTCTGCTGAATTTGAACCAAATGTCAATGAATGTAACAGAATATGCCTTACTGGCCTCCAGAGTTCATCTACGTCCATGACTCATAGTCAAATAATCATTACCTTGTCTGGTTCGTATTAGGAAAGCGTGCATCAAATCCAGGATGCCAGAGTGTTTTGCAGACTGGTCCCTTACTTTCCTTTTCCTGCTCACTCGCACTGTCTTGCTTCTCACTGCATTGACATGTGGTAATTGGCGTAAACATCGGCAAAATCATTTAGAATTAGAAGTAAACAAAAGGCAAGTTCAAGCTGTACATTATCACTGTCTCAAGCCTGGAAAAATTAAATAGCAACTCAGGTAGGTCATGCCAGGGCTTCAGATTTGATAACCATTTGGACTTTACGTTACAAAAATCAGTCTAAAGACACCAGTGACTGGGGTGAACAATGTACATCTTGACAGGCCACGTTATAACAGAAAAGTGGACCTACATGTACATGTATTATTGTTTTAGCAGCAAATGAAACTACTTACTTTGACTCAAAGTCAAACCCCTGGTGTTTGGCCATCTAAGAGTAAACTTATAAATGCAGCATTAAATCTATCAGAATGTACTGCATAATTTGCTGCTTGATACAGAATGGCCCAAATGATGTCAGAATACACCTTAATGTGTAGTTGAGTTCTCTCTGTGTCTGTCGTAGTCCCCCCCCCCCCCCAAGAAACAAAAAGTATTATCACTTGTCTAAATAGATCTGTAGTATAAAAATTTACATATATCTATAAATATAAATTTAATAAACTGTATTGGTGCAGCTGACACCAAAAAGTTAGAAAAAGAGCTTTAACCCTCGTCCACATAACACCCTTTGTGAGGAGAGAGAGTGGTCAGTCAGTCGATCGATTGCGTGTTGCCGGTAACCTCAGCGGTTGGGTCAATCGAGTTCTTTTGAACATGTGTATTGTGTTTACTTTAGGATTCAACAACAATAATCATGGATAAATCATAAGTGGGCCCCTAAAATTTTTGGATAAAGTACTTGGTGATGAGATGCAAAAAGTTCTATTGTTAAACAGAAGGCCCATAATCAAGAATTTTCTCCATAAGCATGCCGTTTAATACATGTGTTAACCTTTTCTCAGGAACTCTGTGCTTTTTTTTTTTTTTTGTCCTTAGGTCAGGCCATTCAGGTGAACATTATTTTTCAAGCAGGCACTTAATATACTAACCACATATGTCATGGCATTGCCTTCTCCCTCCTCCACTATGTAAAGCTTCCACGTACTATAATGTTAGTTTTCTTAGCACACCTTGAGCAAGAGATTTGATTTCCAGTTCGTAAAGAACATACATTCCACTGAAAAGCAGTTTAATCAAAGCAACATAATATCTCTCTAATTACTACATCAAATAAAGACAACGACCAACAACAAAGACGGTCATTTTCTCCCAATTTTCCCAGATGAAAAACCTACCGATAGACATCCTTATGCAGCATGCCCTAATATTACATGTATATCGGAATTCTTTATTACAGACACAGCGTATGTAAATACGCAGATGGCCCATTTCTTCTCATTTCACATCTAGATGAAACCAGCATCAAAGTCAAAAGTTTCCCTAAAATTGTCCCCAGTTCGAACTTCAGACAGTCTGTACTATTTCATGAGTATGACTAATAGTTACAAATACTACTACTACTATTTCCTGTTGCACCCACTGGTGCTTAGGGCAGCAACAAAGGATCTCCAGCCCAGTCTGTCCTGGGCCATCTTTGCGAGAGTTCCCCATGAGTGATTGAAGGATTTCATCTCTGCCTCGATTGTTCTCCGCCAGGTTGCCTTGGGTCTGCCTCGCTTGCGCCGTCCCTCCGGTGTCCACTGAAGTGCTGTTTTGGTTATAGAATTTGCTTCCTTTCGCAGCACGTGTCCAAGCCATCTCCATCGTCTCTTCGTGATGATGTTGGCTATTTCTTCTTGCTTGCATCGCCTTAGTAGTTCCTGATTAGAAATCTTGTTTGGCCAAAAGATGCGGAGAATCCTACGAAGACATGTGGTGTGGAAGGAAGACAACTTGGCGAGGTCACCTTCTGTCATTCGCCAACACTCTGATCCATACAGGAGTGTGGATAGGACACAGCTTTGGTACAGTCTGGTCTTGGTGTTGATGCCGTATTGTGTCGATTTCCAGATGTTGCTCATACTTTTGTTGGATGAACTACGAGTGGCTAATGTGGTTACTGCGTGGGTTCAATAGTAACTCCCTTAAGGATACACAGGATTAACAAACACAGGGTTCTGCTGGCAATCTTATTTATTCAAAAAGCCTAACAACGGTATCACTACCAAACAAAAAAAAGCCCAACCAGCCATAAGCTGGAACAAGAGAAAAAGACGAAAATATGATTAGGATATAATGACAACATCAATCAGGCAATCAATGGTGGACATACATATTAATAGTATTAAGTATTAAATCAAGCAACAACAACATAATATAGAATTTAAGCAATAACCAACTGGATATGTATGCATGGAATAAAATAGCGCTAAGGTTAATGAATAACAACTACAAGTGGCTATATCATATACACAAGGAGTTTCCTAGTACACTGGCAACATAAACTAATTAATGTACTAATCAAAGTATGAAGGACATAACAAATGAAGGGGCAAGAACACAATAGTTTCGCTCCGCTGAGCCGGTGTACAACACATCCAGAGTGGCCATTCCATTTAATAACGCAGTGGCCAACATGGCCCACTGACCGTCCATAACACAGACGCTGCATCCCAATGCAGGCCATCCTCATAGGCCCACTCCCATTATTAGTACTAACCCGCCCCAGGGCTATTGTATTGGTTACTTCCCTTCCCAATCGATACTGAAGGGTCATGCCCTTTGACCTTAGCCGCGGAGCTATGCCGCCAGGCTAACATGTGTATGACACACCACTAGATACATAAAGTAATGTGTACATTCCTTAAAATGAAACTGTCCTTCACACACTTACGAAACTCATATAGAAGCATAATACATCTGGATAACTATAATGCATGCACATGATATATATATATATGTCGGCGAGACTCATTGCAACATGTGTAGACTCACTGAAACATTGTTCATCCACCGCCGCACATAGAACAATCCTGGGGCTCACCCATGTGAGGCCCAACTAATATTATACATCTCCAATACATGTAATTAATTACACATCTTAAACACTAAACACGCAATCACAATCACACTGCTCTCTATAGCATAGTGGTACTGGCAAGGTACACAAATACCCGTAATACAATCAAGCGTATAGTGCCGCTCGCTGTAACATAAGCCATCCACATCAACATGTCAGGAAATCCTCACTGCCTACCACAACAAGGCAATGCTACACACACACTATATATATGCACACAAGCAAATCGTGATAGCTTGGTTAGCGAGCCATCATTATCTAGCACCGCAAACGTTAACTTTGACAATAAAGTCACAATATCAAGACACTGCGCTGCATCGCGCATCCTACACGTCCAATGACAATGGCAATTACCGTTGAGCCGGACTCATAATAGTCTCTGTAGATCAGCATTCTCTACGCGGCATCCAAGAAAGGGGGGGGGTGCGCAAATTAAAGTCACTTCTAATATAATAGTCTCCAACTTACCCAAAGTTTCTCCGGGTCCTGTGCTACCGCCACATGCCTTATGGGGCGGGGTGGCGATGGCAAGCGTCGGCAAGCCTCTGAGCTGCTACGGGCCCGGGTTGCCGGGCTGGGTTCACTGTGCTGTCGGCTCTTGTCTCCTGCGTCTATGATGGAGTGTGTTGACCACTCGAACCGCATCTTATTTATGAGCCCGCGCGGACGTCCGAGAGAGCTATTACGTAGCCCGTGTTGCACAAGTGAAAGGCTCGGACATGGAGTCCAGCCCGACAACATAACCGGTTAGGGTCCTAACACAATCGAATTTACAGTACGGTTAAAAGGGTGCACACAAAAGTCAATTAGGTATCCCAGTAAACTGCAGAAATTACTCTAACGTCCCCTCCAGCAATAATTGAATAAATTTGACCCAGGTTGGATTTATCGGGGATAACATGCGTCTAACTCGTGGTTTACTTTAAATCCGAGATCCTCTTATTAATTATTTCAATAGGACACGTGCATCAAAGTACAACGAAATTGGTACCATTATAAAGTAGAAACTTGCTGCTAAAATTCTAACTGACTACTTATACCAGAAACCCGGTAATAGTTTTAATATAAATTTTCAAAGTGTCAGGACTAACAACATTCGACAATTTTGTGCGGGATACTTTCGTCCATTAATACGACGTATCTCCATTGATAACAAACGTTATCATGAGTACCTATTTTGTACCGATAGGGTATTGTCTACTCTCAAAAATGAATTCGGGTTCCCGTCTTTCTGTCGGTGGATAACAACGAAGGAGCGAGTTGTAAGAAACTTAAAGCCATGATATAAGAGTTGGAAGCCCGGTACATTTCCAACTGACCAATCAAAATGCGCGCTTTTCACCGTGATGTGAATAACGGGTCCCGCGCTAGTATTACAAGGGAAATAATCCAATTAATGGTACTCGGCCAAGTGTCCATAAACTACTATGAGTGGCCGTCCCTCACTCACGCACCAGAGTTACCATGAAAGCACATATTAAAAATAGAAAATCGTTCATCCTCTCACACTTTGAAAGACAGCCCTTGCATTTCCCAGCCTACTTTGGATGTCCTCCTTTGTGCCACCCTCTGGTCTGATAATGCTACCAAGGTATTTAAATTTGTCCGTCGTGGTGAGGTTCTTGTCATCTACTTGCACTGGTGCTGGAGTGTCTACATTTAGGGTCATAATCTCTGTCTTCTTCTGGCTAATCCGAAGGCCTACTTTGCATCCAAAATTATGTAGTCTCTGCATCTTATCTTGCATGTGTTGGTGACTATGTGACAATAGCGCAAGGTCATCTGCAAAGTCCAAATCCTCTAGGTTGTCGAAGAGTGTCCATCTGATGCCTCTTGGTGCATCCTCTGTAGTTTTTCCGCATAATCCAGTCGATTACGAGGTTAAACAAAAGTGTTGACATCACACATCCTTGCCGTACACCAGTTTTCACTTCAAAGGATGCATCACTGTTTCCGACACTGCAACTGAAGTTCTTGTAAAAGCTTTTGATGAGTTCAACAAGCTTGCTGGGAATCCCATAGTGCCGAAGAATGCGCCATATACTCTCTCTGTGGATGCTGTCGAAGGCCTTTTCGAAGTCAACGAAGTTCACATAGAGCCGCCTTTGCCATTCTGAACACTGTTCTATGATGTTTCGGAGTGTGAAGATCTGGTCAATGCATCCTTTCCCCTTTCGGAATCCGGCCTGTTCCTTTCTCAGTGTCTTGTCCACAGCATCTGACATACGTTTCACAATGATCTTGGCAAGGATTTTGCTGGGTATAGAAAGGAGAGTGATACCACGCCAGTTGTTGCAATCGCTGAGTGCTCCTTTCTTGGGTATTTTCACTATTCTGCCTTCATTCCAGCTCTTTGGTACTGCTTCTGCTTCCCAGATAGTTGTGAACAGTGGCTGAAGGATGGTGGCTGACTGAACCGGATCTGCTTTGAACAGTTCTGCATTCAAGTTGTCCTTTCCTGGGGCTTTGCCGTTTTTTAGGCTCTTTATTGCTGCCACTATCTCTTCTTTCTTTGGCGGATCTATGTTGATGTCAAGGTCTTCAGCAGCATCTTGTATTATTATTCTATCTTCAGGTGGTGGCCGGTTTAGTAATTCCTGAAAGTGCTCTGTCCAGCGTGTATCCTGTTCTCGTTCTGTAGTCAGTAGTTTCCCATTCTTGTCTTTGATTGGAACACTTGGTCTTCCACCGTACTTGCCACAAATGCGCTTAGTGATCTTGTGGAGCTTACCCTGTTCTCTTCTTGCTGCTGCCTCCTCCGCATCTGCCGCTAGCTGTTCCATGGCTTCTCGTTTATCTTTCTTTACTAGTCTCTTCACGTTCTTATTTAACTCTGTGTAGTTATGTTGGTACCTCTCTTTCAGCCTTTCCGATTTCACTTGTAGGATTTTCTTTTTCATGACTTTCCTCTCCTCGATCACATCCCATGTTCTTTGTTGGATCCACTCCTTGCTTTTCCCTTTCTCATTAAATCCAAGGCAGGCTACACTGCTCTCTGTGTACACTGTAGTTACTCTTTTCCACTCTGAATCGATTCCTCTTTCTTTAGGGTTGTTCTTATCAGACTCTCTAGTCTTAGAGCCTGGAATCGGTTCTTGACTTGTATGTTGAAGGCATTTCTAACACTTGCATCTCTCAGTTTCTGAATATTAAGGTGTCTTTGCTTTGATGTCTTGATTCCGGTCTTGTTCAGTTTAATTTTGATAAGTGCTGCCACTAGATGGTGGTCGCTGGCTACGTCAGCTCCTCTTTTCACTTTCACATCTAGAAGGGATCGTCTCCACATACCGTTGATCATCAAATGGTCTATTTGGTTCTTGTCTCTTCCATTTGGAGAATTCCATGTGAGTTTGTGAATTTCTCTGTGTGTGAAAAGGGTCCCTCCGATGACTAAGTTGTTCAAGGCACAAAAATCCACAAGCCTTTCTCCATTGTCATTCCTTGTTCCAGTTCCATGTTTTCCCATTACTCTTTCATAATTTATATCATCTTTACCTACCTTAGCATTGAGGTCTCCCGTGACAATGATGAGATCATGCCGTGGCGTCATGTCCATTTCCCCCTGGAGTTGTTCATAAAAGTCGTCTTTGTCTGTGTTGTCGTTTTCCTTGGTTGGTGCATAACATTGGATGACAGTGATGTTTGTGTGTCGTCCTTTCATCCTCATCCTCATCAGTCTGCTATTGACTGGTTTCCACTCCAACAAGCATTTGTCCAGTCCTTTCTTTAGGATAATGGCTACTCCTTCATGATGTTGGTCATCCTCTCTTCCCGAGTAGAGAACGGTTTCTCCAGTGGATGTTTTGATCCTTCCAGATCCAGTCCATCTGCTCTCACTTACACCCAGGATGTGTAGGTTGTAGCGCCTCATCTCTGATGTTACTTGTGCTAACTTACCCGATTCGTACATTGTTCTAACATTCCAGTATCCAATCCTGGTCTTGGTTTTGGCGGTGTTCAGTTCCTCCTTCATCCTGCTAGCAGTTTCCTTTCGGCTTTCACTACTTGCATTCATACGAGTCGCGAGGTGCTCAGAAGGTCCATCACATCCAGAACGTTGGTTTTTCCATGTTGCTGTTTCCGTAACGGTTTTTGTTTCTCCAAGTAAGGTCACCCCAACAAGGATTTCAGGGTAGGGTAATAGTTACAAATGGTTGCATTGTAATAAACATAATCGTACGATGCCGCTTTGTCAGACATAGTAGGGGTGACAGGATAAACAAACGAGCAAAACGCGCGGAATGTGTGGAACAAAAAAACATGAAAAAAATTATAGTCGCAGCAACCACATAAGAATAAACAAAACATGAGGGGCAGTGTTGCTACACAAAAAATTGGCCTCCTGCAGGAATCGGTTTGCAAAATGTAGGCCACAATGTTGGCCTCGTGTGCCTTGCCTGTTGCATGAGAAGGCCAATATAATGGCCTCCCGCAGGACGAGGGTTAATTCTACATATGTATCACTCAACATGTATTTGTGTGTGTGTGTGTTGGGCGGGGGGCAATGAATAACAAAATGTGGTGACTGTCAACCTAGACTGATGGTGCACTATTTCATGCATGGTGCTATTATCATGGATAAAGAATCTGGAAAATTATCCTCAGCTCCAGAGTATTATGTACATGTATCAATAAATGGCTCATACAAGCTTCATCCTGACATATCTGTTTTTGCCTGTAGTACATCAAGTGCGGGCTATTTTTTACTTTCTCAGATTTTTTCCTTCTCTGCCATTCTGGCATTTGAACGGATGAAACTCATCAAAATATTTTAATCACCAAGAACTGAGTTCCTTTATCATCTCCACACTGACCTCTTTACTTTACTTTATATACTTACCATGGTAACGGGCACACAGGTGGCTTGGGAGGGCAAGGTGGAGGAGGTTTTGGCGGACAAGGACCACTAGTAGCACTCGGTGGTCCTCCTGCTCTAGACTGCCATCTAATTGACCCTTCAATGGCTGCTTCAATTTGCCTGTCTTCACTATATCAAGATAACAGAATGCCAAAGCTTCAAGTATTTTTTCAAGTCACAATTTAATTTGAAAACAGAGCGGCAAGGTAAAACACGTCAAAAAATCACTCTGAATGTAACATTCGTTATGCTAGAATAACCCATCTGCATTTCACAGTAGTACAGCAAGTGCCGACTCCTTCTTACTTTCTCAGAGTCTTTCCTTCTCTGCTGTGATACTGGCATTTGACACTCACGGCAGCGACGCGGATGAAACCCATCAAAATATTTTAATCACAATGTACTGAGTTCCTTTATTATCTCCTTTGGGTTTATGTGATGAAAGCCAATGTCAATGCTCTGCACTGATCTCTTTACTTTACTTTATAATTACTATGGTAATGGGCACATAGGTGACCTGGGAGTAGGTACTCCAAATCCCTTCTGCGAGCGTTTGATATCGGCGAATCTGTAAAAATCTGACCACTTTCACCTCACTTTTTCTCACTATCTCTTATGCTTATGTGCAAGTGTTGCATGTCTAATAAATCATCAGTTTTTCACCTGTCTAATGGTATTGATTTTATGTTTTTATATATATGCTGTGAGTTTACATGAATTTCTTTAGTATGTCAGTTTTACAGGAAAATGTAGATTTGACAGCGCGGGCCGCAGCATGGATGTTGAGTGGACCTTTATGTTTACAAAACGACTCCGTGAAAATAGTAGCTACAGCTCTGAAAACAAGTTGTATTGATGGAGTAGTGGATGATGATGTATCTTGTGATATAAAAATGATAACTTTTTAATTTTATTATTACAGTAATTTCTTTAAGTGAAAAAAGTAAAGCCCGTCCTCGGAACTTTTAAATACCAACGTTTCACGACAATCATGTGTTCTCACTGAGCCCTGATCTAATTAGTGAAGTCCCCGTTTTGAGAATACCCACCTCACAAACGGTCTCCATCAAGGCACAGAGTGACTCAGTGACATGCTGTGATTTATCCGTATACCGTAGGAAACTCTTTTTCAGTCATGGAGCAGGATATTTTCAATACCATTGGTAAGTAGATACATTTTTTTTTCAGTCTTTTATTAACATTCACAATGTTTCAGTGTTTTTACTTGTGATTCTTGTGTATTTTCGCACACTTTTACAATGATTTGCGAAGAATGAGGTCACGCTGCCCCATGACTAGCGTGTAATGTCATTTAATTTAAACACAGGAATAAAAAGTAGCGAAAACCTGTCCAGTTTTGTGAAAACCAATAGTCTTATCACATTAATGCATTTAATTGGAAGATTTTGTGACAGAAACGGTAAACGAAGTGTTTTAACTCATTCCACCCGGAGCCAAATTCCCAATTCTGCCAGAGCAAAAACTCATTTGACATAAACTGGTACTGGGTGACTGCAGAAAAAATCGTTTACTGCAAACAAGGAAGAAAGAAAGGTAGACATATTTGGTATCAAAATAAACAGAATTGGACAGAGAAACAATGTACTGCCTTTTTGTGTCAATTCTAGTGTCTGTGATGCTAATACGTTGAAGGAATGGTGAGTGTTTAGTTGAAGCAAAAAAAATATTTCTACTCGCAAATTCACTTTTGCCACCTCTGGTTTTGACTGTAGTTGCATTAGGTGGTCAAGAGTAGCCTCAAAGTGTAGGTAATCCAATCCCCTTTCATGTGGTACCAAATATATGGGTATTGTACTTGTAATATCACTTTTATAATAATCCAAATGATATAACATGTCCAAACATTTTTACATAAAATCCCTGCAAATGACCAGGTCAGTTCTAGGAATTTTTCGCTCCAAAGCAATCAAACGAAACAAAACCGGAAGAAGTTGTATTATTTAGGTCAATAAATAACTCTAATAGCGATTGTCGTAAAATATTTCAGCAAATAACCGTTGAGTATAGAAAAATACCGGTCAAAACAAATTGACCAGTGGCTCGTTCCCCGGCGATTTGAGCGGAAAAAATCGACGACTGAGTCATTGCTCCGGGCGGTATGAATTAAATCGCAAGGCGATGATGCAAAATATAGCAACAGTGAATGCTTCCCAAATGGCGATGATGCTGCATGGCGATTTCTGATTGGCTGAAAGCTGGAATTTCCCTCAGTCGTAATCTTTACTTACTGAACTAATGCTGATCGACTGACAAATAATTTAAAGTAGCAGAAACCCTAGATCTATGCACAATAAGCCCCTCCCCCGCCAACAATTCTTCAATCTTAGATCTTAACATTATTTCTCTGAAATCTTTCATTCACAGATGACGCACCCTATCAAAGCCTAAAAGCTAAACTGCCTGAAGGCGACATTCTCAACAGTTGAGAAAGGAAGATGAGGGCCGACGCTGCCCTGGATGACTTTTAAAAAAAATAAAAAATTTAATCATTATTCACTGGTAATAGTTACTCCATTTCCTCTGAGTCTGAAGGAGGTAGATTTTTTTCCTCCTCTGAAAGAATTGCATTTTGATAACAGTAACACTGGCGTGTTTTTGGTCAATTTTCACAGATTATGCATTCCTTGAAATATTCGAAATTTTCCGCAGTTTTCAACCTTTAGACCATAATATTACCTAGATCTAGATCTAGATCTAATGCATTTGACAGATCTTTGAGAATCAACAATCAACTAGTAGGAAATAAAAAGATGATTACGATGATACCAGGCTTTTGTCTCTGCACCGATTAAAACTAAAACTGAATTTTTTAAAACTGGGTAAAATGTCAGTTTGGCTGTGTGGAAATTAAGGCCGAGAACCATAATACGTGGCCCTCTAAGTTATGTTTTTCAAAACACAGAGTGCTGAAAAAAATAGAGGTGATGTATGATATACTGGCAACAGATAGAAACACAGAAATAATTACGTCAGTGATGACTTTGCAGTTGAGCAAAATATGGGTAAACCTGGCATCAGGCATAATGTGGGACAAAAAATTGCAAGAAAATTGAATTGATCACTCCACTTTGACACACTGTCACTAGTCTAGTAGTAATAGCCTACTGTGGAGAACGAAACTCACGCTAAACCGAAGGGAAAATAAGAATCCCCCATTTTTTTCCCTCTTCATTTCTGTTAACAAACTAGGTCTAGATCTATCTAGAAATCTAGATCTAGAGTCTAGATCCTAGCGCTAAACCAAAATAACCCATGATTAAACCGAAAAGAAGTTTGCTGGATTCAGTAGCCAGTCCACTGTGATTTGTCATAGATCGAGTCAAGTCACTGAATTATGTGAATACCCCACTGCTGGCAGGCCCGATAGTATAGGCCTTCAGAAAGCAACGATGTTTTCAAATCAATGAACATGATTTTAATCGCATAGGCGGTTTGAAAAGTTTCTTTGGAGTAGATCTAGATCTAGATATCTAGATCTAGATCTAGATCTAGAATCTAGATTCTCGAGTCTAGGCTTACCTATTGGGCGGGCAAGGTGGAGGACGTTTTGGTGGACAAGGGCCACCGGTAGTACTTGGTGGTCCCGCTGCTTTAGACTGCCACCTAATTGACCCATCAGTGGCTGATTCGCTATGCCTGTCTTCACTTCTGTTGCTATTTTTGTTGCTACCCGATTCCATGTTTATACACAATGTTTGTCACAACTGAGACAACCACAATGGATTCCTAGTCGAAATAGCATATCATTCGACTATCCGACTGAAATGACGATTCCTAATCAAGAATCGGAGTATTGTAACAGCAAAGATCTTAAAATAGTATTAATACTATTTTAAGATCTTTGTGTAACAGCTACTATCTTGGCACAATTTCATCTCTAACTCAACCCATGTAGCATACAGTTTGAACACCCTGTTTCCTCCTTTCCACACTTACTGTAAAGTAAGGCAGATTGTGGCAATGGAGACGAGCCTATGACAAAAAAGTCAGCAAACCATGCAGCACAAATATTATTTGTTGTTGAACAAAATTCCTATTTATGGAAAGATTTGGCACAGTAATCGATTGCTATAAGTGGGGTTACCCTTTGAAGTGAAATTCAATTTCCGGCGGTTAGAAACTTTGCATACTGCTTGCCAGATAATATCAGTCAGATAAATTGTGAGCTGAGAGTATTGCCTTATGCTGTTTACTCATCTGTGATGTGGTCTTGCAAGAATAATAATCATATATAATAATGTTAGAGAGTACTATGGTAATATTAAAAAGATGTAAGATAATGCATATATAACACTAACATAATATTGGGGAGAGGGGACAGGCGGTTTTTATCCTTATTCTTCATCATAACCTAGGAAGGACATTTTTTTAGTTTCGTACCGATTGTTTTTATTCCGTTTGATCCGCCTTTGGGGACATAACCTCAAAATTCTGTTAATTTATCGAATGTTTTACATTGACTTAAGAAGACTATTTGGCTCCGTCATTTTCACGAAGTCATCATTAGGGACTATTTTTTTCAGTCATTCAGTAAGAGGATACAATGATTTGAATAATTATCTTTAAATCAATACATTCAGCTTCCACTTTTTTTTTCAGTTTTAACCAAAGAAGGTTTTAACACGAATGACTAGTTATCTATTATCTCCGTATATCTATGATTATCTCTCAGGTGCGATCGTCCATTTTGTATGTAATATAATACATTGCAGTTGAGTTCTGACAACAGTTTGGAGTGGGAACTTTAAAGAAAGAAAGAAGAAAAAATGGAGGACGAATTAAGAAGGACATAAATTCATTTTTATTTTGTGAGATATTCTCTACCCACAATTTACGAGAACAATTTGTTGCCCAATGTTTTTGCTGATTATTTTGATAAAAAAGTTACAACTATCCGAGAAAATCTTGACAGTTTTGATGCCATTGATCATTTTGATGAGTTTCAGGGAAATCCTATAGACACTTTTGGTGTTGTGTCGAATGAATCTGTAAAATCTATCATCATGGCATCGCCATCAAAATGTTGTGACCTCGATCCTATTCCTACATTTTTGGTTAGATCTTGTATTGATGAACTGGTTCCAACTATTACAAAAATAATAAACAACTCTATTTTAAGTGGGTCTGTCCCTGATTATTTTAAAACAGCCTGGGTAACACCACTTTTGAAAAAAACGACTCTTGATCAAAACATGTTGAAAAATTATAGACCCGTCTCAAACCTTCCTTTTCTTTCAAAAATCCTTGAAAAGGTGATATTACAACAACTAATGTGTCATTTGAGAAATAATGACCTGTTGGAACCATTTCAATCTGCTTACAGAAGTAACCACAGTACTGAAACTGCACTATTAAGAATCATGAATGACATATTAGTAAAGGCAGATTCTGGAAATATTACTCTGCTAAATTTGTTGGATCTATCAGCAGCGTTCGACACCATCGATCACGAAATCCTGCTCAGAAGGCTAGAAACATCGTTTGGAATCAGAGGGGTCGCCCTTAAATGGGTCGAATCTTATCTGTCAAATCGCCACCAATTTGTTGTAACCAACAAAATAAGATCTTTTTCCTATGCGCTTCAGTATGGCGTACCACAAGGCTCAGTGCTTGGTCCTATTTTGTTTACTATCTGTACTATTCCACTTGTACATGAAATAAAGAAATTTAATTTACAATATCATTTCTATGCTGATGATACCCAGCTCTACAGTTCTGCCTTGCCATGCGATGTTGACAGCCTTCTGCAGCAGGCTGGAAACTGTATAACAGAAATTAAAAGCTGGATGAACCAAAACAAACTGGCTCTAAATGAGGATAAAACTGAGGTTATTTTATTAGGCCGTGAGCGGGTTCTGCAAGAAGTGGGCAGAACTGAGATGATAATTGGCACTAATTCAATAGAAATTTCAAAAAAAGTAAAAAACCTAGGGGTTTACATTGATTCAAATCTTTCTATGTCATCTCAGGTTAGTCACCTCATTCGCATTCTATACATGGAAATCTGGAAAATTGGTAAAATCAGACATCTTATTTCAACTGAAACTGCGGCTGTTTTAGTAAATTCTTTTGTACTTTCAAAGCTTGACTATTGCAACTCCCTTTTGGCTGGAATTTCACAAAAAAATATTAGAAAACCCCAAATTGCTCAAAACAATGCAGTGAGACTTGTTTTGAAGAAAAAGAAAAGAGATTCAGCACTGCCACTTCTGCAGAGTTTGCACTGGCTGCCAGTCGAGAAAAGAATAATGTACAAATTGTCATCCATTTGTCACAAATGTGTCAATAATACTGCTCCATCGTACCTAGTTGATTTAACTGATTACTATGTTCCATCTCGTCAACTAAGATCATCATCTGACACTACAAAATTGAAAGTACCTAAAATGACTCTGTCCACTGTAGGAGAAAAGTCCTTTTCATTTCTTGGCCCTACCATCTGGAACACTCTTCCAAAGACAACCAGGGAAATTAATGACATTGGTTCTTTCAAACGCCATCTGAAGACCCATTTCTTTCAGACAAACTAGGCTAGATGTTTTTCGGCAGCAACAAGAGTAAATATTTTTGAATTTCTTTTGTGTATGCGTGTGTGTGTGTGTGTGTAAGAGTTTGTTAAAGCGCCCAGAGCTTGTCATCGACGGGGTTGGGCGCTATATAAATGCAATATATTATTATTATTATTATTATTATTCTAACCATCGTGCTGTTATGTTGATTACAAAAATTAATGTCGACATATTAAATTTGCCATTCAGTGTAGTTTATAGAGAAACCGATAAAACAGGTTTGGCAGTTGCACAGGCCTATATAATATCTAGTTATTAAAAAAAAAAAAGGAAAGGCGTTGTAAAGGCAACTCGGCATAGAAATAGTGTACGAAGGTAGCTGAGAGAGAGAGAGAGAGAAAGAGAGTATAGCTCAGAGATATCATAGTGTAAGTGTAAGATATCTCTGGTATAGCTCTCCATACTCTCTACCATCTTTGACACTCTCTTGCTGAGCTTGGTTTCCAAGCTTCTACCTTCATTTGTACTCTTTACCAAGAAGAGTTAGCCAACAGTCTAACACTTCCTGTTCTTTTCTCCATGACTGTAAACAAAACGTTGCTCAATTTATGATGCTACGGGAATGAGAGGCGGATATAGTAACTCTTGATCCACTTGAATTAAGCCTATACGTCATGGACACACAAAGAGTTAGAGCCAGATCCAGAATATGGACACATCGTAGTATGGCTTACAAGACATGTATGGTCTCTCTTATGGTTGGTATTGGTCCTTTCTTGCTGGGATTTGCAGCCCCAGACTGGTTATTATTTTCTCAACAAGGAGCTAATAAAACAGAAAGACTGCGTTTTGGGTTGTGGGAACTGTGCATTGGACAGAAATGCTCCAGTAATCCAGTTACTGGCAACAGAGTTGTAGATGGTAAGTGATTTTCTTGAATGTGGATAAAAGGCACTAGTTTAGCAGTTAGTACTACTACTAGTAGCTTATGGTGGTCCCACTTGCTTTAGTCTGCCTTCAGTGGCAGATTCAATGCCGGTTGATGTCTAATTTCGGGAGTATACAGATCCCTACAAAGCCACAACTTTAGGAGTGGCCATGTGCAGGGAGTCGCAGCGGGGGCAGAGCTACCCTGGTGAGTTAGTACCCTAGATGACTATATGGATGTTTTTTATAGTAAACACACGGCTCGATGATTTTCTGCTACGAATTTTTCTTCTATCGAATCACATGACTGATCGGTATCAAATCAGCCAAAGTGTCAACATGTTGACCTAAAACTACGGGACCACCAAACACTACTAGTGCCCAATAAAAGGCTGAAAGACTCTTAAATGGGTCTCATGCATGCTAATATAATATATTGTCAGATTGCACCTTCTAACCCTAGTCCTGCACAAGGTCACTATAGTGGCCTTCTGCCTGCAACCAGGGAAGCACACAAGGCCACTTTAGTGCCCTCTCTTTGCAACCCTCGTCCTGCGCGAGGCCACTTAAATTCTGTCATAGCAATGTTTCGTCAGGGTTTGAGTTTGGGTTTAACAGTACATCTGCATGATAATGACTTTTTTACGCCCTTCACGGTCTATTTGGGTACACTTTCTTCATTTATATTGCGTATTCAGAGCTGTCAAGTTTAACATAGAATTAAATACATTCATATAAATTCAACACATTGGTAAAATTCTAAAAAAAAGTTGTTTTGTATAGCTGGAAAAGGTTTTGTTAATGAGTGTACAAGTTATTAAATCAAATTGTAGATTTTAGCCTCTCTCAGAAAGGACAGGATGCATTGCGAATCCACGTCAGAAAATAATTCTTCGGGGAGAAAATGACTGACTTTGTTGTTGGTTGTTATCTTTATTTGATGTGGGAATTAGAGAGATATTCTGTTACTTTGTTTGTTTTTTTTGTTTTTAAGGGCAGATATATGTACTCTATGAGCTGGAATCAAATCTTTTGCCAGAGTCAGGTTGTGCTTACAAAACGAAAATAATGGAAGTTGGGCTTTAAAACAACAGAGGAGGGAGAAAGCAATGTGGTGATAAATGAAGTCAGTACAAGTTAAGTGTCTGGATAAAAAATGATTTGTTCACCAACTGTAGTGTAAATAAGCCCCAGCTTAGGGATAAAAAAAATGCAGACCTCTTGGAAAAAGGTTAAAACATGTTTTAAATGGCATGTAAATGCAGTATATATTCTTTATTATGAGCCCATTTAATGATAAAAGTTATTTTATCTCATCACAAGTTTTACTTTATCCAATTACCATAAGGGTTTCCTATGATTTATCCTGCATATTTTTATCATTACATACTAAAGTAAACATGATATGTATTAAAAAAGACCCGGTTGATTCAATCGCAGAGGTTAGTGCCAATATGCAAGTGAGCAGCTGACTGGCTACCGGCTGTCCCCATGTTAGGTGTTAGATAGGCGAGTTCACTCAGTGTGGGATGAGGGTTAAACCAGTCAGGTCGGAGCTTGAACAGATAAATTATAGACATGCAAATTTATGTATCTGATAACAGCAGTGATTTCCCACTGAATTAAATGCAGGAATGCTTAGAAACATGATGAAGAGAGATTACATCTCCCGGGCAAAACTTTGTGTTTGAACAGCTCACCACCATGACCAGTAAGTGCAACAAAATTTTATGATACACATGACGGGACGGCCTCTGTGCAGATGCACCCATCGATGGCAGAGAATAATGGAATCCTACTGTACCATCTTTTGGGACATATATTTAATGTGATGTTCTGTTTATGTGTCTGATTTGTTTTGTGAGTTGAGGGGTAGTTTTATGGATAGGATTAGAGAATGACTGTGAGTGAAAGACAGTAGGGTCGCAGGACAAAAATACGGAAAGACACAGATGGGGGGAGGAGGTGGGGGTGGGGGAGGGCAGTTGAGTGAAAGCAAGACAATTATGAGAGAATGTAACCAAAAATAAAGAGTATGATTTTTTATGGACTACAATGATTGAAATACAAGAGAATAATTCTTAGAACACCATTTTTATAAATCAAAGGGAGTGAAAGTGAAGAGAACAGGATAGTGAGACATGAAAATAGAGAGCATATATATGCAAGACAGTAGTACATGTAGTACAGTGGGACACAGAGCAGGGGGGGAGACTATGGATGAAAGTCAATGGGACAGGAAGGACTTTGCGAGAAGAAATGAAAAACACAGAGACAGCAGGGCACATAATATTGAAAGTGTGCATGAATGTGAAAAGAACGACAATATGAGTGAGGTGAGGCTAAGGCTGAACTAATATAGGCCAACAGTAAAATCATTAAACCATGAGAGTGAGGGCAATGAGAGAAAAGCAGGACACAAAATATTTAATATTTTAAGACCTTGAACGGAGGAACATTGTATTAGTTTGACTATCTGTCTGCCTGCAAGATAAACAGTAGTCATATATTTACATATATATATAGGTGCAGATTTTGATCTACCAGGCAACTTACAGAGAATCTGAAGTAAGAAGAGGCTGAATGGAAAATTATCCCGGCCTCAGTTTGAAATTTGGTGCACTTTTAACATTATTTTGTCGGCATCAACTTGCTGCCAACAAAGAAACTTGCCCCCTAGCAGGCCCGCCCATACCACCCCATAAACATTCCCTAGGCTGCTGTGTAAGGTTGTAAGTCAAGAGCCACTCTAGTCTAAGGTGTGAAATTGCTCAGATATAATAAGCATGTATCTGCCTGGCTAAACCTGGATTTTGCAATATTCTAAATGTGTATGTGTGGCTGAGCCACCAGGGTTGCAAAATCAGGTGTTCTAAAAGTGCAAGTGCATTTGCAAGCAAATTCTTCTACGAAATCCTAAGTTTTGACATGGTATGATATTTGGCATGGAATAATATTAATAATGGATAAGATGGTTTTAATGTTTTAGCTCTAGGAAGTTAGTTTTATCCCTCTCCTGTAAAATTTCATCTGGTGAACTTATGTGTCTACACACTTGCAGCAACAATTAATATCTCTACTGGGGCATTTGGATAAAGTAGTACAGAAAAATGACATTTTAAAATATATTACATCTCCACTGTGGTCTGTCTTCATTGCATTGCATCACATTTTATTTTTGTGAGATATATTTTCAGTCATCTTGATTTGCTATTATATACTGGCTTTATTAGATGTGAGCAAGTTATATTATCTGTTTGGGGCACATGCTTGGAGATGGCCATTAGCTCAATTGGACCAGATAATTTCAGATGAATGAACCTCTTGGTTATGCTCATTATTGCTAGGTCAAAGTGGAAAATTGTATTTTAAATAGAATGTAATGTGCAGTGGTTGTAATGTATACTTTACAGACTGCATTGTATCGATTACTTGAAACTTTCATGTCTGTGGAGTATCTGGGTTCTTCAGTTGGTATGTGCTTGTTAGCATGATATGCCTGAAAATGATAATTTATTCTCTGAGACTGTGGCTTGGTTTCCTTGTTTCATTAATTTTTCTGCAAAGCAAGACTCATTGTGAAGAATGGGGCTTCTTTACAAAATTTTTTATTCCTCATTAAAAAAACATTGCACTGGAAATTGTCACAGCCAAGGCAACAGTGACAATATGTACCATTTGTAAATGTGTCAGGTTTTATACCTGCCATTAACTCCAGAAGAATGTTTTTGAATTTTTGTCTTTGCTAAATTCTTTTTGCAGATTGGTTTCTGACAGTGGTGGTCTTCCAGACTCTTGCATTACCATTCTATATCACAGCATTAGTACTTGCGTCACTCCAGAACTTTGCACCACGCAGATGGTTGCAAACACTTCAACATCAGAACTTGAGGAAAGTGCTAGATAAAGATAGTGAAACACCAGAGGACATGGCGTTTATTGCAGGTGAGTTCTGTGACTCTTCCAGTGATCACCATATTTTCTTTTGAAGACTTTCATGTCCATACAGAACACCATGTACCTCATATTTTTATAAATTTTACTTTATGAAATATCCATGTTGAAGTGATTAGGTTGCTTCATTAATCCAATGGAAGACCTGACAGATGAACAGAGGGCTTGTTCACTGTGGAAACTACATAGGAACCATCAGCTTTTTTCATTATTACCATTTCAGAAAGTGCACAGGTTAACAAATATTGCTTAGAAATTGGCATTAAAGGCAGAATAAAAAAACCATCTATTTAAATATCTATGGTCACAGTTCCTGCCTTAACTGATAATTTTAATGCTGCATTTAAATATGAATTACAAATATTAATTTAAATATTTTATTTTTAAATTTAAAATAAATTTGAAAATGAAAATAAATTTATAAATGTGCAGTCGCAGAATAAGGTGAAGTGGTGGTATAAAATTTCATTTCTCAGTTTCACAATGCTGTGTATTAAGTGCAGAAAAGATAAATGTGCGGGTTTTTTTGTGGCACTGATTTTGCTTTTAATACTGGCTATGTCTACAACAATGTATTGCAGGTTTCCTGGGTTTTCTTGGCATCATCGTGTTCATGATTATGACAGCAGAACCAGTTTCTAAAGGAGCTTACTATTCGTGGGGATTTGCTATGTCATTTACTGGTGCCAGTATCCCAGTCATCACAGGTGTTGTCATGTGCAAGGCACACGCACTGTCTTCTAGTCCTGTCCAGCCACCCGCAGAGCCAAGGGTGGTGCACACGTTATCCCCACCTGGGCGCAGAAGATCAGACAGGAGCTCTGATAGACATGGAGATAGTC
Organism: Onchidella celtica; assembly: GCA_963931925.1. NCBI lineage: Eukaryota > Metazoa > Mollusca > Gastropoda > Systellommatophora > Onchidiidae > Onchidella > Onchidella celtica. Next base: position 34,094,431 of record OZ007568.1, read on the forward strand.
AGCCTGAAAGGCATGCAAATAGACGATCTAATAGGCATGGAGACAGGAGATCCGACATACATGGGGACAGACATGAAGACAGACGATATAGAAGATAGTTTATCTACATACTGTAAATATTCGTGTATAATGTGAGAAAGTTTGTACCTCAGTTGTGGGGACGGGGGCATTACACATGAGTAAGATTTTGCAACTTTCATTTGGCTGGTAGTGTCGATCCTTAAAACTCTGGCATACACATGGCCACATGCTTGGTGGAGGAGAGCGTAGCAGAAAATAGTGTGCTTTTTTTTTTCTTTTCTTTTTTTATGTGACTCTCTTTTTTATTCTTAATTCTCTTTCCTGTGTGTAATTTTCCATCAGATGTCACTGATATACTTACTGCCACTAATGCATGTGTGACATGCATGATTGTGAATCTCCTCCACTCTGGTCAGCCATCGGGCTTTCAGTGACAAAGAGAAAATGGATCACCAGAATGGAGGGAACATGCACAATGGTATTTATGGAATACAAATTCATTTGCCTTCCCAGGGAACTGAGTAGAGACTAAGAAGTCTGTGAAAGTGTCAAACTACTCACTTCTGTCATCTGTCAATTAGAGATATTATATAAGGTCTGGCACCACCCTATGGGTGTGTAACAAGTAGGAGATCTAAGGAGGGACAGAGTATGTCATTTTACTGAGGTCATGTGTCCATTGGAGGCGCCAGCACATGTTTGAAAAACTTTTGGGTTTTAGAATGTGGGATTGAGGTTTGTAGACCTGCACTTGTCCAACTCTAATGTTAGTTTATATCTATCAGGATTAAAAAAACTTTTCGATTGTGGCATAATATTGCATTGAAAAGGGTTGTTTCTTTTTGTTTGAGTTGGGATTTTAGGCCCGCATCAGCACAATAATGGCCACTTTGCACCTTTCATGTTTTTTTTTGGTATCTTCTTTTGGATCGGGTTTCAGCTTTCAGATTGTCATAAGTTAGATCAAATAAAAGTGAAGTTAGAAAGTTTAATAAGAAAAGGCTTGTACTGCAAAGTATGTTTAATTTTGTATATATATATATGATAAAAGTCTGTTAAATCAACCTGTAGGTTTTGGCCTCCTTCATAAATGACAAGATGCATGTCCACGTCAGAAAATAATTCTTTCACAGATGCGCATGCATAATACCTTCTTTGGATGTGCGCAAAATCCACACATTCTGTTAAAATGTGTCTGACGGCTGGCAGCCATTTGATGCATATATTTGAGGGGATGATCCCCATGGAGTATAAAGCTATGAGTAAGGTGGGTATGATTTTGCTGAGAGGCATAAGTCCATTGTCCAAGTTGGTCTTGGACAGAATGTAGCCTGTTCGTTTGTTCACTCATTCCATCTTTCCTGTCATCTTGTTCTGATATAGTTATTTGTAGCCAGCCTAAAATTGGTATTCAGGCGCCTTCGAACACCCTACCGGAAGTGTGAATGTGAGGTAACAGTTTTTGAATGTTGTCTTCTAACATTATAATTCACAAATTCTCGACCTTTGAAAGCAAAAGGCTTTTCATTAGGACATCTACAGTAACCAAATTTTGCATGTCGGTTTCAAAAACCCAGGAGGGTGCACCGAGGTTTGGATTTTTTTTATTGCTTTTGTTTTAAAAAATTTTTGAGTTTGCTTTGTACTGCTGACTACTCGCCCCAATCCCTTTTTTTTCAAGAGCACATGACCCGTGGTGTGAACACTTCCTGTTGTATGTAGGTCACTGCTGTCAGCTGATTTAAACCTTTGTCTTGCGGCTAAAATTAGAACACAGGAATAACTGTATCTTGGGGAATACCATGTAGAGGGGGTAGAAAGTGACAAACGAGGCGGTGGTTGGGGGGGGGGGGGGGACTGGGTAGAAAGTGATGGGTAATTGTTGGGAGTGGGGGAGGGGGGATAGAAAGTGACGGCGAGGCAGTGGTTCGTGGGTCCGCGCAGGGCATGGCTTTTAGGCTTGTTTTTCATGTTTGGGTGTTTCAAAGCCTGGAGGCATTACAGTGAGTCAGAGAAGGTAATGAAACTTCAGTTCCTGGATTTTGATTATAAGGTTTAAAGTCAGATTGACTGCATTTCTGAGTTCTGTAGTAATCACAGAGGCTTTGAGATTAAGACCGAGGCCTTCAGTTCTGCCATCCAAGTTTGAAAATGAGGTGGCACCCACATACTTATGGTCTTTGGAGTTGTTTGTGTATAGTTGCTTGTGGCCAGGATGTTCTGTAATCACTTCTCAGAGCATTCATTTGTAGGGGTTAGGCTGTCCAGGCCAGCTAAGAATCAGTGTGAACCTTGGTTTTACACATGCCGAGGTCTTGCAAAGTCAGGGGTCACATTTAGTGCAAAATAGCTTTTTTACCCTCATTTTCAGCAATGAAGAGGGGAGGTATTATCTGATTGCATCATACACGAATATTAATAGTAGCATGTATATTGCCATTAACATGTTTGCTGATGGGTGAATTTCATCCATTGTCAGATGCATAGATCAAATATGTCACTTACATTTTTTGTAAGGCTGTAATTAGTTTTATTAGCTGCAGGGTTAGCAATTCAGTGTCTTGTGGGTTTGAGTCATTTTCTGTCTCATTATACTATGACTCATCTTAAAGCAGCATTAATTGTATCTCATTCCATTGTTCATTTTGAAATGCAATTTTTGTGATTTTATTAGTCATGAACCATTGTTTACCAAATTTGAAAAGTGTTTATGTACATAACTTAAACTACCCATGCTATGCACTGGATAGTAAGTATTTCTTTTTTGTTGTTAGATTGTGTAAACACGTGGACAAGATGACACCAGAACAAATTGTAGCATATTTGACTCTTTAATGAACAAAAGCCTAATGTATTATGTCATCTTAAATGAAAGAAATTAACAGGCAAATTATAACTGAAAAGGTTCCCGCACATATAATACTGTGAGAAATGGATATCATATACCATATTAGAGCATTGAAGGTTAACCCTGATGATGAAAAGGACATGAGATATCAGTGCCTTTTTATTTATTATTTGTCCTTGTCCAATGAAATGAGAAATGTATTTGTGTGAAAAATATTTCACAGCATTATTTGTGTGAGAGTTGGTGTTTTACAACTCATCCGCACGATAATGGCCAGTTCTGCATGGATTGTTGATGAAGTCTAATGATTTGTATGAGATGTATTTCATGTGGACAGTCGCCTGTTGGGACATTGGTCAACATGTGTCAGTTGGCCGTTGGAACACTGGTCAACATGTGATCAATCAGCTGTTGGAACATTGGTCAAACCAGGCTCAAAGATATTAGGGGACTGCAGTCTAATTGCAAAGCCAAATAGAGAAAATACTGAGTTGTGTTCACTGCTCAGCTGTAGCTTTCTATGTAAAATACCACAGTCTCCATACAACATTGCCTAACGACAGCCACAAACTGTTGAGTTTAGGTTTAGCAGAGAGTATAGATGTATAGAGATGTCTCACTTCCACCAAATCGCAAAACTAGGTCGCTGCGGTAAACAAGAAATTGAAGGATTGAAAGAGACTGCCTTCACCGAAGATAGTGCGCATATCTGTTTAGTGTGGTTTGTTCATAATTTTGGGCTGACTGAAACTATTTAGAGCCGTTTGTAAGTTCTTATGCCCAGTGCAAATGTACAAAAAGGTATTGTTTACATGCAGCGACTTACTTTCCGCTCCATGCTAACAATGGTTCACGGAGCCGCCAGTGTCTCGCAGTGCAAATCGACCAATAGTGAAACCTCTCTATACATCTATACTGGCTGGGTTCAGTAAGGTTCCAACAGCCATGACAATGTATTGTTATTTTCATCAACAGTCGCACGCCAAATGTTATAAAACAGTGTAGAATGGTTCAACCCAGACATGTCTTACCAGAATTGTCTTTGACTTCCATAATTTCATGTAAACTATAATAATATTGGACAGCCAGTTTACCATCTCTCTTATTGTTTAACAAAAGCTATTATTGTTCAGTTCATTTTACTGATTTGCTTGGTTAGACCATTGTTTTAATCAATGAGGTTTATGTTCAACATGTAAAGTTAGGCAGAAATGGTATCCTCAATAAAAACCCTTACCTTTCCCCTCCTGTGGTCACAGTGCAAGGGGAAGATGACAGTCATACTGAGGACATGGTTCACACCCACGATTGATGTGTAACATGCCTCGCATGATCATGGTCAGCTGGGACATTATCTGATGGTGACTAAATGTGCCTTGACCTTAAGTACATGTAGTTAGATTTCCTGTTGATCACCATGTTGTTCTTGTCTACTCTGTGCTGAGGCGATTAAGGGCAGGTATAAAAAAGAGGCTTGTTTAATGCTTTCAGTGATGTCAGACATGGCATTCCCGATAAGTATTGGCATAATGTTTGCAGATGTCAGTTTATTAAAATGATCTGATTCAGCTTTACAAAGACTTGGATGATAGATTCTAAGGGCTGGCATTGTCTCAATATCAAAAATAGATACCAAGAAATAAATGCATTCCATGGAAAATTGTTCTTATTCCATGAGTTTATGGATGCTTTATGTCCCATTTGTCCAAGTCCAGAATTATCCTCTTTAATTCTTTCCTCTGCATTTATATCTTTGTGCTTAAATTTGTTCCAAGATACTTACCGATTTATAGAGGTAGTGTTATTTACTTTAAACATATATACATTTAGATATACTGAAAACATTTCAAACCATTTTTATTCATATAATGTCTCTCGTTTGCACATCTGAGGATTTTCTTTGTTGGGACAAAATATTTTTCATTTACGTCTCAGGTTTCACACTTTTTTGTCTCCCTTTTCTCATAAACAAAACTAGAACTAATGTTGCAAGGACATGATATAAAATTTGTTAAAGAATGTTTTAAAAATTAAATTTCTCTTTCTTTTTTTTTTTTCTTTCTCATGTAAATGGATAATGAGATTATTAGAGTGATAACAATGATTAGTCGAACTGTCATGCCCGCATTCCAAGTGTGGCTGGACCTCTGTGTGACACCCCCCCCCCCCCCCCCCCAGTATGGCCTGGATGCACTTGTATCTTGATATAGATCTCTCCAGAACAGTGCTCTTCTTTTTTCCAGCCAGTTGCTGTCCTTTAACTTTCTGCTGGCAAAGGGGAATTTCTTTGCCGTGTCCAGGGCTTTTAATCTGCAAGTGATAATCTTATAAACTTAGCACTTGGAGCTTGCATTGAACATCACACCTTAACAAAGTATAAGATTTATGAAATGCTGGCTTCATTCACCACGATGGCATAGAATTTAAAATTAGCTAATTAAGTCAGCTTATGACAGTACTTGTAGTAAGTTTATATTCTACTCTTCTGGCTATTTTGCAGCCTCCTAATAAATCTTGCAGGATGGAATCTCTTTGCAGTGTGGTCTAGAAGTGATCGTTTAGTTGGCAGATGGTGCTCAAGATTTCACTGCATGCGATGTCGCGGATGAAAGTAGAATCAGCAAGTATTTCTCCATGTGGGAAGTTTTTGTCTCATAAAACCTGTCAAGAGAATTGCTGTGATACAATGTGGCCTTTGGGATTGTTCAGATTAAGAAGACATTACCAGATTTTATTGCATTGTCTGAGGAAATCCACTGTCAGCAAAGGCAAATGTAAAACTAAAACTACTTTTTGTGAAGACTGGATCAGATTTTTTCTAGAGAAAACCTGGCTCATGGTTTAGAAGGTGTCTTAGCAAACTATTTAATGATAAGCATTTGTGGTTTTTGTTTGTTTGCTGATGATTTCACTAATGCAATAAAATTTCCTTTCATTCATTTTTGACGTGGTCCCATGCAAAAGGAAAATGAGGATACAATATGATTTTCAGACAGTACCTACCTATTTGGAATTCCTGAAAACGGAGATGCCATGTACATTCCATAGTGTTTGAATCATTCCATGACAAGCTAATTTTATTTTTCATGATTGAAATACACAACTTGCAAATGAATTTCACAGCATATTAATTGTTTCTGCCTTTCGCAGCTTTGCGTGTGTTTAGATATTCTGTTACTCTCGCAGCGCTACTACTCTTTCATAAAAAGTATAAGCATTTTAATATTCTTGATAAGGACAAATATCTCTTAAAATAAACAAAATTTCATTTCATAATTTACATGGCGGACATTGACAATGAAGCAAAAAAGGGACTTATGTACTGTGTTATTGTTACTGATAATAAGGCCAGAAATATCGTATATATATCTTACAGTCATAAAGAATTTTAGTGCAAAATACTATTTGGTAGAGAGCCGTTCTTTTTTTCAATTGTGTATTAAGGGGCGATAGTGTTAAGAATGTTTTTGGTTGTTTTCTTTTGTTAATCTTTCATTTTAAAAATGTATTTTTGATTCTTCAGCGCAGTATTCATCCTAGCATCCCAACTTACATAGGGATGTATTCATTAATTGTTTATTATTAAGTTCTGTTACAAATGTATGACGATGATGCATCCTGTCCAAGACCGGAGTTTGACTGTTATCTCAAATTCATGTTACCTCTCAAAAATTACTTACTCCTGCCAAAACTTGCAAAGCTGTATGAAAATAACTTATGTGAAAGAATCAGCCTTTCATCCAGGGTTGTGACTGATATGATAGATTTCATTCACTTCTTTGTCACCTGAATGAGCTGTAAATTTTGCAGTGGAATAGATATATAGTATATATACTGTATTTGTTTCACATGGAAGTACTGCTGGACACCTTGTATTTTACTTTTATTGCAGGATACTGCACACCTGTCTATCTTGTACTTGGTATTTTATCTGCAAAAATATAGCTTAGATTACAAGCCAATGTGAGTGTATCAATTAATAATAATTTCCTTTCAAAATAGACATTTGATCATCAGCTTTCTAGATGGAGGAACAAGACTAAATTGGGATGTGGAGTTTCGGATCTTTATGGATGAAATATATTAAATCCTAAAAATTGTTATGAAGTTGGTTAACAGTCAAATGTTATGTGTATCCTTTTTACCGTGACATCTTCTTTTCATCCTGGCCCCAATCACTTCTCAATCCCTTCTTCCTCCTGTGCTTTGTTTCACACTTAGATCAAGTGGAATTATGGTTACTTCTAAAATGATATATTTAGTTTGATGTATCTTCTACACAAATCCAGCGTTTACTTTTATTTTTCTTGTTGTCATTTATCATATTTATGTGAGAGTTGGTATAGTTATGTAAATATGACTAGCTACTTTTCATTCGCAGTTTGAAGGTTTGTCACAAAACATAAAGAGAAGTGGAAGCTTGTGAATGCATCACTTTGTAAATGTAGCCTCTAATGTGGACTGGATGCACTTGTAATTGTATCTGTCATGAATGATGCTTGGTTCTCTTCCCTTTCTTAGCCAGTGGCTACCTTTTGACCTTTTTTTTGCCATACAGGAAAAATTTAGCAGTGACATTTTTTACATTTTCTAACCCCACAGTGCATTCTGGTTGACCAGTGAAAATTATGTTTTCCACACATGTACATATTTGTATATTAATCCAATCTACTGCTGAAATAGAAGGTGCACATACATTTTGAGTCTGTCAGTTGTTAATAAGTTTGTTAATATTCTTAGAAATGTTCAAATGAAAATACATTTTATCCAAAATTATTTTCATCTTTGGCTTATTGTTTACATTTTTTGAATGCTTTCTTAAGCAACTTACCAAAGGCTGTCAAGTGTCTTGCTGCTCGTTTCTTTTTCTAATGTTTAGTATATATTATGAATGGATCATGATTTACCTGTCATAATTTGTACATGAATTAACAATTTCTTGCTGTCTAAATTTTAATTCATAAGATTTGAAATCTTGGGTGAGCTAAACAAAAAATATACATGTATATATATCAAATGTACAACCAAACCACAGCAACAAGTGTTTTTCACAATTTCACATGTAAAAATGTAATGAGATCTTTCCTACTCCTTTTTTGAGAGCTTACTGAAGGTTGTTGCCAAACATGGACTGTGTACAATATTTAATTTTGGGAAAGTGGAACCTAAATTTTGATTAAATGCCACTGCAGTGCATTTTGCTAGCTCATATATCATTATCACAGTGTACAGTAAAGATAGCAGCATTGTTAAAAACAAAAGTTGTTAGCTTTGCCAAGCGCACTCTTTGGATTCAACTGCAAAACATAAGAGAAGGACATTTTATTGCAAAGCTTCATTAAAGTTTTACTTATAAATATTGGTGAGTGAAATGTTTTTATAATTTTAAATCATGTTTTGAAGGTTTCAGCAGTTTCACTCCATTTCACTGTATATGGGACCTCATATAAATGTGTTGGGGAAGTTCCCATACATGTTTTAAATGTTGTAACAAAATCATTCAAATACATGTACTATCAATTTATGTGACAATTTTACTCATAGAGTTTCTTTTGTCCTATTTTAGGAGCAATGTTTCCTCTCCTTTTCAGTACTCAGTGTGAACAAAAATCTTTTGTAAATTTTTTTCCTGTGACAAAAGTACATGTATACCATGTGTGTGTGTGCTGAATGCTTGTGCAAATGTAAACTTAAAATTGTTTCAAGATAATTTTAGTACAACCTATCTCTTATGGCTAATTAAACTGTATTGGCATGTTGTAATATAATCAGTATAATTATTCCATTCTCACACTCTTTCTCCATGGTAACTTTTGTGGCTCTGGACTTTAACTGTCAACACTTGACATAGTTTAGATGTAGTTCAAAGATGGGTTTTTTTTCACACATTATAAACACAAGACATGATGATGAACCATTAGACATTAAGGTAAGGGAAAACCAATGAACCAGGATGGGATTCAGAATTTCAAGAAGTTGGCTTAGGTATTAGTGTCGGAAAATCGGTGTCCACTTGAGCCGAATATTCGGTTTACCATAGTGAATGAGTTAATTAACATATTTTTTAGGTATCATGTATTGTTTTGTGCACACATTGATAAATTTCCTTTGTAGGCTGCTTGTAACCACACAGAATAGAGGGAACAGTGCTTAGGAGTAGTTTTTTTTAATGTACAACACTGCAAACCAGAGATTTACAGAGAGATTCCAACTTAAGATGAGAAATGTTGGAACTTATTTCTCCAAATGCTTGGTATATTTTATCACCATAGTAATGAAGCTACAAAGTGAACATGCAAGCACCTAAAACTGCGTGGTCACTTGACCAAAAATTATGAAACTTTGAGTACGCAATTTTTTATGATAAATCTCTCGGACACACCCATTTTGAACAAAAATTCAGTTTTTAATGCTATTTATTTACGATTGTGTCATTTCTATCTGACTCGGATTGCCACTCCATATATTGCTCTTTGATGTTGATGATTCTGTGCACTGGGAGAAAATGTATGTACAGGAGTTTGCCAGAGACACCGTTATTGTCCCTCTCTGTTACTTTCCCATCACATTTGAAGCCCAGAGTAGCGTTTCATTTTACCAATCCACATGCAATGAAATAAATTGTATATGAATACATATATGTGATCAGAAAGTTAAAAGTTATATTTTGATGCCTGTGTTTTGTTCACCATTTCCTTGAAGTTTCCTCCTGTATTTGCAACATGTTACTACTGAATACTGCTACTGGGAAATGCATTGCCTGCAGACAAGAATGTACATGAACAGATTTTTATATTTAATCAAAGTAAAATGCGCTACATATAATATTTACATGTATTTTTATGTGAATAAAAAGTCTTCCCTTCCTGTACATGTCTTGAAGAAGATTTGTTGTTGTTGTTGTTTTTGTGTGTGAGTTTGTTCCACACTCATCAGACCATGAGTCTGTAGGAAACATTATGTTAAAAGTTCTTGCCATTATAATATGCTTTGGGGTTGTAACAATGTGGTTTCGTGTAATTAGTTGTGTATGCGTGGAATTCAAATTCATGTGAGAGATGATGTCCAGCACTCGGTGATGAGTGAAATCTACTCATGTTTGTAGTGTCCTAGTCATACGGGCTAACAATGTTGTCCGCAGCCCTCGGCAAACCCCCGTGTGCTAGTTTTACTTTTCTGTGATGTCTCGCTGTGTGACGTAATTGTTTATTGCAGTTCAGTCGAGAATGTACCAAATCATTCATGTCGGAGTAATTACGCTAGGTTGGCCTTGGAGTGACGCAGTTCTGTGACGTGTCTAAGTGCGATTAGGTGGCCTTTATGCATCCCGTAGTTTCTGGATTTCCCGTTCGTGAACGTTCTATCCAGATGGGTATATAAAGGATGGCAAGCGAGTGAGTGTGTGGCTTGACAGTTCACTTCACAGTTGTGGTAATAAATTGAAAAGCCTTTTTTTTTTTCCAGGAAATTAAGTTGTTGGATATTTATTAAAAATGTTTCTATTTAAACAGTCCATGCAAAATGGCACTTTTTGAAAGTCGAGGTCTTGTATAAGTTGTAATGGGCATCAACTATCGAATGGCCGAATCCTTGAGGGGGGAAGTATTTCATCCCACACTAATTTGCTTATGTTTTTTTTTCTTATACATTTTAAGTGTCTGTCCACATCACTACTGTTCCAGTCTGATACTGATGGAATATTGTTCGTTTTCTTATTATGGGTCATTATTTTATGTTAGAGATGCTGACATACGACACAATAAAGTGTATAGTTCATTCTTGCTTTCATAATTATGTTTCTTCAGCGGCTGAGACCAAACTAAAACTTGTCATTGTGTTGCCCATTCGGGGAAAATTTGTTTGTTAGTTTGTTGGTTTTTTGCGTGCAAGTTCCAATATAAGATTTCAATCGCAAAGTAATCTATGTTGCCATTTCAAATGCTCTGGTCCACAGTTTTTGTGTCAATTATGTTTTAATGTTATCAGAAAATGATCGAAGATTATGATTATTATGGTGGGAGGGACTGAATATTTGATTCGGTCACTCAATGAAATGGGTGGTTTTGGGTGAATGCAAACACACAAAAAAAAAAAATCAGGGGAGTGCAGCACACAACAAAATACCCGGGAAAATAGTATTTTGCAAGAAATGTGGAAATTACAAATGACGAATTATTTTTCGTTCAAGATGATCATAAGAAACACATCAACACCATAGATTTTCCCTCTGGAGTGCATGATGGAACTTCATTTAGAAATGACCTAGGATTTTCATGCCACCACCTGCTAGTCAGGCTACAAGGAGATCAACTTGGTTTTACTTTTAGGTTTCCATTTTATGAGATTCGCTGCTCTTGGCATATCTCACTTTTCCTGTTTTTATTTTTCTTATACATGTAAATGTTTTTGTGGTAATGTTTTTTTTGTTTTTTTTATATTGTTTTTGCCTTGGCAGAGGCCTTGTTAGACCTGCTTTTCTCGATTTCCAACTACCAAGGTATCTTTAAGGTGTCCAATTAGCACACTGGTCTTCCAAGTTTTTCGGACTTACCCAAGAAGATTAAATGCTCGGTCCAACCTACCATAGGATCAGGGACAGGAATTTTCCCCAACAACTCCCAAAATGCCTGCACTGACCGTGAATCGAACACGGTACCTTCAGCATGAGAGGCGAGCACTTTGCCTCTAGACCGTGTCCCCAGTAATTAGATCAAGGTCAGCCTGCCCCCATATTCATTTATTGAGATAATTTTTCTTTGAAAGCATAAATTTATTCTGTGATGAATGCATTTACTGAAAACAACCATCATCTTCTGACATAAATTGTTAACAAATAAACCGTACATATTAAAAAAAAACTTGCGGGATTTTTAACAAGATCTACCGCTGCTCATACGCCTCGGCATTGCCTGAAGTTTACAGGTGTCTTCATTTTGACTTACGGAGGATTCTTTTTTAGATTTGGAGGCTTGAGTAGGAGAGGACACATTTTTTAAAGTTTGCTTTGTGTTGCTGCTTTCGCCCCCCCCACTCCCCCGATCCTTGTTTTCTAACAAGCATATATATGACATTATATCTCTTTGCGTGATGTGCTCACTATTAATTAAGCACACTGAGCCCTGGGCAAATTATTGCCATTTCATGACAATTTTGGTCTCGGGTGCAGATGGCGTGTGTTGGGAATAAACGCACGGAGGCGAAGGGAGTGCAGAATGTCATTTCTAAAAACAAAAAAGTAATTACAAGCAAGCAAACAAACAACCAGCAACAACGAAACAGCCTGGTATGCCAGGTACCTTAGCCAGTAAATAAAATAAAACGAGAAGCTCATGGAGTCTGTAAAAAAATGTTAATTGAAACCTTGAGAGAGCTAGACTATGGGGGATTTACAGAGGCAAAGATTGAACCCCTGTCAAACAAGTGTTTCGGCAACCGAGTTTTCTAAATTGTTTGGTAACTGATCCAAGAAAATGACAAAGGGGTAAAAAAAAAAAAAAAGGGGGGGTGGGGTGGGGATGTGTGTGAGTTCAATTAATCTCAAACCCCTCAGCAGGTTCGCTTTGTAAAGGGAGCACATTGTTTTTCACCTAGAATGTTATTTAGGACAAACCACGTCACAGCCTACATGTATTTAAATTTGTTCTCCCTCTGTGTCTCTCAGTACCCTTGGCCAACCTGTTTTACTACTATGGCGTTCGTGAAACATGAGAAGATAATAGATTGTCCCCAGGTTGATTCAGATACCTTTGTGACTGCTAGCACTGCGCAAAGCTCTGCAATGAAGAAGGCCTTTATCTCATCTTAAAGTTGCATTGACATTTACGTCAGAATCAAGTGATCTGAGCAGCGGCGTAACATCAGCAGGGCCAGAGGGTGCGGCCCCGGCACAAAATTATTAAGGGTGCAAAATTTCAACAACAAAACGTAGTACCGGTAATAATACAATTTTAAACCTCCCGCACAGACAATCTCCCAATGTTCGAACATTCTACTCATTTTTTCAAGCCGACGGGGCAAATAAAACTTCCTACACGCTAACGGTCCAAGGTTCAGGGGACGCAATACTTGCCTTGCCCTGGGCATGGCGCCAGCAACCCATGCTACTACGCCACTGGAACTGAGTCAAAAAACGCAGCCAACACAGGGAAAGGTTCGCTGATGAGAGGCTTATTCTCCTCAACGTGTTCACTATTGCATGTTACATCCGTGTTCGAGCAATACCGGTTTAAAATTTGGCTCAGATTCCAAATTTGGGCAAGTTTGAGTTCGGAGAAAGCATGTTGTCGGTCCTATTGTCCTAGGAAGAAGGCAGAAGGTAGACAAAAGTTGACAGGACAGGAGAAGAATCTACCACCAGTAAAGAAGCGCCCATTAACCACCTGAATACTTGGGAACAATTCAGTACAAAAATGGTGAGAGTCTGAGAGTAAAATTGTTCACTTGTTAATGTATGGTGATTTTCGTATAATTCACACATCAAGTAAACTTATGTTTTTTGTTCAAACACGCTTCTGCTCACCGAGTGAAGAAATAGATATGCAGAAAAAGTCCTGTGGCTGTATAGGCAACAAATAAACTGCATGGAACTAGTTGTAGGCCTTACCCGTCGGTGCAAAACACTACCCAGTATGCATGAACTTTGCATAGGCCTACACCCACGTGTAAACAGTTCATAACTTTACACTTTCTCTAAGGATGACTAAATCAGTTATGCAATGCACAAGCTTGGGAAAGAGATGTCCGCTAGAAAAGTAGTTAATTCCAAGACATGACTTCATGGGCCAAAGAAAAAAATTGGACTTCTACTCACCTTTGATCTCTTAGTTTTGTTTTGATCCACATTGTTTTCTCATGGCATTGATTGGCCGATACAAATTTTGTGCATATGCAATGTCAATTTTTGCTATAGCAGTAAGCAGCAATTGATGCATATGCACAGGTAGGTGTAACCTTAGTTCATGCACACTGACTGAGTAAGTAAATTTGAGTTTACACCAAGGTGGCCATATGCACTACTAAGCCTGCACCATGGTACAAAACAGGCGGATTTACATCAAGTACATGCATATGGCCACTGAAAACACGCTTTTACTCTGCTTCGTGCTTGTAAGACAAAGCAGCTTGGAGACAACGTATAATGGTCACAGTTTCTAAGGGAAGCAATTCTTCCTACTTGTGATAGAGATTATTGTACCCCTCCCCACAATGATCAAACAATCTGAAAATAAATGTCACATAACTAATCTTTTCAGTTTTCAGAAAAATTTATTAAAAGCTGTATACATATATTATTCATTTGGATAATGTGCATTTGGGAACACTATAAACTGTTAAAAAATGATTGATACACAGAGCAGAGGCCACACTAATTGCAAAACTTTGTGTGATCACAACATATTATTTAAGGCACTGGATACATTTTGTGAAACTCGTATCCTGACAATTCTGGCCAGCCCTCCAACTGAAATTCCTTCCCCAATGTACTCACATCAACATTGTCAAAATTTAATTACACAAGTAATTTCCGCTGTTTTCTGATCGTGTGATCACAGGTAAACTTATTAAATCTTGGACGGTCACATTTCATTACAATTACTGAATTATTGCATTACAAATTTTTAAGAGTTTAGTGTGACCTCTACATATGAAGTATGGGAATTGTGAGAAATTCATCAATGGAAAAAATGTCAACACATTGAACATCCCTGCCAAAAAAAATAAATAATAATAATAATAAATTAAAAATGTAACAAAATAAGCCAATCAAATAAAGACATATCACAGTTGTAGTTAATATAATGTGACAGAGAATTTTAACCCCAACACAAAAACACAGTAATTTTTTTTTCAATGTTACTTCTTTCAAGTCCTTATATGGTGCCAAGCACACACCGATATGCTTAACTCACAAACATGAAAGATTCAGTGTTGATAATGATATCTTTAGATCATAACATTCTATTACATCGTCTAGAAAAGACCTTTGGTATTGCAGGAAATGCACTGTCATGGTTTCAGTCCTATCTTTCAAATAGAAAACAATGTGTGAGAGTCAATGATAGTTGTTCTAATGTCCAAACACTCAATTTTGGGGTACCTCAAGGTTCTGTTTTGGGCCCAATTCTTTTCACATTATACACCCAACCTCTTGCTGATATTTTCAGAAAATATGATCTTCAATACCACCAATATGCTGATGATAGCCAAATATATAAAGCATGTGATCTTGAAAACCTAGATGATACGATAAAAACAATGGAGCATTGCATACAAGAAGTTAAGAAATGGATGGATGATAATAAGCTAAAACTAAATGATGAGAAAACAGAAGTTATGCTCATAACGAATCCAAAACAAAAAATCAATCCACCAGATCTCAATGTAAATGGCCATCTTATTAAAATGACAAGTAAAGTAAAAGATCTGGGCACAATCTTAGATGCAGAGATGTCAATGTCACCATTTATTAGTCAGCTGTGTAAGAATCTTAATTTCCAGTTACGGAAAATCAGCAGTATACGGCACTGCCTAACTACTGAAGTAACAAAACAGCTTGTAACATCGCTGTTTCTCTCTAGGCTGGACTATTGTAACATACTGCTAAGTGGTCTTCCAAAAAGTAAAATCAATAAGCTTCAGTTAATCCAAAATAATGCTGCAAGACTAATAACAAGAAGAAAAAGGATAGATCACATAACACCAATATTTAAGGAGCTCCACTGGCTACCTATTGAGCAGCGAATAAAATATAAATTGGCTTTATTTTGTTATAAATGTGTCAACAACATGTCGCCAGAGTATATTTCAGAACTTATAGAACTGCATCGCCCTGCAAGAGCATTAAGATCATCTTCTGACAACCTTAGACTAAAAGTACCCGTAGTGAACCTAAAAAGTTTTGGTGAAAGGGCTTTCAGCCATGTTGGGCCCTGGGTGTGGAATGAGATTCCTTTAGATGTCCGCAGTTCGCAAGTATTTTCACAGTTTAAAAGGATGTTAAAATGTCATTTGTATGAGAGTTTCTAGTCTATGTAAAAGCTATCTATTATTATTATTATTATGTGTGTATCAATGTGGGTTGTGTGTGTGAGTTTACCCATGTATTTTTTGACATGTTTCTGTAAAGCGCATAGAGCATTTTTGTAATGGATATGCGCTATATAAATGCCATCCATTATTATTATTATTATTATCTTTCCAATTTCTGTTGACAATGTCGTAGACTCAGCAGAAAAACCTTTTTAAAAAAGTTTAAAATTACCTAACCTGGCAGTGTTCATATGCTTGAAACTTGCTCAATTATTTAAAAGATTTGCATAATTTGCTTTACATGCATGAGCTGGTCAACAAAACTTATCAGTATCAGGGCTAATTACAATTGTCATTTTTGTTTACACTGGTAAATATCAATTATCATGCCTGGGTCCAAAGTAAGTGTAAATTAAGTGTGATCTGCTATAGACACACTCAGGAATCTCTATGGAAACCCACATTACCCGGCAGTTCTGGTTGAACTCAACAGCTCTGATTTTGTTTACTTACTGTGATTTTGTTGTCCCAAACAACACCTCCCACCCTTGTTGTAAAAAAAAAAAATGGATCGTAAATGTGACTATAGGACCATACCCACAGAGGATCAAACACAACTGTGCTGGCTTCCATTGATGTTTAATCCTTACCTTGCATTCCTGCCATTACCCTATGCATATTTACACTTCCAACATTGTCAATAGAGATTACTTAAAATAAACTTCGCAATTATGTAACATTTATCTTGTTATCTTTTATCATTTTCTGACACTACCTTAGTATATTCTTTGACCCAGTTTTAACATATCTACTGTATAACACTCACCATTGGCGCATTCTGGCTCTGTAATGGATGTGCATGAATGGTCTCCCAAGGGCAGATTTTTCATGTCATTTTTGTCTTTTCCTCTATGCTAGGGTACAATAGGACATGCAGGCTTGTCCACCAAAAAGCCCTGATTTATCCCTACTATTTTACTAAGGTATTAGGCTTTTTTGCTTCCCTCAGTAAGATAAAACCATATGAACTTACAGAAAATCACGATGGGATGTCTTTGAAGTTTGGTTGCTGCAACTGTTGTGTTAGCTTGTTGGTTTAAACTATGTATGAGGTCCTGTGGGCTGGATAGAAGGTGGAAACCAGTGTTCCATTTTCATTTGATGCAATGTTGTTTCAAATGTTATATCCTCATGAACACTTTTTGTAACTTACCAATACTAGTACAAACTTTCTCATCAACACACACACCACACAAACATGATCATCATTATTACTGATTTTTTTTTTAACACTGACAAACAGTACAATCAAATCATAGAAGAGAAAGCAGGAAAGTACACATGGAGAATTTTCAACTAACAATAACAAAAGACCAATTAATAGTAAACATGAATGCTTGTTGGAAATCACATATCAATTATTAAAGAACAGTAGTGGTGTGATATACTTATTCATAACTCTTAAAATCATAATTTAAGTATATCACATACCACATCACAATGATCATTGAAGAAAGAAGTCTCATCCACCAAAGCCTGGAAAAACAAAGTAATTTCACATTCAGACAGCCCCTCACAACTTAATAAAGCAATGGTTTTGGAGAAAAGGTAAATGACATCTTTTCATTTCTCTCTCAGGTGAAACGAGCTAAGTTTTCAAAAAATAATTAAATGAAAATCCCCTGAACTATTAAAATAAACCTCACAGAAAAAAAAACATTTTTAATTTCCACAGAAATCAGTCTGACTTAAATTTCTTTTTTCTACGCTGTTGTAGGTAGGAAATCTTCATGGAAGAAAGGCATCAGAACAAATTTTTTTCCGCATGCAAATAAACTTGAAATATTCAACATTTATTTCATTAAATACATGAGAAATTCTGGATTTTTAACACCTGGCCTTTATACTTTCATAAGCCTGAAATAAATAAATATAATTTATTTCACTTGTTGAAAAATTAACTCTTTTATGCCAAGGCCATGGTGCTAAGCAAGTCCTTCCATAGTGATTTTAATGTGGAAAACAATTTTATACAAATATGATAAATTTTTATAAGAATGGAAGCTCTAGCAAATTAAAATATATCCCAAATAAACTTTAGGCAAAGGAAACAAAGAAGTAAAATCACAGACAAAAATTTGAAACAATTGCTTTTCAAAAAAAAAATCTGAAAATGCACAAAAGAAAGCTGTAGAGTAGAAATTTGGCTGAATCCTTTGTTAACAACATATGAAATGATCAGCAAATTCAACCCTTTGATTACAACAAGTAAGAGTAAATGCTGTCACACCACACATTCCAAAGGTAAACTCTCCCACAGATGTAGTACCCTCTCAACACTTTAGCGATACTCTGTGGAATAAGGATACAACATATAAGATTAAAGAAACTAAGCACCACTACCATGACATTAATTTCCGTGAAGCAGTTTATTAATGTCAGAGTTTACATGATGCCGAGACAGTTGAGTTGATCCACAGTTTAAGATCCACACATAAATACATGTAATATTTATTGGAAGAAGTAAACTATTTTCATAGGGAATAGATAATGGTGCCATTCGGTACAAGGGTCTCTACTTAGTCAGATGTTACACTCTAAGACAGCATCTTGGTATTGACCTTGTTTATGAGTATAAAAGAAAACCACATTGAGTTAAAGCCATTTTGCAATCACAGAGTGAATTCATCACCTCAATGTTAAATAAGAACTTCCTTTCAGTTGCCAGACTGCATTCCTAGTTTGTTTTTCGGCCATATAATTTTTTATATAAATTTGACTGGTGAAAATGACCATGTGAGGTCATGCCAAGATATGTTTGTCTATTTGCAGTGTCAAAATAGGATGTTAACTGTCACTGATGATGAGCAAGACCACCTATTCCATGTTCTTTCATATTATAGTGTGTGTCACATACTGATTTAGTCGCTAATACCACAAGTAGAATATACTGCAGCCTTCATTTTCCATTAAGCACAATTCACTCTTTTCACGGGCAGCAAACAGAGGAGCACTTTGAAAGGCAAACAAATCTGAGTCAACATTTGGGATGACTAATTAGATAAGTTTTTCAATTTATCTATCTTTCTCAAATTCCCTGATTTGAGCAAAAAGGTACCATGTCAACCACTCCTTGATTAGATTTGCCAATTGAGCAATGGTGTGAAAAGTATGGAAATTTCTTCCCCATTTTGAAGAAAACCTGATTTTCATAAATATCCACACTGGTGCTGGGCGAGAGTCCAGATTTCGATTTTCAGTTGAACAGATTAATCCAGTTATCCGGATGCAAGCGGGTGACCAAACTTGCTTTTAGAAATCTAGATCAGAGGCTCATTCGGTAATTAACAATTTTGTCTCTCTACTGGTCACAAGGCTGCGTCATTGACATATGCATGCAATGTGCCTCAAAAAGAATTTGTCTCCCCCACCCTCCAAAAAGAGAAAAAGACCTGGGGTTAAAGAGGGTCACCCTTTCTGATTAAGGTCTACTTATAAAAACAAAACCATATGCTGTTTGGGAAATGGTGGGCTTGTGTGTGTGTGTGCTGATAGTGGATGGATCGGCAAAAGAGCCAGTAGCAAGGACACCAATCAGCATCGTGCTTGCCTATACACAATCCAGTTGGTGGCACACCACACTTGAACTCTTCAGCCGTCTTCTCTCTCCGAATGGGATGGAGGATCCAGACCTGATTTTCTTGTCTGATGTAAAATCTGAATCATGATCTTGTATACAGATCTTTTGAAGCTGATGATCCAAAAATACTGATAACTCAAAAGCAAGTCTCTGCCCGGCATTAATTCGCACTCTTTGAAGACATAAGCAAATAAGTATTTGAGATGAAAATATACTTACGAGGATATCCTGGTTGTCCTGGATATCCTGAAGGAGGAGCTGAAAACAAATAAATGTGGAAGTTGGAGTATGTGGTGATTTAATACACCAACAAATATCAAAGGACAATAATGAACAGTAGGCAATATAAAGTCCACGTCATTCGGATTGTATGTAGTTACAAAACAAAAAGCCTGACAAAAAAGTTTGAAAGCCAGAACAAAAATCTCAGGTTTTCAAGTAAATGGCAGAGGATGTTACTGTCTCCCACAAAACAAGGACAGTATTTTTCATATTCAGTTGCCTCTTTTCTGGTTTCATTTGACCCTCACCCTGCGAAGGACGGTATATGTTGGCATCAACTTTCCATACACTCACTCTGCATGGGCGGACAAAGTCGGCAACGGTCAAGCTGACCACGCAGCGTGCAAGCCGGATTTTCACCCATTGGGCCACTAACCTCTTTGAGACGTAACTACCGTCTAATTGCTCACTGTATCTCTTCTAAATCAAAGGTATTGTGACAAGGACATGTTAACCAGTGAACTACTGGTCAGAATGACAAAGACTAAGCTTTCAAAGGCTCTCCCCACACTATCAAAAGATGTAACATCGATATGCGAAACTGTTGCTCAATAAATCTGCAATATTATCTCATTTTCTCACAAGTTGACCATCATCTAGAGTTTTCTGTATCTAAGAACCAATCAGAAACATGTTCTGAAACGATCTTTGTCCCAAATGCACACATTGGTTCATTAGTATTGTGTCACTCAGGCTGAAACCATTTGTTTAGGGCTTGGGGGGCATGGCTAGTTATCATGCTTCGTTATCACGAAAAGTACAGCTGTCAGTTTAGTTTCATATGTCAGATCATTGGTTAGAGGCTTACAAACAAAGGTTTCGCTGGTTAATCCATTATCAAGCGTGATAAAGCATAGCAGCGAATGTTTTCATTCCGATCAATAAAAACTGAGCCATGTGGTCAGCGGTAGTGTGGTCATCGTACATCGGCAAGGGTCAGTGCGACCCAGGCACGATTCTCCGTGAGTAAGGTCACTTACCAGATAGTGGGCTTTGAGTGTCGGTCGCAGGGTGAGCGTTAAAAGTAAAACTTCCAAAATACCTTTATGGTGTTACTTATGTTATTCTTTCTTCTGCCTAGTTTCTGAAATCTTCATTTATTCCCTAAGTGAGGAATGAGATCATCTTCATGATCAAAAAGACCATTTTAATTAATTTTTTTTTTTATGCCCAGGTACCATGACATGATTGCAAATAATCTGACTGCCACAGAAAGATGTGCTAATTAATATTTCACATGTCTTTTAACCCATACCCCGCGCGCTATCTGTAAAGCCCGCTGCCCCGTCAGTGACCTTAATCACGGAGAATCTTATCTGGGGTCACTGACCCGTGCCGCTAGACGATGACCACATACGCTGTCCACGTGGTTCGGTTTTTATTGATCGGTATGAAAACATTCGCTGCTATGCCTTATCACGCTTGATAATGAATTAACCAGCAAAACCTTAGTCTGTCAGTCGCTAACCAATGATCTGACTTATGATTCCAAACTGACAGCTGTAGTTTTTGTGAGAACGAAGCATGATAACTAGCCACGCCCTCCCAAGCCCTACACAAATGGTTTCATCCTGATTGACACATACTAATAAACCAATGTGGGCATTTGGGGCAAAGATTATTTCAGAGCTTGTTTCTGATTGGTTCTTAGATACAGACAACTCCAGATGGTGGTCAGCTTGTGAGAAAATGAGATAATATTGCAAATTTGTTGAGCAACAGTTCGCATGTCGATGTTACATCTTTTGAAAGTGTGGGGAGAGCCTTTGAAAGCTTAGTCTTTGTGATTCCGACCAGTGGTTCACTGGTTAACATGTCCACGTCACAATGCCTTTGATTTAGAAGAGATACAGTGAACAATAACATGGTGGTTACGTCTCAAAAAGGTCAGTGACCCGACGCTTGAAAATAGGGCTTGCGCGTGGCGTGGTCAGCTTGACCTGGGCGACTTTTGCCGCCTGTGCGGCGTGAGCGCTTGCAAGTCAATACCGACTATTGCCGCCCCGCACAGTGTGAGGGTTAAGAATCAAAGTTTGTTGCTCAAATGTGGTTATGCATGTGCTGTGCCACCATGACATTTTCTAAACTATTTACTGTGTCAGATTCATCTACTTCACCTATCACAATTATGAAAACTCTTTCCAAACTCTTACAAGCAGCTCAAATTTTTAGCAGCTGAAAACTGTTGCAAGGAAGGAGGATGAACACTTTTGGTATTTCTTCATGCAATATCAAGACATTCAAAGAAATACAGCAACTCAATAAAATGAAAGAGACAAAAAAGATGTATTTATAAACAGGCTACAGGTAAGTTTAAAGATTTCACTTACAAATTACACATATCATTAAAGCATCTTACCTTGGAATGGTCCAGAAGGAGCTGCACCATGACCATAGGGAGCTCCACCTGCAGGATAGTGGGCAGGAGGAGGCACTCCGCCAGCAGGATATCCTGGTGCTCCATAGCCTGGCTGGCCGGGATAAGCAGATGGAGGCGGTGCATGAGCTGATCCAGCTGGATAACCACCAGGTGGGTATGCAGGGTTAGCATGGGGATAAGCACCTCCTGCTGGGTATGCACCTCCAGCAGGGTAGGCACCACCAGGAGGGTAGGCACCACCAGCAGGATAGCCAGCAGTTCCATAACCGTGTTTGCCAGGTTTGCCAGGTTTACCATGTTTGCCATGTTTACCATGTTTTCCATGTTTTCCATGCTTCATGGGGGGAGCCCAGGCCGGTCCACCTTGCCAAGGCTGTCAGACATAAAATGGAACACTTTGAACAATACACACAATTACAAATTCTTTATTTCCATTCATTTTCAAAATAAATAAAGGAGCGATAGAGTGTATTTTGAGTTTCTTGACACAGTCTGTATGTTATTAACACTTTTTCCGTCCATCAGGCAGAAATCCACCTAAAAAATATTCGACTATGAAATGTAATATTTATGAAAATGTAAGTGATTTAGATGAATGAATGAAATCTAAGGAATAACATGGTAATAAAACTTGCCCCAAAATTGCAATGTTTTAAACCCATTTCCAGGATGAAATGAATTATCTGTGTTGCTGACGGATGATTAAACTGTTTGCAAGAATAAATTTTCCCAGCTTCATCATGAACCAAAGCACGTTCTCAAATGACAAAAGGGGACAAGGTGGTCTAGAGGCAAGGTGCTCGCCTCTCAAGCCAAGGGTCCCGGGTTCTAAACTCGGGCAGTGCAGGCATGTTGGAAATTGGGATTTTCCTCATATTTTCAAGTCCCTGATCCTATTGGGGGGGTAGGATCGAGTACCTAGTCTTCTCGGATAAGGACAAACAAATTCGGAGGGCCCGTGTGCACGTTGCGCACATTAAAGACACCCTGGCAGCTGGAAATCATAAAGAGCAGGCCGCTGCCCGGGCCAAATTGAAATTAATAGATTAAAGTTTATCCATATCATCCCCCCACCAGCAACAACAAAATTTGTTATTCATTATTAAATATATATTATTATTATTAATAAATATTCAAATATTATTTGTATTGTGAGTTGTGAACTGTTGTGAGTTGTGTACTGCGCTTAACAGGCTGCGTCACAATTTGCTCTGAGATAGAGAGAGAGTGAGCGAGACAGGGAGAGAGAAAGAAGCAGTGTAGTGTGTTGAGCGCTTCGCCGGCGCTCCATTCTGCTCTGTGGTTGACAGGTTTCGTCTGTAAAGCACATAGAGCATTTTAAAAATGGATATGTGCTATATAAAATAATAATAATAATAGTCATACTTACTGGCAAAGTTCCATGTGGGATCATACCCTGGAGAAAAAAAAAAAGAAAAATTAGCAGTTCAACAAAAATGAAGATCGATATGCCCTACTTAGGTAGGTATGTAAGTGTGAGTGAACACAAATGAATGAATGTCTGACATTTTAACAGAAAAGAAAAGGAAATGAAACTATAGCCACAGTCTGTAATTAACAAACCTTCCAAAGTACAGAATAATCACATCATCACTCCGAACAAATTGTAGTAAAGAGTACAACATATCAGTGTTACAGTACACCTTCGCAGTCTGAAATTTTACCCCAAAAAATGTAGAACATGGCAGTGTCAAACTCGTCCTCCTCAAATTTCAAACTGTTGTAATGTTCACTAAATGTCTGAGTTTGCTCCCAGTATCAACTTAAGAGTAGAGATTTTTCTTGTCTGAAATGAAATCTGAGCACCTTTTTAAGTAATGGTAATTTTAATCTTATTAACGCCAACTGACAGGAGGAACTGTAAATCTACATACAAAATGTCCAGCATTTTACTTTTTGATGAAAAACATACCTGTCTGTGTTGCTTTTTCCATTTCTTTCTCATTTTTTTATCGCGTTTTGGCAGGTGGCCCCATCCCTCATCAGATGATCCACTGGAAGAACTGCTGCTACTGCTTGAAGATGATTTTCCCATGATCTGTCAACAGAAGTTTAATCTGAAAGCAGGCACCAATGGAAATATTTCAAACTTTATTAAACACTAGTAACCATCCCGTTCCAGGGACTGTGTAAGACAAAAGGTATCACATCGGACCAAAAAGAATCAGCACAAAAAATTAGATTAGTAGTTTCAATAGATCATTAGATGCTAAGATAGCCATGCTATTCACAAAATTCGGCAAGTTACAGATCTGTCAACAGATTTTTATTGTTTCTTGAATTCAGACATGATGGCACTTTTTGTCTTCATATCTTGACACTGCCAAGGTCCAATCAAATGCTAGTAGCTGTCTTCTAACATCTTCAATATGTGTTATTTAAATGGGGGTTGTAAATGAGTCCCCTACCTGAAGGAATGAATACTCACTGACCCTACCAAAGAGGTGAGAGATTAAGGACAGAGGATTGGGAGGTGCTTTCATTAAGTAGCAGGAGAAGGAACGTGATTGGGCACACTGAGAATTTTGTTCACTGAAAAAACACTTGTGTCCAGATTTTCTGCCTGCTGGGCTTCAAAATTTCAAAAAGAAAATCACAGGCTATCCATAACATACAGTTTGATTTTGTTGATTTTTTTTACCCCTTTCCTCCTTTGTATGCTTTTCAACCAAATTTTCTTAATATTAGAAACATAATTTTTATTATAAACAAGTAACAAGCAAAGCACCCATTCTCCAAAGGGAGAACAACGAAGTATAAAAAAGGGATATCAGGCATTACCCGTTATAAATCTGATTTCACCCTCCCTCTCTCTCCCCAAGTTCCTTTGATGCATGGGAAAACGATCAGTGAGGGTAATACTTAGGAAACAATGCTTTATGCACTAACATTTACACAGTCTGTTGAAAACTTTAGTTTTTATCTCTCCAATAAAATGGTGGTCACCGTCAAGGTCTTGATGTTTCCTGTTTCAAACTGACAAAACTGAAAGTATCAAACTGTGATGGCTTCGTATCTTCGAATGTGCTCATAAATTGGCAAAGCCAACTCATAAATACCTATCTACCAATTTTTATACTTTGTCAATGAGTAGTTTCTGAGCCTTTACTTTAAAAACATTTATGGGGCCTAGCATTATAGTAAGATTATAATTCAACATCTGAATCTGTAGAATAAAAATATAAATCAAATAACTTTCAAATCACTGAACAACATTTATGAATGCGCCCTCCAGAAACCTTATCTCCCTCCAGGTACACTTTGCACATGATAGGGGCAAACCATTCTCCATCTGAACTTTACTACTTTATGGATGTCCCCTTAAAACAAACAAGACTCATTCCTATTATCACAGACTTGCCATTTGACTTATTCATTCTGGTAACCAAATACGAGATCAGTTGTGTGATTCTTAAATTTAAAACTGAATTTTAATTCTGATTTGGTCAAAATACGGTGAGTTCTGAATTTGGATTTAATGGTGTGTCAGCATGATGACAGCCACTATGTGTCTTTCAGTTTGTTGGCTACCTTGTAGCATAGCTTGACCCTCAAAGTCTGATCCTTTAAATTTCCACTACATAACAAAAATATGATGGAAGAAATTCCGTATAAACCATTAAAATTGTCTTATCTGTAAATTTCTTTTATGTGTTTTGTATCTAAGATCTAGAGAGAATTTTGTAAGTGAGTTAAAAATCTTTCAGTCAACTTAAACTTCAGCCTCCTTCAGAAAGGCCAAGATTCAAAGATGCCCTGCGGGTCCACATCAGAAAATTATTCTTTCAAGGATCCAGAGGCATAGCCCTTTCCTCGGATAGGAATCCACAGAACAGTTAAAATATGGTTGTTCACTAATGGTTGGCCATTACACCTGACATGCTAAATATTTGGAGGAAGGGGGAACCTACTTCACTGAGCAAAACAAAGAGTATGAGATGGGTATGACCCCAAATGATTAAATTGTTAAGAGGAGTAAGTCCACTAACCAAGCTGACTTAACTCATTTCTCCCCGCAAACGGGGAATCCCCGTTTTCGCCTTTCGTGCCGAGCTGTACCATGAACGGGGAATCCACGTTTTTGACCTCGACCTTATTTTTTTTTTTTTCAATTCTAATTTACAATTTACTACTTTATACCCATACAATAATAAAAACAACCACAGAATATCATAAAGCATTCATTTATAAACACTTCCACCAAATAGAATTGAAAAATATAAACAATAAGCGAGTAATGAATTTTTTTCTAACGCACCCTATAGAAGCATGAAATCTGCAAAATTTACTCGGGCCAGCTGTGAGCAACTTGGCCAAATTTACTTCGGGAGAAATGAGTTAACACGGCAAAGATGTTCATAATTGTCATATTGCTCAAATGATACAATTTCTTCTTGTTTCAAACTCTTTGTGACTTGGGGAGGAGTTCCAATTAGAGTCAGACAATAGTGACACGACAAGCTGACATAACTTTAGGAGTGTCCATGAGCGGTGGGTCATAGGGGAGCAGCTACTTAGTGGGAGGAGTTCCATTTGAGTTGCCTAACAGGGATACTATAAGGACGCGACTTTAGTAGCATCCATGAACGGGGACTGCCCACCCCCCCTCACCCCCGTGCAAGTTTGTCCTCTAGACAGATGTTTTCAAAGTAAATACGCCAGTTGGTGATTAAAACGACAGTAGGCCTACATGAAAAAAATTGAAATACATGCCTGACTTAAGTTGTGTAATTCATAGGGCACTATTGGTCCTTCCAAGTTAGTCTTCTACATGGATTTTTTAATTTAATGCGCAGCTCAGCGATTAACACTCAGAAGATGAAATCAGAATTGTATGCCTGACTCAGTGACTGAAGTTGTGTAACATTGTGTTTGGTAGGCTACTCCCTACGGTGACATCACAGTCACTAATTTTACAGGAACTTCCTTGTCAATCAGTAGTCGAGATCCCAACATTTATCCTATGCTATGCTATGTCGAAAAATTCATAAGCTGAAAGGATCTCGTCTAGCTAGATCTAGATCTAGATTTTAGATAGAGTCTAGATCTAGACTAGATCTAGATATCTAGATCTAGATCTAGATATATCTAGATCTAGATCTAGATAGATCTAATGCACTTCATGTTCTTGAGGAATAGATCTAACGGTGCAAACAAATATTCAGAAAATGAAGCGAACCTTTAACTATAAGCACTGAAGTGCAGCATGTATTGGCAAAAATTTCGCAACATAAACCCTACCCTTTGACTTCTTGACGTTTATTTGGTGATTCAGACTAGGCCCAGTTCCTCCTTCCGGTTTTGAAAGTAGAGCTTGCCAACAAGAATAGGGGGGGGGGGGGGGGGTATTGGTGGATATAATTTTACAATTAGTATCGAGTACTCATTTTTGATGATTTGCATTTTCGGGTTCTGCAGTAACTTCTGGAGTTCATAATTATATTTTGCTAATTTTAAAAATAGTTTGGAACGTTTTACTTCTGTTCGTTTAAACTTGATTCAAATCGCCCTCCATGTTCATCAATCAGGGGGATTTTCGTAACCACTTGACTAGGCACTTTGATGAAAATTTCAGAACTGTTGTGGAGTATTTGCTTTAAGTTCTTTAGAAAGGCGCCAGTGAGACGATTCCAACGGTACCAAAATTATATCTCTAGCACAATTACAAGGAAAGTTATCGTAAATTTAGTGCCAAAATTTGACTCTTTTACGCCTTTGTAAAATATTCTCGGAATTTGTCACCAAAAGCAGGTGTATCAAGAACAAATATAGATGTATTTTAATAACCAACAGAGGGATAATTATGAAATTTTGCATGTTGATTCCATCACCAAAACACAACATGATGATGTTCTAGAAACGGTAAAAATCACAGACAGCATTACATAATACTTGGACAAAGTTACGTAATATTGTGCAACTTCATTAACGATGCAACAGTGAATCTTAGTTTACCACATCTTTTAAAAATTAACTCTTAATTATATATATATAAGTGAGGAATACCATTGAAAAGCAATATATGCCGTCACCGCATCTATTGCATCATTGCATTATGTAATTATGTAATCAGCCATTACGTAATCAAAAAGTGATTCAGGGCTGCAGTCTTCAGAATACTGTATCTCAGTTTCTATTGGTCCGAATTTCATAAAATTGGTATCATTTTAAAGCTATTTTCAATGTCTACACATTGATGGAGTGGTGGACAATACTGCAAGATCTCCACAGTTGCATGATTGGCTGCAGCTCTGTCTGTCAGGGTTGAAAGGATTCTTCCTTGCAAGGCATGTAGAGTGTCATCTACATCACACTTGACGTAGGAGCTTTGAAGTGATGCTAGATCTTTTAGGGTAGCCATGACGTGCTCCGCATAATCAATGGCACGCCCCCCAGGCAGCTGTTGTGTGTTGATGGTGAGCGTCTGGGTTGGCAGGTTCACACGAAGCTCGTTCAAATGCTTACCATCAACTGTCGTAGCGTCCCATGCCAAACATGCAGATGAATATTCCAGGAACTGCTCTGCCACTTGCAGGTCAGAAAGAAGCCCCATCTCGCGGGTCATCTGTGCCACTGTCGATCCAGAAGGCATAGATGAAATTTTGTTGCTTGTTAAGCAGTGAACTGCATATTTCACGAAGTGAAACAGTTTACTTAGCTGCGAGTTTTTGCTTCGTTCTGTTTCACTTCGTTCCTGTTGAAGTCTTTTATTGTTCGTTTTTTTCACTTGTCAAAGGCGAAAGCCGAAAATTTGTATATTTTCTGTCTTCTCTTTAGTTTGCTTTGTATTGTTTGGGTTTTATTTCTCACGCGGGGCTTTGCAACATACAACCTTTTCTTTTTGCCCAATTTTGATTTTGCTTATAGCCCTTCTGCGACCCCACAGTTTTTCTGTGGTTTTTATGATATTTCGTGAATTCTTTTATCCAATGTGTAACTCTATCTGCGTGTGTGCGTATGTGTGTTTATGTGTGTGACTTTGGGGCCTTATGAAGCTATTCATTGCAGAAAAAGCCTATCCAGTTAGACCAGAACTATAAATCTAAAAAATAAAATTAATGATAAGAAAAAATAAAAACGGACATGGTACACTGATTTTGTTAATAACTTGAATAACAACAGGCAGACTGATACCATCTTATTAGATTTCAGTAAAGCCTTCGATAAAGTGCACCATGCTAGTCTCTTGACTAAACTAAACCATTATGGAGTTAGAAACAGTACTTTGAAGTGGATTAAGTCTTTCTTAGAAAATAGAACACAGATAGTCGTCGTTGATGGAAAGTCATCCAATCCTGCAGCTGTTCTCTCGGGAGTACCCCAGGGTACTGTAATGGGCCCCTTACTATTCCTAGTTTATATTAACGATATGCCAAGTAAGATCTCTCCAGGCACTAAATTACGACTGTTTGCTGATGATAGCCTCCTCTATAGAACAATAAACTCAAAAGAAGATACGGAAATTTTACAGAAAGATCTAGACAGTCTACAAAAATGGGAGAGGGACTGGCGTATGGAATTCCACCCCAATAAATGCCAAGTCCTGAGAATTTCAAATAAAAAACACAACATCACCTCAGACTACTTTATACACGACGAAAAATTGAGCGAAACACATGAGGCTAAATATTTGGGAGTTACATTGGACAGAAAACTTACATGGAACCAACACATTAATAACACATGTAACAAAGCAAACGGTATACTAGCATTTCTAAAAAGGAACATCTCTAACTGCGATAGGAAAGTAAAAGAAAAATGCTATAACACCTTTGTGAGGCCCTCCCTAGAGTATGGCTGCAGTGTCTGGGACCCCCACTGTCGAATAAACATAGACCAACTGGAAAGGGTCCAGAGGAGAGCTGCCCGCTTTGTGACAAATGACTATACTAGAAGTAGTAGTGTAAATAAAATGATGAGAGACCTCGAGTGGACACCATTAGAAGAAAGGAGAGCAAAAAACAAAGTAAAAATATTTTATAAAGGCAGGGAAGGAAATATCCATATCCCACTGAACCACCTCACCATTAATACCAGAGGCAACAGAAGGAATAATATAAAATATAACACCCCAAGCTCACGGGTTAACAGCCATCTTTATTCTTTTTACCCTAATGTCATCAGGATGTGGAACAACCTCCCGGCAGAAGTCCAAACACTATCGTCTGCAACGACTTTCGACAATGAATTTAAGAACATTATTATCCGTTGCAGCTACCATTGTAACTAAAGTGCGGGTTGTATTTCTGTGCACAATCTGGAAACCAAGAGATATTTATACCAGAGTTAGATCTATATATACAAAAGACTTTATACAACTAATATATTTTTAAATGGTCTTAACATCTATGTAAGATTTTACCCTGTTTTTAGCCTCAGAGGAGCGACGTTGAGTCGCATATACTATAGTGCAGTTGGGGAATCGTCTGAAAGACGAACCAACTATAAAAGAAGAAGAGGAAGAAGAAGATCGAAACCGTTCCCATGTCTACCAAATCTAGTCAAAATGTGGCTAAATGAAACAAGTTGTGTGTAGCACATAAGAAATAATACAGAAATGATACGTGGTATTTCTCAGATGAATGTCTTGAAATGTTTGTCTCTACTTTTGCTAAAAATGAATGAATTTAATTTTATTTGATTATTATTTGTAATTTTTTCCACAAAGGCTGGGATTTTTTTAACTTCTGATTTTGTTTTCCCCTTTGTTATTTTACCCTTTACCTGGCAAACACAGAACACCAACCCAAGGAGCTTACCAATGATAACACACGCTTACCAGATTGGTCTTTTTAAAGACAAATTCCAGAAATTTGGCTTTTTTTATACGGTTGTCGTCAGAAAATTCATTTGGCTTTTTGGCTTTTTTCTCTGGCTTTTTGTTTCTGCCATAATAAAATTATCTCCACCAAACTACATACCGTCCTTTTCTGTCAAACACTTTCTGCCGAGGAAACATATTTTGGTTTGTGGCATGTACATACACATGCCAAGATTTCTGTCTCTAATTGTCAAGAAAGCGCTAGCTGGCAAAATCAATGTCCAGTTCCCATTGGATTCTATTTTTTACTGCATTTTTAAACAGCTATCGTTTTTTTAAAAAAAAAGTCTATCAACCACTTTAGAACTCCCTACACATAATGTGGGTCTGGATTAATGAAGCATTTAAAGAGTTGGCCACCTTCGTCTAATAATCTCAGTCAACAAAGCTATAGTTGAAAGAATATTGTCTCATTATCCTCCGTTAAAGCTGAGACTAGAAAACAAAGCAGCTGAATGACCTTGATGCTATTGTGAGAATCGGGGCAAACTATCGCTTTAAAAAAATGTTGCAAAGGCCTTCACTGCATCTCAAGAAATGCTTTGAAAAGAAAAATCACAACGGACAAGATTTAAGCTAAAGGTTTCACTTGCTCTAGTGGTGCCGATGATATTAACCTGTTTTTGGACCTTTCGTGAGATGTTGGTATGAAAATTATACTGAAATGTTTGGCTTTTTTTCTGGCTTTTTTCTAGCATTTGTTTGGCTTAAAATTAAAATTTCAATCTGGCAACCCTGTACCAACACTAACACTTTGCCACACAAATCACCCAGCACATCAGTACATCACAGATAGAAGGCCAGGCGAAGGGACCATGAATTGACTTCAGTTACAGTCATTTTGGTCTCTGTGCAGGTCAGCCCGTGTGGCGAACATCGTGTTAAACGCCTGGTCGGTCCCAATGACCATCATTCCGTAAAATCTAAGCTCGTGTAAACAAAAAAAAAAACAGGGATTCTTCCTCAGTTTGCCAGTGGCGCTGAGAAAGCAACTTGTTGAAGATGACGGATACGAACATAGTTGTCGAAGCGACCGATCGCAGCAGGTAAACAGAAAGTTTGCAGTATAGTGCAATAATGTAGGAACCTAATCATAAAATTCTCAATCTCATTATGGTCTGCAGTTTCCATACAATTTTGGCAAACGGTAATCAGTATTTGTGGGGCCGAGGAGGGATGTATAGTATTAATTAGCATTGAAGAAGATATTATAATTATTGGGCCAAAATAATGTGCAGTTGTCAAGTTGTGAGTGCCTATGCATTAATCCAAAAGTCCTGAATGACCTGATTTATAGAATGGTCTCTCAAATGTTAGGCCTTATAGTTATAGAAGGATTAGGTAAAGATGTTGCCAAGTTTTGACTTTGGGGCCTAAACATGATTTCTGTTGACTGATTCAATGTCTTTCTATTGTTTGTTTGTGATGAGATGAGTTGATTTTATTATATTGATTCTATGACTCTGTTCACTGGTATTTCCCTTGCGGATGTACTTTAAATCATGCTCAAAAAGAACAGAATTACTTGCTTGAATTTTTCTCTGGTGCATACTAGTAGTTTTACAAGCCATTGTGCTTTAATATACCAGGCACAGTATCTGGTTAAATGAAATTTTTTATTTTTTTTAAATCAGCATAAACTGAAAATTTCTTCTCTCGGTAACTTGATTCTATTCTGTATTTACTGAAATATATGTACATGTAAATATTTTGGGGGCCTTCTGTTTCAGTTATATATTATGTCATGTTTTGTTTAACATATTACTCTTTGTATGGAAGTTTGGTTCACTTTTATTTATTCTGTCTATCTTTCTCTGTCTCCCTTTCTGTTTGTGTGTGTGTGTTTGTGTATGTATACGTGCAGCAGCAGAATACTTGATCCTTGATGAAAAAAATATATTAAAATTATGTAATAAAAGTGTTGTTTTTTAAGTTTTACATTATATACCCATTAGATCAATTCCGTCGACATTATTCTAACAATAGAAATGAAATGGTCAGACAAGTAAAGTGATCTTGAAAGTTAATAGGTTACAAAGGCAGGTAGTTTCAACTAACTCTGGCAGTTCTCTGGTCTAAAAATAAAGCATCTCTTCCCAACTGTTGTTAAGCACTTTAATAAGTTACATATTTGTGAATAAGATTTTGATCTTATTGGCAGGCATCTGTGAATAAGTGGGGCTTAAATTTAATTTTTCCAGGATGTATGCAAAAAAAACAAACAAACGGAGGCCCTGAACAACTTTTAGCAAAACAAAAAATAAAAGAGTAAATTTCAGAACACCAAGAAATTAGGTCTTGTGTTATAAAAAAATAATAGTACATGTAATAGAAATTCAATTTATTTTATTGTGGGAAGAATTTCATTTTCTTTTGTCCTGACCATCAAGCTACTAATAATGGAGGGACCTTTTTTTTTTCATCCCTAATCCCTAAACTTTTTCTTGACCCCAACCTTATCCTGGACCTTAAACATATTAAGCCTGCCCTTGTCCCTTAAGTCCCCTAATTCATAGGAATTGTGAGACTAAGAGTTTAATATGATTGGGACTTACAACAGAAGTCTTTCCAGTGATTTTTGTTAAAACTAATTTCTACATTGTTTTATTTGTTCTTGATTCTTCTTCTAGACTTATCATCAAATAATAATAATGGATGGCATTTATATAGCGCATAATCCATTGCCATTAGAAATGCTCTATGCGCTTTGCAGAAGCTCTCTCACTCGCTCTTTCTTTCTCTCACCCTCTCTCTCTCTCACTCTCTCTACCTCTCTCTGTCTCAGAGCAAATTCAAATTGTAATGCCTGTTAGGCGCAGTTCACAACTCACAAATTGTATTCTAAAGTATTATAATAATATTTGAATATTATATCTATTAATATTTATTTAATAATGAATTATAAATTTTTGTTGGTGATATGGGAGGGGGGGGGGGGGTGTGTGCAATGGCTAAATTTTAATCTATTAATTTTAATTTCAATTTTGCCGGGGCAGCGGCCTGTACGGCCTGCTCTTTACGATTTCCAACTGCCAAGGTATCTTCCGAATTTTTCATCCTTATCTGAGAAGACTAGGTACTCGATCCTACCCCCCAATAGGATCAGGGACACGAAAATATGAGAAAAATCCCAATTTCCAACATGCCTGCACAGCCCGGGTTTTGAACCCGGGACCCTTGACATGAGAGGTGAGCACCTTGCCTCTAGACCATCTAGTCAAAATGCAAAATGATTCGAAGCTGGTATGTTTGACTCCTTATCCTAGTTCTCCCTAGCATTTAATTCTTTTGAATGTTTTTATCTACACAAAAAGGTAATGGATCATTAACTGACTAAGTTGGTTTAATGTTAAGATATTTCATACTTTCAGCATGATCTACTATAGAAGACAGAGAGCACTAGCAGCAACGATTTTTGTTGTGTGAAAGCAAAACGTAAAGAGTCCCATACATCCTGAGCACTCTGGGCTTTTACAATTCTTTACAGACAGTCTTAATATTTTCGTTTGTTTTCTGCTAGAAAGGGTGAGGGGTAGGAAAAAGATGAGATTTAGGGTCAGAGATAAGGAGAGTGTTAGGAATAAGGTTAGATATTGGCTGGTTGGGGCGAATGGAATCTTCCCAGCAAAACGTAATTTGGCAACTTTTACAATAATTATTGTCAATTCAGTTTTGTGCAGAGGAGACCCCCCATGCTGGAATGTTAATGGACTCTGCCATGCCCAGCTTCTTGATAGAGATTTAGACTGGAAATAATTGAAGACAGGCTCAAGTTAAGTTTCAGAGATAGGGTCAGACATAGACATAGGTAAAGTAAATCATTTAGAACTAAGTGTCCAAAGGAATGGTGCTCATAATGTTTTATTGGATAGGGCAAGTTTCCTTCAGAATTCGCCATATCAACCCACGCAGTATTCAGACTTTAAAAAAATACGACTCAGTTACCATCCCAGATTTGTTAGGTGTAAAGATCCGGCTCAGGGGAAGAAACCACTTGCATCAAAGAAGGCAAGTCTCCTTTAAAAATATGACTGCCTCTGTGTTTATTTTTGGTTCATGCCCCAATGAGCACAAAGGAAGTAAGGTGTCTGTGTTGGTGTGAATGTCAGTCCTCTTTGTTCATGATTGTTATGTGTGTGCACTCATGCTTTAGCTTAATATGAATGTTGTGTCTGGGATTTCCCCAAATTTTTGTCATGCATACTGTGTATCTCTTTAAGGCAGGCGTCAGACAGAGAAAGTTGCTCGCCATTCACTGCATGCTATTCGTTATTTAAGAGGACTTAATGTCAATTAACACATTTCAGCAAAGGAAGGCAGTCACACAGAGAAAGGAACATCCGCTCGCCGCTTGGCGTTGATTACAAGCCTGTAATGAGCAGCGAATGACATGTGGCAAACAATTTCTCTGTGTAACGCCTGCCTAAAAACACATACTCTTCCTCAAGAAGTCATGATAAGTCATTTGCCAGATTGTCCATTTACTTACATCCCCATGCAGTTGTTGATATCCAGAATCCATTTCAAAACCTGTATGATAATCCCAAACCCAAAGAGTATTGAACCAGATAGGTGAATGAGGTGCTTGATTTAGCCTTCTATAAGAAGGCTTTGAGTGTACTAAACTTAAGTGTCATCCTAAACCTAATATAGTTAACAAGTTTCCTGAAGATCAGGAAATTATTTGAAAGCCATTAAAAGCTTCCAGACTGGCACCCTGCATTCACTAATTCAGCATTTCTCTGAAATTATCATGGAGCCTTGAAATATTTTTTAGGCAAAAAGAAACTCTGGAAAGAATTAAATCTGTTTGGTAGCTCAAGAAAAGCAAAGAGAACACTAAACAAAATATTTTAAAAAGAACATCAGGGTCTCAGAGATTCATTTGTTTAAATTGTTTGTCATTGTCATGATCAGTTGTAACTGTCTCATTAAACTTTAAACACTAAATGATTGTATATTTCCAGGAGCAAACCTAGCTGTCGTGTACTTATCAGTGACTTTGCAAACATGGTGAAAGCCTTCATTGGATCAAATTATCTCACGGTGGCATATGCCTTTACGCAGAGCGGACTTGTGGTAAGTGTATAATGAAAATGTGAGAGTGAGGATGGTAACCAGTCCTTATGGATCGTGTTTGAGGAATGACTGGAATGACATGACAAGGGAATGTAACTAATGTGTGTTTTTGACAAATGAAATTGCAAACAGCAATCAGATGTTCAAATCATGGAAAGTTTGTTTCAGATTTTTAAATTCTTTTTTTGTTGCTTTTCGTTCAAGCTCTTTCATTTATTTTAAATTGGGGAATGGGGGGGCGATTGTATTCACATGCTTACGTAATGTCATTGTCATAAAATCACTGTAAAAATCTGTGGAACCAATATAGGGAAAAAAAATCAGATTTAAGAAGCAAAATGGCATGACAAGATCACTTTCCATATTGCTGAAATAGTGCTGTAATTTGAGGAAAAACTTGCCCCAATTAAAATCTGCCAGCTAACATTTTTATGCCAATTGCTTTGAGTATTTTCAGAGGAACTCTGCGTTAGTCTGAGTGATTTTTTTTTGGGGGGGGGGGGGGTTGTATAATCATGTCAGATGTATAGTTTATATTTTTAGCAGAGGAGAACACAAATTGCAGACTGAAATTTAAATATTTCTGTCAGTGTCAGATTTAGTTTGGTGCAATAAAACCTTTTCTACTTAAAATTTGTAATTAAGATGGATAGTGGGATAAAACAGACTGTAGAAATTTAGTGAGAAGTTGTGGATGCATGCATATATGTCCACATTTAAAGATGGTCACTGAATCCTATATTTCAGTCAATTTGTCTTTTTTTTTTTTTGATGTTCTAGTCCAAGAGCCAGGGATTAAGTTGGAAGAAGAGCAAAGTAGAATATGTTTTTGCTAGAGATGTGTGCTTGTTAAACATTTCTGCCACAGATATTGTATAAGTGGGCTGTAACATTTATACCTGAGCACACTTGACTGAAATTAGTAAACCTTTGTCCTTTAAAGATAACAAGGGTAGGAGTGGGGGGGAGACTGGAGTAAGTTATTCATCGTGACATCACAATCACAATGGCCTCATTAAGATTGTAAATGGGGTGAAGAGAGTGCAAGTTGATAACTTTGGTTATCTTTCAGTGAGAGGTTTGAAGAGTTAAAGTACTTAGAAAGCTCTCATTGAAGCCAAAGTTATGGCATAAACAGTGTTTTTGATAAAGAAGCCCAGTTTTATGTCATATGTTGTGCAACAAATAAAAGTTTGTAGTTTTTATTGGCAGTGTTCCCACAGTACGCTAGCATTATTTATATCACCTTATTCTTTAGGAATTTTTTGTTTTTTAAAAAGCAAATTAATCTAGATTGCCAGAACTAGATACTTCTCAATGTAAAAATTTTAATAGGTTAATCAATATGGTGTTAATCAGGAACATGGCGAATTTTAGCACCAAACATCACTGAAATATTTGTCAGCTTTTATTCAATACAGTAGTTCATCACCTAGGTTGAAGTACCTGACCCCATTTCTTGACAGTTCTCTCTGGCTCATAAAAGTTTCCACTGGTCTGTGACCTAGACCCAGTGTACCAGTAATTTAATTTTGGGCTGTCATATAAAGAGAATAGGGGCTTTCCATGCAAAGACATCCTTCTTAGCACCTCACCCACCCACCATGAAAATGACTGCATTTGGAAATACAAAAACTTGAGGTAATGCTGGGTCACTCTATCTGTATTTACTTAAACATTAATTAATGATAATAGGGAAGAGGGACAGCAAAGAATACATCTGACGTGATACTGCGTATCGTAAGAGGCGACTAAAGGTGCAAAGGTCCTGGTCTCCCGAGAAGAGCCAGTTGGCGGTGGGCCAACTACCCACCCTGTAAAAATAAACCAGTTACAGAAACACAAGCAAATACTTTAAATCAGTCTTTTATCTTGGGAGAAGGGGGAGCATCTGCACCTGTAGATTCAATGAAGGACAATGGACAAAGCCGAAAGGACTCCACTAGCCTGACTGCTCCTTCATCAAACAAGTCACTCCGGATTGCGTCGTGGAATGTCCGCTCCATGTATGAAGCAGGAAAGAGTGCCCAGGTTACAATGGGGATGAGGAGATACAGACTGCACATACTTGGAGTTAGCGAGACCCGCTGGATACAGTCCGGACTGAAACAACTTAATTCTGGGGAAAAGATTTTGTATTCTGGAAGGGAGGACAAAAAGCATACAGAAGGAGTAGCGATCATCTTGAGCAAGCACGCCCAGAGGTCACTGAGGGGATGGGAACCCTACGGAAGGAGAATTATATTGGCATCATTTACTACAAAGAACAAGAACATCAACATGAACATTGTGCAGATATACGCCCCAACAAATGAAGCAACCGATGAGGACAAGGACGATTTCTACAACCAACTTCAGGAAATAGTTGACACATTGCCAAGAAAAGATGTGAACATTATAATGGGAGACGCCAATGCCAAGATAGGACAGGACAATACAGGGTATGAGGACATTATGGGGTGCAATGGTTTGGGACAAATGAATGAGAATGGAGAGCGGTTTGCAAGTTTCTGTGCATTTAACAGCTATGTGATTGGAGGTTCAGTATTCCCACACAAGAAGGCCACTTGGATTTCACCGGATGGAGTAACTGAAAACCAGATTGACCACTTTTGCATCACCCGACGATTCAGACGCTCACTGGAGGATGTCATAGTACAGAGAGGAGCTGATGTTGGATCTGACCATCACATGCTGCTGGCAAGACTCAAGAAACAAGGTACCAGAGCAGGAACAAAGAGGAGAAAGTTTCAAGTGAGCCTTCTGGATGGAGACAAGAAGGAAGAGTTCCAGCTGACACTGAGGAATAGATTCAAACCCTTTGTTGACCTCGAAGAGACAGTAGATTTGGAGACTCACTGGGCTAAAGTAAAAGGAGTATTTACATCGACATGTCAGGATGTTCTTGGGGAAAAGAAAGTGGAACACAAGGAATGGATCAGTCAAAAATCACTGGACTTGATAAGGATAAGAAGAGACCTAAAAGAACAGGTAAATGCAAGTCGTACAAGAAGCTCAAGAGTTGGTAAACAGGAAGAGTACCGAGCATCAGCTAAAGAGGTCAAAAAATGAACTAAAAAAGACAAAGAGGAGTTCATAGGAATGTTAGCAGAGAAAGCAGAGAAGGCAGCAACAGGAGGACACATGAGGATCCTCTACCAGACTACAAAGACTCTTGCTGGAAAATATGGAAAACCTGAAGTTCCTGTCAAGGATTACAACAGGAAGGCTATTTTTGGAAAGGAAGCTCAGGCAAAAAGATGGATAGAACATTTTAACAGCCTCTTGAACAGACCTCCACCAAGCAACCCACCCGACATTCTACCCGCAAGAAATGATTTACCGATCAGTTGCAACCCTCCGACTAAAGCAGAGATTAATGATGCCATAAAGCAGTTAAATCGAGGCAAGGCAGCTGGACCAGATCAGATCCCACCAGAGGCGCTGAAGGCAGATGCTGCTGGGGCTGCAGAGGGTCAGCACTCACTATTCTCGAGGATTTGGATCGGAGGCAAGTTTCCAAAGGACTGGAAGGAAGGACACCTCGTGAAGTTTCCAAAAAAAGGGGACCTCAGCAATTGTAGTAACTACAGAGGAATCACACTTCTCTCCATCCCAGGAAAGGTTTTCAATCGGATTCTTCTCAAGCGAATACAGAATGCAACAGACCCAAAACTTCGTGAGGAGCAAGCTGGTTTCAGGAGTAATCGATCAACCACCGACCAGATCGCCACGCTGAGAATCATAGTAGAGCAGTCGCTAGAGTGGAACTCCCAACTGATAGTGAACTTCCTTGACTACGAGAAGGCCTTTGATAGTGTTATGTGGTGATAACAAACAAAGAGAAGTCAGTTGTAGCCGGGAAGATAAGCAACTTTATTCTGGTAATATCGATTTGAGGTCTTTATTTTAGGAGGTTCGCTGCCCTTGGCATTTACACCTCACTTTACTTGTTTTTTTTAAATATTATTTCTTGTTCTGGCGGGGGGGGGGGGGGGGAGATGATATGGATAAATTTTAATCTATTAATTTCAATTTTCAATTTTCAAAAATCCAATTTCCAAGAACTACTCGATCCTTATTCTGGTAATATTTACAGGTCATTAGTTATATATACAGTATCGCAGTAGATGTACATAATAATGCATAGAGTAATGAGGGTCACCAAATATCAATAAAGATAAAGTCATTCACACACTTTCATACTTTAGAATAGGTGACCTAATGTATTACCAACTCACTGAGAGTAATGCAACATGAAAAGTAATGAAAGTAAAGTGGTGGTGTTAATTAATCACACAACGCATAAGAGGTAAATTATTTCCCTTACTACGTAATTAAGTGTAGGTCTAACCAAGGGCAGTAACTAAGTAATTACATGTATGCGTAATTTCCCTTTATTACATACGGATATATAACAGATAGCATCGATAGAGAAACACTGTGGAGGATATTGAGACATTATGGAATCCCAGAGAAGATGGTGAACCTTATCAAGAGCATGTACGAGGGGACAAGTTGCAGAGTCGTACACGATGGCGAGCTTACTGACAGCTTTGATATCAAGACTGGTGTTAGGCAGGGTTGTTTGCTGTCCCCATTTCTGTTTGTCCTGGTGATTGATTGGCTTATGAAAGAAACCACCAGTGGAGGAAAAAATGGCATACAATGGACCCCATGGACACAGCTGGACGATCTAGATTTTGCAGATGACTTGGCACTATTGTCGCACACACACGACCAGATGCAAGCAAAGACTACAGCTCTAAACAAAATTTCAGAATCTATTGGATTGAGGATACATCCTGCGAAGTCGAAGGTCCTAAAAATTGTTGCACCCCCAAGCGCACTAGTCAGAGTAGGAGATCAACCACTGGAAGATGTAGAGTCCTTCTGCTATCTTGGTAGTATCATTGACAATAAGGGAGGAACAGAGGCAGAAGTTAAAGCACGAATTGGAAAGGCACAGGCAGCTTTCACGTCCTTAAGCAAGATTTGGAGAACCAAGGATATATCTCTAAAAACAAAGCTGAGGATATTCAACTCGAACGTGAAGTCAGTCCTGTTGTATGGATGTGAGACTTGGAATGCGTCCCAGGCCTGCATAAAGAGAATCCAAGTTTTCATCAACAGATGTTTGAGGAAGCTACTTAAGATCAGATGGACAGACAAGGTCAGCAATGAAATTGTATGGAAAAGAACAAGACAGAGCCCAGTCAGAGAGGAAATTGGTAGGAGGCGATGGAGATGGATCGGCCACACTCTCAGGAGGCCAGGAAACAGCATCACGAAGAAGGTATTGGATTGGAATCCCCAGGGCAAGAGATCAAGAGGAAGGCCGCGCAGAACGTGGAGAAGAGCCAGAGAAAATGATGTGCAGCGAAGCGGAAAGACTTGGAGTAATGTAAAGAGGCTGGCCCATGACAGAGAGGGATGGAAAGTGTTTGTTGGTGGGCTATACCCTGATCCAGGGTGAGAAAGGCAATGATGATGAATGATAATAGGGCACAGTGTGAGAATGTTATAACTTCACCCCAGATTTTGACCTGGCTGCCATAATCAAGATAATGTGACATGTAAATGGCTGAAAATTGCTTGTCGTATTATTACTTCACACATGAAGTCACTGTGTAACATGAAAGAAAAAAAACAAACAAACAAAATAACAGGCTATCATCTTGATGATGTTAGGCCTAAGTGCTGCTGAACAATTTTTGTAATGTGTAGTAGAGTACTTAAGTGACTTAACATACACACCATGTGTCATTTCAAGGTTCTGACACTTGAATAAAGAAAAAATAGTGTTTGTTGTGACAAGTTTTCGAGTAAAGTTACATTCACTAGATAAGCTGCCCACTATTGCCTGGGGTAAGCCGACCCTTCCCTTTCTTTTTCTCCCCCCCCCCCCCCCCCTGATGTCTCTGCCCACCTTCTTTTCTCCCTCCCCTTAGTTCTTTCCCAAGAGAAATGCCAACTTTATGTTAAGTGTGTGGGATTTTTTGTTGCTGTTGTTTTTTATTATTATAATTTTGTTTTGAGGCTGGTCCAAATGATGAAAATTGTGAATTAATGAAAGCCGACCTTTTTTTTTTTTTTTCAACACAAAATCTTTAACAGGATCACGTTCGAAAATGTATTACATCTAGAAAGTTTCTCATAACCTGCAGTCTTGCTACAGATCTCATGTGCACCAAGGCACAACACATTCTTCTCTTGACAGTGAATTGCACCAAATTGAACGCATGTCATATACAGTCCTCCATGCACATTTAATGTGCTTTATTCCCTGTTCCTGCTGGGCAAGAGTGCAATGAATTAAAAGCTCTTGAAAGGTCACCAAATAAACGCGATAAAAGCCAAAAAAGGAACCATGCAGGGACAGTATGAATGGAATTTTTTTATATTTTAAAATAGACACCTACCTACAACCTGTAATTATCAGTGGTGGTTTTATGATTTGAGTATCACTTGTACAGGGTTCACACAGGTCCTTAAAAGTCCTTAAAGTCCTTAATTTTCATGAAAGAAAAAAATAAGTAC
The DNA here is from genome assembly GCA_963931925.1 of Onchidella celtica. Lineage (NCBI taxonomy): Eukaryota > Metazoa > Mollusca > Gastropoda > Systellommatophora > Onchidiidae > Onchidella > Onchidella celtica. The sequence continues at coordinate 34,137,092 of OZ007568.1, forward strand.
TCAAAAAGTCCTTAAATTCTGAAAATGATGCCAAAGTCCTTAAAAAGTCCTTAAAATTTGTGTTTCAGTTGAAACATTTGAGATTCAAATCTTCCAATTGCACACTGGATAATTGGTACTTTGAAATAACTGAACTTTTCAGAGTGAATTTACTATGTATGAACTCTGGATACGGAAAGATTCCGTTTCGATGAGTGTTGCACACCACTTGTATAGCTGTAATATTTCTTGGTCACAGGCACACAGGTCCTTAATTTGTTCACTGTGAGTCCTTAGGAAGTCCCTAAAAAGTCCTTAAAATTAGTTTTCAAGACTTTGTATGAACCCAGCTTGTAACCTGTAAAAAAATTTGAAAAAAGTATTTTCTACAGTTTGGCTGAATTGAAAATACATGTATAAACATTCAGAATGAGAATATAATTTCTCACTTTGGAGGTCATTCAGTCCAGTTTTGAAATAGCTGTTTACAATAAACTAGCTGAAGAGTCAACCTCACCAATTTGATCAGAAACATTTGATTTAGTGTTAAGTTTTGTCTTTTCTTTTTTTTTTAAAGTTGTTTTCATAAACCTGCTTCTTATAATCTGTAAATATCTCACAAAAAAGATGGATACTTATTGTCTATTTCCAGATGGGCATCATCTGTCTGTTGGCGATTGCAGCTGTCACTGACCATTGCTGCCACCTGCTGGTCAAGTGCAAATATCATGCCATTCGCAAAGTTTTAGGCAGGACCGGGTATCGTTCTAACAGCTCAGTGAACAAGGAAGGTGGAATGTTAGTTGGTTCAGAGTCAGATGATGATGAAGATGATGAAAAAGAGGAATCCGGTGAAATTTACAAGCAAATGATGCGCAGTTTAACATATGGAGACATTGGCAAAATTGCAATGGGGCCAGCTGGACTTTTTATTGTCAATGCCTGTTTGCTGTTCACCCAGTTTGGATTCTGTGTTGGTTATTTCATATTTGTTGGCAACACTATTTATTCATTGTTCCCATTCAGGAACACAACATTGGCATTCAATGAAACTGTGAACCAGTCTGTGTTTGCCATGCCAGCTACTGTTGAGTCAACCAGTGTGAACAGTGGGGTTCAGGATATCAATATATCTCTTCAAGACACATTTGAGTATTTGGCATCCACTGTCAGTAACATTTCACAGGATACATCAACAACTCCATCATTTATATCAACCAGTGTTCCTCTGTACAACATTTCACACTATATCAGCATTTCTGAGTCGCCTGATCTCCGCCTGCTTGTTATAGCTCCCCTCCCTATATTTATTGGGTTTGCCTTTATGAGAAATGTTCGTCACCTGGGATTCGTGAGTGTTGGAGCAGATATTTCCATTTTCCTTGGATGCATTGTGACATTTGTGTATATAATTGCAGGTAAGTTGCAGTTATTGATTTGTCACAGCAGGGCTGAAGCATAAATTACTTGTATTCACAGCAGTTAGAGGAGTTTACTTTTTTGCATTGCAGTTGATTTCTATGTTTTAGAGGGAACTATAAAAACAAACAAGGGCTATGTGTTGTACAGTTCCTTTGAAATAAGTGCTGAATAATGAAGACATCCAGACTTTCATAAAAACATAAGTCAGTAAGCAAGAATAACTTGTATATTCCAAGGCTGACAAAAATCATTACAACTGTCATTAGTCTTTGTTTGTTTTTGTAATTAGATTTGAATGTATGTGACTTGAGGCAAGGACCAACTTCCCTCACTTTTCATAGTGTTTATAAGGCCATGACTCCATAGTACCCTGAGCGGGCTCAAACCTTATCTCTGGGTCTGGCTTTGTTTGTGCTTACCCCCGGCCCCTTTCCACACACAAATACAAAGATTCAGGTTCCTGTTTTCTTGTGAGAGTCACTGTAGGTGTAAGTGAAGTCAGAACATGTAGAAATGTTTTGTTTACCTGATGTTTTGAGTTTCATATGTGAGGAGTTTTTCTACAGTTCAGCAGTGCAAAGTAAGTTCAATTTGCAAGCCACTGCAGATCGAGATGTATAATGCACTGCACTATGTCAGTATAACGATCAACATATTATTATGTATTTCTTTTTGATACTTATTTAAAATTTTGAGAAAATGAGAGCTTGTTTTGGAATCCTTTGAAGGGCACATATCTCATAAATTTATATTTCATCAATATCTCATCCATGCAGCTTTCAATATTTCTTTAACTCATTCCGTACGATAACTTTTGTGGGCGTGGATGGGAACTCTCAACACGATTCACTTTGAAATTTAGTGTTTTAATGTTTTTTCTTTCACTCAGTTTGAATGCAAGACATAACATATTTTACATCAAAGTAAAGGCAAATGAATCAGCCAGGATAGAATTTGATATTGCGAAAAGTTGGCTTAGATATTAGATTAGTGTTGGAAAATCAGTGTCCACTCAAGCCAAATATTCGGCTTTCCATAGCAAAGTGAAAATCTGGGAGCCAATTATTCGGCTTGCTATAGTGAATGAGTGAACAGGTTTTTGGGCGTTGTCAATAATAACCTTTAAAGTCCAGATAATTATTTGTTTTCAGAATTTGAAGTATCAGACACATGGAGTCTGTATGAATGGAGTACATTGCCAGTGTTTTTTGGAATGATCACATCATCATATGAGGGTATTGGCACTGTAAGTGGTTTTCATAATTAGTCCTCGTATTGTACAACAATGTACTTTCACACTTAGGGATATCATCCCTCAATAAAGCATGGTGACATAATATGGCTGTTATTGACTTGATACACCTTTAACCTAAACCCAAATTTAAACTCAGACATTTATAAAAAGGACACAGTTAAAGTACAATAACAGTATGGTTTTGAGATGTTGTTATTTATCCTAATTTTCTTTATGACTTTAGCAATTTCTGCGATAGTAGAAAGATCTCTTGGAAATCAAAGATGTTCACCCCTAGATTAATGCATACAACTGTCACACGGAAGGTTCCAGTTCAGCTATGCAGTTTTGTCTTCAATGTGGTTTCATGGACTGTATGTCTCTCATTTTAGAGGAGAGGCAATAATGTGGAAGAACTTATCATGCTGTTTTTCTTTGCGCAATGTCTGTGGATTTAATGATTATTCAGTTGTTAGCTTGGAGAGATATATATAGTTGTCGTTCATCCTGAGATGTGGAAATTTGAGTAAGATTCTCCCTTTCTCTTTTTCTCTCTCATATTTTGTAGATCATTCCAATAGAATCCAGCATGGAAGGCAACCGTCACAACTTTGAGAACTTTCTTCATGGTGCTGTCTTTATACTGACATGTATGCTAACTGTGTTTGGTGTTGTTGGCTACCTTGAATACGGCAATGGCACAGAGCAAATGCTGAACAAGAACATCCCTGCTACTACTGGAGTTGGCATGGCCATCAATCTATTTCTGTGTATTGGAGTGATTCTGACATTTCCCTTGCAGATATACCCGGTGATTGAACTGACAGAAATCTACACATTTGGACATGGTAAGTTTAAGTTTAACTGTCTTGTCGTAATATATGAAGGTGAAGAATAATTGAAGATATTACTTATGAATTGGTTTTGTCTTGCTGCAAACATGAAAACTAGAAGAGGAGGAGGAATGCTCTAATACAAAGGCAGAACTGTTATAAAGTGAGAGATAACCATTGTAAAAGGTGGGGTCTGAAATTTTCAGTTTTAAAACTGTGTCTGCACACATTTTAGATAATGCTTCATAGAGATTATCACTTGCTGCTACTTTGGTTTCTTCAGTTGTCAGTAATACATCATCTTTCTTTACAAATATCTGATAACGTGTACAGCAGATTTGTCTTTGAAGCAGAAGAGATTGCCAGCATCAGGGATAATGGCATAACCCAAGATACACCTTTATGCCACCTCAGCATTTGTAAAGCTTAGAGTTTAGGGTAACATTTATGTCAGGATTTTGCGACCATAATCATACAGTTCACATGGTTATAACTCAAAGAATAATTCCACTTAATGATGGAAAATTAGAAAATAAACAAGTGTTTTCTGTGCTGTCTTGAAAATTGCCCCCAAAAAAAGGATGCACCATGATCCCTGATACCAGTAGTATGTTTTAGGTTTTGCGGTGGGCCGGCAAGACAATGGCCACTTTGCACCTATCATAGTCTAACTGGGCACTCTTTTTATTTTTTGTATTCAGATCTTTATCGGCTTAAATTTCGTGATTGAAATTAGTTTCATTAAAAAATTTATATTAAATACATTGGTAAAGTTCTCAAAAATCATCTTGTATAGATTTGACAAAGCTGCAGCCTGTAAAATGCACACATGCATTTGCAACATGAATAATATGTAGTTCACACACTACCATAACTATGCCCGCCGAGCAAAACCCAGCGATAAGAAGTAAGGGCTGATGTGCCGTTTGTGAGTCAAAGCTGCAGCCTATAAAATATGTATACATGTATTTGCAACATAAATAATATGCATTTAGCATATTACTTTAATTAACAAAACAAAGCTGTCAGTAGTTAAGGGCTATGTTGGAGGAGGGATGGGAGGAATGTCGCCATGGGGTGAAGTGGTGAGTGCTTTTCACCGAATGGGAACAGCAGACCAGCTCAGAGGCATGAAGTAAAGTATATATATTCACGGTCATTACAAGTGGCATGCTACTGTGACATAATGAAGGGCTTGGAGCACAGAAAAGTTATCGTATCAATATATGTTCCCATTAAATATAAAGGTATACTTGTGTGTTGCAAGTAAATGGAGACAAATTTAGCACTCTATTTTATGGCTGTGCAATCAGCGGGGGTATTCAGAATGTATTTGAAAGAGGATGGGCCATTTTATTTTTGCTGGTTGTATCATTTCCAGAATGTATTTCCATTGTCATTGTTAACCCTCACCCTGCGCGGGGCGGCAATAGTCGGTATTGACTTACAAGCGCTCACGCCGCACGGGCGGCAAAAGTCGCCCAGGTCAAGCTGACCGCGCCACGCGCAAGCCCTATTTTCAGGCTTCGGGTCACTGACCTTTTTAAGACGTAACCACCGTGTTATTGTTCACTGTATCTCTTCTAAATCAAACGCATTGTGACATGGACATGTTAACCAGTGAACCACTGGTCAGAATCACAAAGACTAAGCTTTCAAAGGCTCTCCCCACACTTTCAAAAGATGTAACATCGACATGCGAACTGTTGCTCAACAAATTTGCAATATTATCTCATTTTCTCACAAGCTGACCACCATCTGGAGTTGTCTGTATCTAAGAACCAATTAGAAACAAGCTCTGAAATAATCTTTGCCCCAAATGCCCACATTGGTTTATTAGTATGTGTCAATCAGGATGAAACCATTTGTGTAGGGCTTGGGAGGGCGTGGCTAGTTATCATGCTTCGTTCTCACGAAAACTACAGCTGTCAGTTTGGAATCATAAGTCAGATCATTGGTTAGCGACTGACAGACTAAGGTTTTGCTGGTTAATTCATTATCAAGCGTGATAAGGCATAGCAGCGAATGTTTTCATACCGATCAATAAAAACCGAACCACGTGAACAGCGTATATGGTCATCGTCTAGCGGCACGGGTCAGTGACCCCAGATAAGATTCTCCGTGAGTAAGCTCACTGACGGGGCAGCGGGCTTTACGGGTAGCGCGCGGGGTATGGGTTAATGTGGAAGAGCAACAGTCACAAAGAGCATTTGTTGGTTTTCTAGCAAGGTATGAATTCAAATTCATGTAAAATACATCAATTTCAGGTCGTGTCTGTGGCCCCAAAAAAGGAGATGATTCAGACGATGAATATGATGAGAGAAAAAGTGGTGACTCAGAGGCTCTTTTACCCAAAAGAGAAGTAGAGATGCCTGCACCAGTAGCCATGACTGTTCCAGATGAAGTATGTACATGTTTGGCATTGTTGTCACCAGTGTTACACCTTGTAATGATCCAGTTAATTGTTGGGATTAGTGGTCACAGTTCATTACTGAGTCCATGAACTGTAACAGGCTATTACAGATAGATTACAGTCAGAATGACAAGCAGCAGTTAGAAATAAATATTTTATCCTCAAAATATAGCATACCATTTGTCATATCAAATATCGGGCATGGGTGTCCATTAAAATTGAGCTCATGCATGCGTTAGCATTGACGTGAGTAGTAATTTATAATTGATCTCATGCATGAGCAGTCATTAGATATGAACATCAGTGCAATGAATAATTATTGCAAATGAACAAAACAGAAAGTCGTTGGCAATTTGTTTGTGACAAAATTGTCTGATCTTTACTACAAGTTTCCTGTCTTCAATATATACCACATTGTCATATTGCTATAGTCAACCCTGCAGAAAAATTTTTCTGAGGAGCCTGGAATTTTTCAAGGTTAGTTGCTTGCTCTGCTAACTGGCTCCAACCTGAGCAATTTGTCAGTGTGTTTTTGCTTGACGGGATCTTTCCTTTTCTTCTCCACCCCCTTCCTTCCTTTTAATGCTAACATCTTTTGGGTATGCCCTGAGTGCAGTTTGGAAGAAGGAACTGTCTGTGAGTCACTGAGGATTGCAAAAAAAAACTGATTCATTTCCTACTATAAGATTTGAATAAAACAGATATTTCGACATTGGCTCATGGATGCAAGTTTTTGCTGTTCAGTTTTCTCTTATTCTTTTATATGAAATGATGTGCAGTAGAAACTTTTCCAAACGCAGCCCCTGACTTTGCTTGTCAGTAGTGAACAAGAGTGGAAGAGCAGCAAAATAGCCTGTATCTGAAAATGATATGAATCATGCTTTTCATCCTAAGTTATGCTTGGCTGGTAATCTATTTCCTTCCTGCAGAATCTCACCCAGAGAGAAGTAAGTATTCTACAAACTGTTGTAACAGTCACATAGATTGTGACATTTCATAACAGCAGTACCAGATAAACCATTTCACTCTATGTTGAGTGCGAATTGTGAAACACCTGTCAGCCATTGACAAACAAAAGTTATGTTATCTTCTACCGTTTCCAATATTTTGCAGGTTTCTGCCTGGAAAAGGAATCTCTTGAGAATTTTTGTGGTTTTATTGGCTGCTGGGGTAGCTGTGCTGATGAGGAATTTTTTTGCTTATGTGAGCGCTTTTGTAGGTAAGTAATCCATGAGCACTATTGTTGTCTAAAATGTTTGGTGTAATCAAGCAAAGAAGTCTGTCTAACATTTATCATTAGCCGGCTCACTTGCTATAATGATGGGCGTAAACATTCCAAATTTTATAACCAAACTAGCTGAGGTCCCCGGCCCTGCCCGGGATAAATCAGTTGGAATAATTATTAGTTTCAGTTCTGGGTGGTTATTATGGACCTGCTTTATCTTGCCTGTTCCTATTTGTTTATTTTGTTTTTGTTTGTTTGTTTTTAAATAAGTCTTACTGCTCTGCCTTTGTGAGTTGAGACCCTGCGTATCCCGTACAATCGCATGATTTGCGCATGGGTTAGTATGTTTGATAGTGAACACATCGCAGGAAGTGATAACGAAACCTTAAAATGGCGAATCATGACTCGAAATAGATCTAAATGATGCCGAAGCAATGAAAAATGAAACGTAGAAGCCTGAACATGTCATAATTTCTAATATAGCCCATGTTAATTGCAAACTGATAATATGCTGTTGTACAACGTTTGAAGCCTGAGTGTGATGCAGTTCATGAGCCTTAGGTGACCAAAGTTTCGAGTTACTACTTTCAGTAATTTTTTCATGGCTCTATGTTCAGTAGTTTTTTCAGCTATAGTGTAGTGTACAACCGTCCAATTTTACCCAATTATATCTAAATTAATAGAGTTTGTCTTTATTTTAATCACACACCTTTTTTTTTAGACCGGCTAAAAAATGTTAGAAAAAAATCTTGATTAAACTTATTAAAAAACTGGATGTTAGGCCAATAATGTAAAACGAAACACTCGGCCCTGTCTGAGCTGTAAAAATGACGAATCGGAAAACCTCGAACAGCCCATTTTGTTTTCTAGTTTTCTAAATTTTTAAGGTTGTTGCATCCTTAAAATGAATTGATACAAACCTTGCTCAGTCTTTGAACTACTTTCAGTAATTTTTTCATGGCTCTACGTTCAGTAGTTTTTTCAGCTATAGAGTACAACCGTCCAATTTTACCCAATTATATGTATAATTAGTAGAGAACCTGCAACTTCATGGGCCCAGGACAAAACTACTCACCTTTAATCTCTGAGTCATGTTTTGATCAGCATTGTTTTTTCCCTCTCCACAATCTCTTCTATCTGCCCTACCCCCTTCCAAGTAATTTTTAAACTGAATGCATGTCAAACACAGTCTCCCATGCATTAGGCGGACGGAAGGGACCAAAGGGAGTTCATTATATTTTACCATCATAACAACATTTTGAGACATTGAGAAGACACTAAGATGCTCACGATAACCAGAATGATTGAGATGGGATACGGGTGAGGTGAGGAGGGATGTGCGACAAGGCCAGACGAAGCCGGCAAATATGGAACGAGCTGGTTTTTCTGTGTTTTTTATACTGAGCAGCTGTCTTTTCAGAGGAGTGTGCTTTGGAGCAACAGTGCAAAGTTAATAAATTCACATACACATAAGTCAGGCAGGTCACAAAACAAGTGATTTGAAGAGATAAAAAATGGTTTGAAATTGAGCTTGGACAAGTCAAGAACACTGAGAATGCAGACAAGTTTTCAATAGCCTCTTAAAGAGACGGTGAAATGGCCAGGAAATGAAGAATGTAAGACAAGACAAAAAGTCCCAGAGTAACTTTGAATTATGCTGAAACAGATGTGTCACTATATCTATTTCTCAGTCACCTGATCTCAGCCTGCTTGTCATAGCTCCAGTTATAGAAAGCGGAAGACAAAATTCAGGACTGAGTAGTGGACAGCTTCATCAACTCTGAAGCAATTAATGTTATGTCTGCGGAATATTAATTATTATTGCAAGCTGTATTCCCGAAGGTAGTTGGTAGATTTTTTTTTTCTTAATTATTATTCATGGGTAGGTTGTATACAAAGAAGTACCCCCCATGTCTTTCATAAACATTTGTTGTTTTTGTTGAAGCTTAACCCACATAGTAAAAGGCAGCACAAAGGACATAAATTTTATAGGAATGAGTGAGATGCCCATAAAACTGAGGGTTTTTATGGGTATCTCATTCATTGCAAACTATAACCATAAATGTGTAATCTGAAATTGTTATGAAATATATTCTTAACTGCTACTTTAATGCTGTACACTTGATGAACTCATTTTTCCCGGCTGTGATTCATACTGGTGCTTGTTAATGTTAGTGGCGGGACTTCATGGTGTGGTGATGTTCACTGTGAAGGGTTTACCCAGGATTTGGAAAGTAGTTTTTGTTGAAAGCTTTTGCTGACCCATTTCATGCTCGTCTTTTAATCAGGGATGTCTCAGTAGAGAATTTATGTCATGGATATTTACTGTCACCACAAAGTACATGGCCCCCTACAACACTGTTGGTCTACTAATACTGTTTCCTTTTACTTGCTTTATATATATTAATTCAATTGCAAAACAATAAATAGTGCAAACAGATAGAGAAATTTCTGTGAACTTTGCTGGAAAGTAGCATTCATATCTAGGGATTTCATTGCACCTGACAGCATATCAATATATCAATGAAGTACAACCACATGGGGGGAGGGGGGGGTAGTGAAGCCTTCATCATTGAATGAGACAGATTTTCTTGAAGGTTTGATAAATGAATGCTACACAATAATGTGTCTTATGAGTAATTTCAGGGATTCTTGTGCAGATTATTTGCTTTGCTTGATCTGGTCTTTATGCTGTGTAATAAGAAGATTTTGGTTCCCATGATTTTACCCTGACATAGCTCTGTAGAAACTCCTAGAAGTTTGTTGTCTCCTAGAATCTCCTCTTTTATCTGTTTTCTTTTGGGAACTCCTAAAATTTCAATATATTTGTATAAAACAAGAGGCCGTGTGATTTTGGTTCCTCTAAACCTAGCAGCAATTTGTTTGTAAGATGTCTGCCCCACTGCATTGGAAGTTTTTGGCACTACTAACCAGAATGTGCATATATTTATGTTTTAGTATGTAAAGCAGTTAGATGAGGATATGAAGGCCTGTGTATATGATCTCACTGGTTTTAAGAATTGTGTTTTGCATGAACAGTGAGTCATGGATAGATCTGTTTGTGTGCACTGGTCGGCTGGTCAACTCCAGCATCTCCATTACTGAGAAGCAAGACGTAGTGTTCATTGACAGTCATGCTAGTGATTACTGTTTTTGTGTCAGTAAAACGTAAAAGCTGAAAGCAGGTGTCAAGTGGTCACTAACATTGCTGTTGGGAAACAGACAATGTTTGTTGACTGTGGAATTTTTTATTTTTTTAATTTTCTGTCTAGTGTTATATTACATGTATAGTGTTATGATATTTTAACCCTCGTCCTGCGGGAGGCCACTATATTGGCCTCACCGCACAACACGCGAGACACACGAGGCTAATATTGTGGCCTCCATACTGCAAGCTGGGTCCAGCGGGAGGCCAATATATTGTATGGTAGCGCTGCACTTGGTGTTTTGTTTATTCGGTTGCCGCGACTATCGTTTTTTTTTTTTCACGTTTTTTTTCCCCCCCACACTATTTTCATGTGTTTATCTATCCTGTCACCCCTACTGTATCTAACAAATTGGTATTGCCCGATTACGTTTATTACGATGCAACTATTCGTCATACTCATGTAATAGTACTGATGGTCTGAAGTTCGAACTGGGGAAAATCTTGGGGAAACTTTTACTTTGATGCTGGTTGTCGTCTACATGTGAAATGAGAAGAAAGGGGCTATGTGCGTATTTGAGACACCGTTCTATGTCTGTAATTATGAATTCCGATGTAATACTAGGGCATGCTGCATAAAGGCGTTTGGCGGTAGGTTTTCATCAGGGAAAACTGGGAGAAAAAAAATGACTGACTTTGTTGTTGGTCGTTGTCTTTATTTGATGTGGTAATTAGACAGATATTGTGTTGCTTTGGTTAAACCGCTTTTCAGTACATGTATGTACTCTATGAGCTGGAAATCAAATCTCTTGCTAAAACCAACATCATAGTTCGTGGAAGCTGTACATAGTAGAGGGGGGAGAAGGCAATGCCACGATACATGTGTTTAGTAAATTAAGTGCCTGGCTTAAAAAATAATTTGTTCACCTGAATGGCCTGACTACTTGGCCATCTAGAGTAAACTAGACTGACAGATACACAGGCTATCCAGAGTAATCTAGACTGACAGATACACAGACTATCCAGAGTAATCTAGACTGACAGAAAAAGCGCAGAAGTCTTGGGAAAATGATAAAATGTGTGTTAAATGGCATGTAAATGCAGAAAATTCTTGATTTTTTGGCCTTCCATTCAACAATAGAACTTACTGCCCATCATCACAAGTATTTTATCCAAATATCATAGGGTCATTTATGATTTATCCACCACTATTGTTGTTATTGCGTCCTAAAGTAAACACGATATAGGTATTCATGAGGACCTGATTGACCTAACCGCAGAGGTTATCGGCAACACATGAACGATCGGCGGACTGGCTGCCGGCTATCCCCGCACGGGGCGATATGTGGACGAGTTCACTCAACATGGGACGAGGGTTAAAAAAAAACTTGTAATAATTCTCCATTCCTTGGTATATATTATTTTGAGCAATATTCAGCTTCAGTTCATATTATCTTAAATCACAGCATAGCAGATTTAAACTCTTGAATTAGCATGTTTCATGAAGGAATTATTTATGTCTGTTTACAGGTGCCATTGGAAGTTCCTTGCTAGCATATGTCCTGCCATGCATGTTCCATCTAAAACTGTGTGGGCGCCAGCTAGGATATGGTATTCGAATCAAGGATGTTATAATTATTCTATTTGGTCTTGTGGCAAGCTTAGTGAGTGTATACACCACAATCAAAGAAATGGTAGAGAAATCTAGTTAATGACCACTTTTTTCTAGATATGTACAAAGTTTTTAAACATCTTCTTTATTTGTTTATTAGGGCTATACTGTCTGTGTACATGAATATTTCAGAGGAGTTTGGATGACTTTAAAGTATTTTATCTACATGTATATATTTTATCTAACCATCTGCTTGTCTGGCTTTTATCCAGAATAACAAAAATGGGGGGTGAAAATGCCCAAATGATCAGACCAATTTTGGAATTAATTGAACACCAGAAAATTGCAGATGCAACCTAGACATTGTCAGAGCCATCTTAAATCGTGGGCACACTGGGCAGTTGCCCGGGGGGGGGGGGGGGGGGGGGCATGAGCATGGCTACATTCATGAGTAGTGTGGGGGAGTTTCTCACTAGTTGCATAGGGGGCAGCCTGTTGCTTTGCTCAGGAGCCCATAATGACTTTAAGATGGCCCTGGACATTGTGCAGAGAAATAATAAGGTAGTTTAAATGCATGTCAAAATAACAATTATTCTCCTACATATTAGAACAAATCAGTAGTCTTGAGCTCAGTCTGTTTCAGTTGAGAAAGATCAACACCAAAAGATCAAAATTATGAAATTTCAGAGTTTGTACTGGAAACTATCAATTATGTGGTTGTTGTAAACTCAGGTCAGGTCATCACCCCAAAAGAGACATTTCCTTCTTAACCATCGTCATCTAAAGATCTGTCATTGTTATCTCTCATCTTCTCAGGCAATGTAACATTTTGTTTACAATCCCTGTCAAATTTTCCATTCAACTTTGAAGTATACTATGTATGTAATTGTATGTATCTCAACACTACAATGTTTAAATAGCTCATGCTCACTATGGAAAACCATAGAATGAGTTTTCAGTTATTTATGGATGTTTAACTATACTCCTGAGAATTTGCTAAATTGAATGCATGAAATTGTGTTGCTTTGAGAGACAGAGAGATTTATTATGCTCTATTATATAGAGTACATCTGTGTGAAAGAATTTTCTTTAAAACTTGTTTAGGCTGTAATCAGGCTTTGGGGTCGATTTATAACACTAATACAGTGGACATTGCTTAAGATGATGTCCAGGGGACATAAAATTTAACATCTTACTGTCCGTTAAATCATCTTAAGCATTATTAGGTTATCTACCTTAGATAAACTATGTTGATAAATGATGGAAGCAGTATTGTTATGTAGGTGACCTTTGGTTGTTTTTTTCTAAGGAGGGGATATTTTTTGTGTGTAGGCCAATGTGTATTAGGGTGTGTGAGGGGATATTGTTTAGAAAGAAAAAAATATTCACCCAAAGCGATGGTGTCTGAACATTTCTAAGCAAAATGTTCTGTTTCCATTATAACCAAAGGGCAAAAATTAGCACACAATATTACCTGTCAGTCAACTTAACATTATGTTGTTATATGACTGTCAGCATGCAAGATACGCCAACCAAACAAACATAGCTTCTTGCATTTTCCTGTATTATTAAATTTATTTAAATGTGAATATCATACAAGACCTTCCCGCTGGTCACACTCGCACGTTAAAGATACCTTGGCAGTTGGAAATCGTAAAGAGCAGGCCGAAAGGCCGCTGCCCGGGCAAAATTAAATTAAATTCATCTCTACCAGTCCCTCCCCCTCCCCCCTCATCTCCAAAAAAAAAAAAAAAAAAAAACGCCGACCGGCGCTGCACTGTGGCGACGACGTGCCTGCTCCAGTTATAACTGGGCTGCAATGGCACAAAGGCAAAATTTCCCAAATGGGATTAAAGAGTTATACAAATACAAATACAAAAATACAAATCATGTGGCACTGAGCCAAAACTAACACATGTATAACATCGCCCATCTGCTGTGACCGAGTGAGCAAGGTATTTGACACCTTCGTGGACTTGCTGGCGCCGACTGTCTTTGCTCCGTGTCCCGTGAAAACGATAGAATCTCTACTGTGTAGTTAAAAAAAAAAAAAAAAGTGTGGCCACGCGTGTCACGGTACGTTCACACCAAACTGGCGACAACGGACGTGCAATCACGGCCGAGCGACAACGGTACAAAGTTTCTCTAAATCATATTATTATTCGATTCAGACCAACCTACTCACAACAGACGAGTCATTTTCTCTCGCCCGTGCGACTTTTCACTTTTACCGCTGCAGTAAAATTTCAACGACACTCATCCGTGGGATTGTTTTTCTTTAATTTCGCGTACTCCACCCGCCAGGCACATGGCGTCTTAAAAAAGCACGGGCGGGATGCTTGAAGAAAAATTTAAAATACAATTTTTTCATCAAGTGTTATTTTTTAGCACAGATTTGAATTCAGCGACCCAATATTAGGTGTAGGCGGGAAGGCTTGGCGTTTTATCGCTTTATAAAGAATTTTTTGGGGTAAATATTCATGTTTAGTCATTTCAAAACGGGCGCTCGGCCGTGTTCACATGACCGTTTGGTGAAAATGAACCATTACAGTACGTCCACGTGGGTAACCCTTTGCTTTATCTCTCTATCGTAACCTCCGCTCTCAATGCTCGACCTGAGTAAAATCAGTGGCCCTGTGAATTTTACGATATCAGATGCACCATTTACTATTATATTATACTGCATTATCGATCCACCTGATGAATAATACATGGCAACATATTTGAGCTCGCATGAGTGCGAGGGATCAGTGATGCCAGCAGAATAAAATTAAAATCCTACACTCATGGACACAGCGTCCACATCCAGTCGTACGCATGGCGCCTCGGGCGCACGCTGGGTAGGTGACATAACAGGTGTAAACAAGGCGAGGCAGACAAAGAGCAATGGCAGGTATGAGCTGTAGCGAAACCACAATTACGAAAGATGACAGCGTGTAGTTTGACCATGACACGGTTTAGGAAAATCATACTAAGCATTTTTTTTCCTCTTTGGGACTTCAAAATGAGATCACACAAAGAGTAAAAAACGGATAGAAAGATGTCATACTATGCGTTTTTTTCCCACGGAAATGAGGCATTGGGGAAGGGATAAAAGAAAAACATCATACTAAAAGAAGATCATTTTAAGCGACTTCATTTTAGGTGGAGTCGACTGTAACAGTCTTACTGTCACTTTCAATCAGCATGGAGCTGTTGTGGCTGGTTTTACAACAACACTGGTAGTAACAAAGGGCTTCAATATCAGGCTATTATTTTTTTCGTTCAGTTGTACAGTAGATATTTGTCACTTGAAAATACTACCATAAAGTTAGTAGGGGGGGGGGGGGGGAGCAAAGAATATTGAACCTTCCATTGTTCGATGACATTTTCTTGAAAATTTGATAAGTGGCTGCAACCCATAATGTGAACAATGTGAGTAATTTCAGACCTTTGAGCTCACACTGAAGAAAGTAATATTATAAGGAACGTTTAGACCATATTCCATGAACTTGTAAGTGACACTAAATCAAATAAACGTTGAAGAGAAAACTGCCAGATATAGGGTAGTTTTTGTTACCATGGTTTCATTTATAACACAGTCTTCAAGCTTGCGCTTAGCGGTGGCGTCTAAACCAGTCATGAGGTCTAAAGTTGGTTTTCATGAATGAAACTAATCTTTGTTCAGGAAAGAAATATTTAGTGCAAGTTTTTGAATACCAGTATTACTGGACATGCTGAGCATCCACAGGGTTTTTCTGCTGGCAGTGATGCTATGGTGGAATACAAGTTGTTCATGCATGTTTGTACTTATAATGTGTTTGCTTGAACACATATTTGCCTTATATTGAGGAATGTATGGTGGGTATGAATTTACTCATGTGAATGTTCCAAGTCTTTCATTTCTGCATCACTTAACCCACACCCTGCGTGTGGCGGCTTAAAGCCCGCTGTCCAGTCTGATCTTACTCACGGAGAATCTTATCTGGGTCGCACTGACCCTTGCCGATGTACGATGACCACACTTCCGCTGTCCACGTGGTTTGGTTTGTATTTGATCGGTATGAAAACATTTCGCTGCTATGCCTTATCACACTTGATAATGAATTAACCACGCAGAACCTTTGTCTGTCAGTCTCTAATCAATGATCTGACTTATGATACCAAACTGACAGCTGTAGTTTTCGTGAGAACAAAGCATGATAACTACCCACACCCCCCAAGCCCTAACAAATGGTTTCATCGTGATTGACACATACTAATGAACCAATGTGGGCATTTGGGGCAAAAATCATTTCAATGCTTGTTTCTGATTGGTTCTTAGAAACAGACAACTCTAGGTGATAGTCAGCTTATGAGAAAATATTGCAAACTTGTTTAGCAACGGTTTCGCATGTCGATGTTACACCTTTTGATAGTGTAGGGGGAGCCTTTGAAAGCTTAGTCTTTGTGATTCCAACTAGTGGTTCACTGATTAACATGTCCTTGTCGCAATACCTTTGATTTGGAAGAGATACAGTGAGCAGTAAGGCAGTAGTTATCTCAAAAAGGACAGCGACTGACACGTGAAAATACGGCTTGCGTGCTGCGCGGTCAGCTTGACCTTGCCATAATTGTACGCACGTGCAGAGTGAATGCGTGGGAAGTCAATGCCATATTTCGACACCCCTTGCAGGGTGAGGGTTAAGTTTAATTGCATGTAATTCTTACCAAAACAGATTGGAGAACGAGTTTAGTGCTTTCACTTGACTGTCTTATCTTGAAAAACTAATTTATTGCATTCAAGGAAATCAGTGTAAATCCTCTTTGTTGTTCAGTACTGTTGGGATATCGTATCATGCGAAAGTTGCTATAAAATAGTTGCGGTGTGTGACAATGTTCCCTCTAGTTTTTTCAAACTACTGAGCGGAACTTTGATGCTTAGAGCAAAAACATTTTGAATTCAAAGTTGGTGCAGGTCATTCAAACTTTTTTTGCAACATTCTGATGCGCGCAGCAACATTCAGATGTGTGCAGCACCAATGCAGCAATTGTGCAGCCATGCACCAGCGCAGCTGAGCGGAAACATTGGTGTGTGACTTGCATTGTTCACATTGTGATTTCCAATTTGTCCATGTCTCTGTGTGATCTCAGATTTTGACGATTTGTATCAGTTTCAAAATCCCCTCTCATTTTTACCCACACTCTTTCTCTCCCTCACCCAACCATTTTTTTTCTCCTCTCCCTCTCTATGCTCTCTCTCTACCTCTCCTTCTCTGTGCCCATCCGAGTTCTTTCTAACTTTTTTCAGTGTAGCGAGACAAAAACATATCAGGTACACACTTGCATCATCCTGCAGTGATGACAGATAAGTAGGAAACTGAACTCCATATAAAACTATAGTAAAACTGAAAGATAAACAAGCTTGCAGCTTCTGTTGCCTTCTGGGGGCCCAAAAAAAAACTTTTGTTAAATGGAAAAGCAAAAAAAAGAAAGAAAGAAAGCGAAAAATGAATGTCAAAATGACTTTAGCTTCATTTAGCATGCTCAGTTGTCTCAGCTTCCCCTGTTGGAGAGTGTAAAGCTTTTTTACTTTAGTGTTTTCTGTGTAACAGGATAGTAAATTTTGCCTGTTAATGGAAATCATTTGTAGTAATGCTATTATTGTATCTTTATGCCCCTGTTGGAGGTTTTGTAATATAGCACATAATGTCTACAAAATATCATCTGTAGACACTACAATGCTTGTGCTTCCTCTCAGCATTATTTTACCCAAATACCCACAGATTTAATGCATCTTTGTGTAGCTGTATTTTGCCCGCCTGCAAGCCAACAAATTTGGAGACAACAACAGCATCAGTACAGTTCCTCACATGAAAATCTTTATTTGCTTATTATTATTTTACTTCACTGATGTTTCGCAATTGTACCTGTAAGTCAGATTGTAGGATTGAGAATACTGGTACTACCTGCAGAATTTTTTATAAGAAATAAAATACATCTTTCATAATATGCAATGCTTTCTTTCAACTGTTCTGCTGAAAGTTTTCCATTAACCCTGTGTTTAAAGGGGCCACTTACTCATTGCTTTTTATTGTCAGTTGTTTGACGAACTTGACAATAGATCTTGTACATATATTGTGACTGTGATCATTCTAATCTTGGCAATTTTGAGTGCAATTTTGTTGATGAAGTTTGTGTCTTATGAAGATGTTAGATTATTAAATTGAGTATCACTAACATTTCATTGACCAGAAGGTCACATGTTTTGAGATTTAAGGTGCTTTTAAAACTCAATTAAAAATTTTTTTTCTTATGACTGTCTTAAGTAGTAAATCATTTCTAAATTTGGAATTTGTCAGACCCTATTCTAAAACAGTTCAAACTAGTCTAAACCTGACGGTGATGGGTCCATGTTCATTGCTCAGTTGTTTCACATTTCTGTCTGTTGTGAATATACTGATCAGAACCCTTCTTCCCCATGCAATCCACTGTGTTACCCAGCATTTTGTTTAGTTTTATTAGTTATTCTGCAAAGAATAGTGGAATGTGGGAGAAAGTGAAGTGGGTGCCAAAACACATTAAGGTTTTTCAAGCAGGGGGCTATCAGCCCTAAACTTTTTTCGATTTCGAAAATGTAACTAAAATGTTTCTAGAACAAAATCTACTGTCAAGTTAGAAGCTTGTGTACCCAGACCCAGGAAATAGTAACATTTGATTTTATTCTCATCATAGATTCAGATATTGCTGTTTCAGTTTCTGTTTTAGGCTGGTAAGGATGGTGCGGTTTTCTGGGAATTTTTTTTTTTTTTTTTTCATTCTTGCTATTATTAATATTATCTTTGTCAGAGATACGGCTCTTACTTTTCAAATTTATTTGGTTTACGGGTTTACCAAAGTTTACATAACTTGCATAATTCATAGAATTTAGAATTTGGTTCATGGTTTTCCAAACATGAACTGAAATATTGCATCTGGATCTGAGATGTTGTTCTTATTTTATTCTAAAACAGATGCTTGTGAATCTTTTCCTTATGAAAGGAAAATCATTTACTAAAAAAAGAAATGATATTAAGATATTATTTTTTTTTTAGCAACAGCATAAGTCCAACTGAAAGTAAAGATTCAATGAAAAATGACACCTTTGATATATAATTATATAACCATTGGTTTGTCAATGGTGATATAATATGATTAGGTCATAAAGATCAAACCAAACGAAAATTTTAAGAGAATAGAACAAAATGAACCAGACAAAAGAAAGTAGAATGGTCTTATGCAGTGGCATAAAATTTTGGCAGCCTGTCCAGTTTTTGTTCTGGTTTAATTTATGTAATATAAGTATATAATGGCAGATTTTGCACTGTAAATGGTATTTAATTTTGTGTTGTTTTGTGTATTTTTATGAGATTCATAATTTAGCTGAGTTTGTGTAAGGAAGAATAATGCGCTCAAAGAAATTTAGAGAATACATGTATATTTTTGTTGTAATCTGTACAGTTGTAATTGTGTACATTTTCTTTGTCAGCTAAATTGCGCTGTTGTGTGCATTAATTGTTGATAAGAAATAAATGACCATGTTTATTCAATTCTACTGCAATGGGTAATCGGTGTCAGTTTTATCAAAATCTGTAACTGTAAAAAATTGTTTTTGTCTTTTTGTGTGTTATTCTGACGACACAATTACTTTAATTGTAATTTGGTAATACAAAGTCAAGAAGACCTAATCTTTAAGCTACCACAATTTCAATTCAAGCTAGCCTTGTACTTGATATGGTATATTACACTTTAATTTTTTTTTTCTTAACTTGTAAGTTTTAAATTGATAGATTATTTGATCAGTACGTATTTTGATTTTCACTGATGTCTGGTTGCCAGCAAAGTGAATGAATAATAATGAGAAACGATATCATTATAACACACAAAAAGAGTTTGTATTCCACAATGCCAAAAACTGGTAGGACCAGGTAATTGATTTTAGTACACTGTGCCATATAGTTCAGGATCGTTTTTTTTTTTTTTTTTGTCAAGAGGATCTAATGGCCTTGCAGGTATAAGGGCAGAGAACCTAAACACAGGTCTTCATCTTAAGATTATTTTGACTACCATACATGGTCATATTTCTTTTTAGTGCTCGGTGTTTGAGGTAAGCATAGCAGTCACATGAACAAGAACAGGGTCAATATAATTTTTTTTGTTCAGTTTAATGTGTGAACTGAACATTTGTATGCATGACATCTTGGAGAACTTATTTTTTGTTTAACCATGTGCTGGTGGCATTTGTATGGTTGGTTAATTAATATGTAACTTTAACACTTTAGTGCCTACATATTTTTACATATATCTTATTCAAATTTATTTTCAACATCATTGGAAGATAAAGTAGTCCTGCTTTATTTGGCAAAAACTAGTGTCGCAAGACACGGAGTTGAAATGAAAGATCTGCTCCATCAAATGCACACATGGTTGCTTGGGCACAGCAGTGTATTGCTAGAAGCTCTAAAAAAAAAATTGTTTCCGAAACAGCTCTCGAAAAGGAAGCTGAAATTTAATATGATGGTCTAGGTAATTTGGGCAGTGCTTTCTTTTTTCTTTTATTTTGTCGAAGATTTTGTTTTTAAATGGAAAAGAACAGCAGTTTTTTCCTCACTTTGAAAAAAAAAAAGGAGCTGAAGTTTAATATGAAGGTCTGAAGAGATCGGAGAATGATTTAATTGCTGCTTGTTATACAAATTTATTCTTGACTTCAGAAATACTCTTACAGTGCTGAAGTGCTTGATCTGTTCCTTTCTTCTGGTGTGTTGCAAATTTATTTTTGAAATAGTTGAAGAAATAAATTCACGTTGCGATCTTGAGGAAAGTGATTGGAGTTTGTAAAACCAAATGCCATAAGAATGACAATTAGATCACCAGCTGCCTTAAGTGACACAAAATGCCCCTGTATAGCTCATTTGTAGAATTTCCATGTGATGTTTAGCCCCTTATGTTTCTTTGATAGCTGCAGGGGATGAATCAACAAATAATTATTGCTTGTACATTTGAAACTACATTCCTTTCTGGACAAGTCCAAAGCTGTCTCTAAGAAAACAGTTTCAGGTACCACATTCAGAGTAAGACATACCTTTTGTTCCTATTCTGTTCACTCAGTGACCTGCTCAGACTTGAAGCATGTACATTTGTACATGTACATTATGTTGCCCTTCAAACTATTTTTTTCTCATTTATAATTTGATATCAGATAGTTTGGCATGAGTGAAAAAAAAAGAGCTATATGTGCTTCTGTTGACATATATGTAATTATTATTCTCTTTAAATTTACTAGCTATGAGGTGTTGGGAAGATGAAAAGATGATTTTACTGCTTTGGTTCATTTTTTGGGATGGAAAGTGTTTTTGATCATGGTTTACTACCTGGCATGTCAGGTTAGCTAAGCTGAAACTTTTTTTTTGTTAATTTTTTTGCTTTTCCCCCAGTGTTAATTGAAATGCCAGAATTTTTTATTTCTTTTAGAAAGGAAAGATTGAATATTATTGAAGATTTCAACAACAGATTTCTCTGTTAACATAGAAATGAGGTGTTTCTTTATGCATAGATTTGTTTTTTCTTTTTTTTTCTTCAATTTTCATCATTATTTTGACATTTGTCATGACTTCTTTTATATGCGATATAAAGTAGACGTACATATACATACAGGTTAAATATGGACGTGATCATTGTTTTCTGCACAATACAATTGCTGTACATGGGAAAGTAAGAAATTTTGGGAAACTAGGAGCAAATTTGAATTTGAGTTTTGTTCTGGCTTTTGTTGAGTACATGTGTGGTGTCGCATAGGCCCCCTGTCCCATCAGAGTTGGAGGGCCTGATTTTTCTTTTCCCTAATCTAACAATTGAAAAGTTGCAGGCCTACTTTTTTCTTTCATTTTATATATTTTATATAAACAAAAATTCATTAAGTTACCGGGTTTTAAGTAAGTGTAGCGCCTTGATACATCACCTTCAACCTTTTTTCTAGTTCATTTGTTCCTGACATCTTAAGATGTGACAATTTTTCATGCATCTCAGAGTTGGTAGTCCAAACTGCCCCGCTGAAGGGGTGAAATCCCGTTTTTGGCATAATTTTAGGCCAGCATTACAAGGATACTACTGCTGTGAGTTTATGTAAAACGGCTTGTATCCTACATCAAAATAAAGTTCAAGTCTTCCTCTGTCAAAGTATATTATCTTTTGTATTGTTTAATGTGTGTAGCCATGTGTTTTTATTGCTTGAACAAGACACAGTCTTGCCGTTTTCGCCCTGAGCCGCACATACCGCTTTGACCCCCTCATAACAAAGAACCGCGGAGCGTCGCGCCGATGTAGCGCAAGTGTTTGAAAAGAACTCACACAGAAAGCCAGATAAATGAGGTTTAATTCAATGTATTTTTCACCTGTTTTAAGTTGAAATTCCTTTAAAAATCGTTTGTTGAAAGGTTTGTTCGAGAAACTGGCGGAAACTTTAATAGATCAAGATCAAAATTAAACGCAATTGAACCTCAGCCTTTGTATTTTCAGGGTGTGCCAAAATTAGATTTAGGGCATGTTTCGGCGCGAAGCACCGTTTTTATAGACCCACCAATGCTTAATTTCGTCACCTTTTTCTGACACTCGGTGCTAAGTCAACGGCGATGCGGTTGACCTAGTTTTCAATTAAAAAAAAAATTAAAACATTATTTTTGTCTCCCTTGTAAGACAGAGTTCACACAAAAATTGACGTCAGATGACGTTTGATATTATAATGATAATTAAGAAAAGTAAAATGAGATGCTTGTACTATATTTGTACCCCTCCAAAAAAATTGAGCATAATGTACACCCCCTTGACGTGGAAACTGATAATTTTTAATGCTGTGACTCAATAAACAGTCATTTTATGGGCGGTCAAAGTTGGACTATTGTGCAATCAGCAAAAGGTAGCAAATTCGAGGTGTTTTTTCACTTTTGAAAATGCCATAACTTTCAAACCCTTTAAGCCAGAATGACAAATTTGGTATCAAAATTCTTAGAAAAGCAAGCTCCATCAGATTAGACAATAACTGGTGAGCTGTGATAAAAAGTAAAAATCAATTTGGACTACTTACTCAGAGAGATATCCTGAGCCAGGCCTTTTCTTGAGTAGTGAACACAGTATAACATGGGATAAAGATGTTTTTGTAAAAACTTTTTTTCTATGGAAACCAAAACAAAAAAAAAACAAAAAAATCAAGCTGTACATGTATTTAGCACAGCACTTCATTAACACAACACAAGTAATAATGCATGATATTATCAAAGATGAATTCCAAATGAAAATAAAATGTCACTTACAATACACAGGCTTTCCGTCCCATGAGTGTTATTTCAGGTTCGCTGATGACTTTAATGAAGGCAAGGGGACAATTTTGCATAATGCCTGTACATATATCTTATGACTCACTGAGTCAGCCCATGAAGATCAGTATATCGCCATTTTCCCACAGTATTAACCATAACAATTTTGCTTGGCAGGCCTAATTTTTATGAGATTTAATGATACTTTTACTATAAAACTGCAATATATAACCCTGTGCCACAATTAAGAAAATGATTTTTGCCCAAACTTGCGAGAGGCAAAATATGAGGCAGCAAGAGAACAGTTGACAAGGATTGGAATAGACAGTTTCCTTACCATGAAAGGAGGTGCTGTATCTTGTGAAGATAACTGTTTGATTTCTCAGATATTTAAAAGAGGGCAATAAAATAACTTGGTATAATGTTATTTCACATATATTTTGCTTTGCCTGTCTTATGTATGAGGGCTTTTTACCTTCAGTGTCAGTATTTCAATGTGTCTTTGCTTATGGTATTAAGAATTTTTGCATTCTAATAGTGAATACACCTTAGAAACCTGACAATAATTCAACATTTTAATGTGCAGTAAACCTTTTGATGCACATCAAAAATGTTTTCTTTTTCTGTTTCAGAACTGAGACTCTTAAATACTTGTACTCAAACTGGGTATTTCTGTTAGAAATCACACTTGTGAAATAAGGACGTTCAAATTGTAATGAAAGAAAGTGTGGATGTATTTGTAATTATTAAAGCAGAAATAAATAAACATGGCAATAAAGTAATGAAGTTGGGGTTCCACTGAAAGCAGAAACAAGAAATATTTCTTTACATGCCGCCAACCAAAGGAACTTACTGAACTATTGTCGGCAAATGTCAGGTGCTTTCTGTTGATTCCTCAAATATCCTCTTGTAATGTACATGTATATCTAACTGTATTGATCCTTCAAGATGTGGATACATCGTCAGTTTTGCGGAATTTAAATACAAACACTGAAAATGCAACTCATAGGAAAGTAATTTGAACCGACATGACAGGATTGCGTTGGGCAGCATGCACACTTGTGGAGTCATTAAATTGTTGTCACAGCAACAAGTTGAGAAAGTCTGAAGGAAGACTTTCTGGCCGGGACAACAATCTAATGAATATTCATCAAAACTGAGGGTTAGTCACACTTTGGAAAGAAGAAGAAGAAGAAATTTTAAAAAAAGAGTGTCACAAGTCTAGACCTGCCCCCCCCCCCTTCTTTTTATTTCTAAGTGCCATTTTATTACATATATATCATGTAGATGACAGTTTGCTGATGAACCCAGGCAACTGTTGTATCCACGTTGGTGTTCATGCAAAGAAACAATAAAGGATCAGAAGTTACAGTAACTTTAATGGCAGTGTTTTCTTTTTATTTTTACAGAGTGTTTGTGTTCATCTATTTATCTGCTTATATAAATTTTCCGGTCATCATCACGTATGTAAATCATGGGTCTCTAAAATTTGTACAACAGTTCATCTGCAAGTCTAATTCAAATTGTATTAGCTTTGTCACTTGCCTTTGAGTATCCAACATAATGATCAGCAATTCTTAAAATAATAATAAAATTTAAGTAACAATTTTGGAAGTGCACTACTGGTATTTGTGGTATTGATATGATTTAAGTATTGGCCGAATCCAATGTTGAACAAGTTGTATCTGGGGAGAGAAAAAATATGGCCAAAAGAAAAGGGGTTGGGGTGCATCTAAATTATCAAAACTAGAAGAGATGCATTGTTAACCACAACATCCGTTCTTTTTCTTGATAACACTTTGCTTATTTGCACTCATATTCGATATGGAGTCAGAAGTCATATTAATTGTATGCATCAATGCCCAGACACGCCATGGGGGCCAACAGCACTATGCTGAGGCCCCCGAGAAACAAAAGAACTCATCCAGACACGCCACGAGTTGAATGGGATTGTTAGAAGGCGCTGGCGGCCATCAAAGGACGGGCCGCGACTCGTTATCTGAGTCATCGCGTTTGTAAACGGAGCAGCGTGTGGGCCTTTGTCTATAAGAAGGTTGATCTGTCTTGTCTTTCTATCTATCGATCTATTTATCTGTCTATCTATCTATTCTATCGATCTATTTATCTATCAGTTCATCTATCTATTCGATCTATCCCTCTATCTATTCTATATAATTTATCTATTAAATTTATCTATTCTATCTTATCTATCTTCTCTCTCTTTTCTCTCTTTCTCTCTCTCTCTCTTCTATCTCTCTCTCT
>OZ007568.1:35600222-35902722 GCA_963931925.1 Onchidella celtica
GAGAGGGGGGGAGGGAAAGGTAGATGCAGTTTGGAAAACAGAAGGAGGGGTGGAAAGAGAGGGGGCGAGAGAAAGAGAATGAGAGAGACAGCGGGGAGGGGGGGCAGGGAGGGGGACAGAGAGATAAAAAGAAGGAGACAGAGAGAGAGAGAGAGAGAGAGAGAGAGAGAGACAGAGACAGAGACAGAGAGAGAGAGAGAGACAGAGAGAGAGAGAGAGCGCTGTATAAGAATGTCAAAAATGGACAGCACAGCTGCCGGAGGTAAAGTTTTTTTGTCTAAAACGACAATACACAAATTGCATCTTCTAACACTTAACAAACACAAACATTCACAACCTTCCCAAAAATAAGCGGGGAAAAGTGAGACAGAGTGAGACAAAGAGAGCACGAAAAGAGGGGGGGGGGGGAGGGCCGCTAAAGAAAGAGAGAGAGAAAGAAAGGGGGAGAAAAACAAAGAAAAGGCAAGAGAATGAGAGAAAAGGGGGAGAGAGAGAGAGAGTAAGAAAGAGAGGAGAGAAATACAGAATGAGAGAAGACAGGAGGTAAGAGAGAAAGATCGAGAGGGGAGAAAGACAGAGACAGAATAAGAGAGAGGGCGGTAAGAGAGAAGGACAGAGAAGAGCGAAAAGTGTATGAAAGAGAGTGAGAGAGAGAGAGAGAGAGAGAGAGAGAGAGAGAGAGAGAGAGAGAGAGAGAGAGAGAGAGGAGAAGACGCAGTGCTGTACCAATGTCACCTTGCGGAGGATGAAAGGCCGTAAATTTTGCAATTATCCTAATCTCATTGATGACGTTCGCGTACTCGCTCGACATCCTCATTTTTTTTCTCGTCTTTTATCTGACAAGAACTCAAGATTTTGGGCAGATAAAATCCTGGCAGTATTGTCTACCTGAAAGCTGCCAACGCAGCAAAGCTAGCGCTAGTAACAAGATAATAAACAGTTGAATGTACTTTCCTGGAAATTCCTGTGCTAAATTTGACCTCGTTCCAGTTGGCAATGTACTGATGTAATTATAACTGGCAAATAAGGTGCAACAGTACATGTACATGCGGCACAAAAGTGGCCGGAGACCAATAACCATGCAGTACACAATAATATGTACAGTATTCTAATAAAGACACGAAATAATACCTACATAGAGAGGCAGGCAGACTGATAGAACTGAGACGGACAGACAAACAGACAGACAGACAGACCGACGGACAGACGGACGGACAGACAGACAGACAGATCTAAGCTACACAGTCCCAAAAAATTCGCTCACCATGCCTCACACAGACAACCTGTGCACTTCTGCACCAATTTTCATCATTTCTTTGAACGTTATCACTATCCCAGAGCCAAAAAACGACTCACTATTCGATCCCTTGCATAACTTGTTAGACAATACATGTACTAAGGACGGTACTGTTTCTACACATAAGTAACTGCAAGCTTGACTGATGGCCGTTCCCTGATCAATGTGTACAGGTAGACAACGCCCCTCTATTTCTGGGGGGAAAGGATGACAGCCAACTATCTGTTTATTGCTCCTCCAATGCCGCCTGGCGACTCCATGTCCTGACCATCTCACTTTTCTTCCTGCCTCATTCTTACACCCGTCAAGTTGTCGACAGTTTTTCTCTGCCCTTGATGCCCAGTCCATTTAGGAAACACCCCTTTAAACAACAAGCTGTCTTATGTGGACAGCAATCGTGATGCCAGTGGCCCTGTGACATTTAATGCAGTCACTCTATCCAGAACTCAACACACCATAATGATTTCAAGCCCTATTGCTTGGTTGCTAAAACAGCAGACGAACGTGGTCGTAAATGAGAATCAAAGGCAGTTGCCTTAAATAACATGAGACGATTTATAAGTTGCTACAAAGACAATTCTTCAGGTTAATACACCCATGGGCAAGGGATGCTGTTATTAAAACATAAAAGAGGATCTGCCCATGTTTAACTAATGTGTACCATTTTGAACTTCTTGACTCAGTGTGCCACGTGGGTATTTTCACCATGGCTGTTGTTATAAGTACGTACGCATCCCAAGCGTTTTGCGCTGCGGGTGCGTACGTACGCCCACCTATGCCTAACCCAGTCCTTATCTTCAACCCTAAATCTTATCGAATCCCTAACCCCCCCCCCCCCCACCCCCCTTTCCCTTCCAACCAAAAAACAGGAGGAAACTAAAAAGAAAATCTGAAAGAATTAGGAGTATTTCGGGAGGAGCTCTCTAGCTCTGGAGTCACAAAAGGCTTTAAATACGTACCGCTAGCACATAAAACTTGGGGGACGTACGTACTTGTAACAACATTCTTTCATCATACAGTCCGTGACAATTGCACCCGAGACTCACGGCAAAGGTATGGCATACAAAAAAAAAAAAAAATCTAAATACAAACTCGCTACATCTGACGTCAACATTTCAACACTGCGTCGCGTGTTATTGTTTTCAGCGTTCAAACACACGGCCGCTATTAAAGCAAATCTATCTTCATTGCCAAGAACAGCTGACGAATACAACACCTGCTCCAGGATTACATCATTTGAATGGCTATGCACCAATCGCCCCTAAATACTGATGTTATAACCTGTAAAACACGCTGCACATTTCCTATTAAAACCACACAATATGTACAAACATCAATTTAACTGGCAGAGACGACAGCAGCATCAGCATGCCAAGTTTGCGCTGTTTTGCTGAAATATTAACTGTACGTTTCTGTACGTTTTTAATGATTTTGCAAAATACCAAGCCCTTGTGCACCGGTAAATGTTGAAGCAAACGGCGCACAATCTGAATATGACATCCTTGAACACTGACTTAGTTTTGCGGAAATTAAACACTTATATTAATTTCAAGTATATCATCATAGCATTGTTGGTGGCTAAAAACCTGACCCGGGCGGTTCAAAGGTACCGTGCTAAGTTTGAAGATGGCAGTACAAGGCATAATATTAACGGAGGGGTTTGGATTTAAAAGAAGAATTTAAAAAAACACGAAGAATCCAGCTTTATAGGTACAGGAAGGTATTCTAGTCTGCCCAACATTCCAGCTCGGCGGTGTTCATGTGAAACGGAATTGGTGAGAATTTCCCTTCGCAAAACTCCACGTGTTTCTATTATCCAGTCAACATGAAAGAAATAAAAGGGGCATTCTGCTCCGTGACTGCGGCGCCGTTTTTGGTCGTATAAAAATACGGAGGTTTAGCTCATTGCCCCTGCCAACTACTCTGAATAATGCCTAGGACATTCACTAAAATTTCCCTAGCTTAGTGATTTTGATTTAAATTTACTCTGAATAGTTTATTTTAAACTACAAAACAAACAAAAAACCAATATTGTCCCACATCATCCGTTGGGGCCAAATTTAATAATGGTCTCTGCCACAATGCTGCTTGCCCTTAACAGAAATGAAGCAAAATTCGTGTTTAAACTCAATACAAAATAATTCAATATTCTCTGTAGCAACAAGAATGTATTCATTATACTAGAAAAAACAACATGATTTCATCTTATTAGAGCAAAGAAAATAATATGGTGAGAGAGATATAGATGGAGGTATAGGTAGATGCAGGTGATGTATGTCCAATCTCTTCTCCTAGAGCAAGCGGGACTGGGCACCCAATCTTGTGTAACGGCTGTATCACCGGTGACCTGATTCCTAGCTTATGTAAATGAACTGACTGCAGATAATTTGTCTGTTGGAAAAATGGCCTCTGTCCTGGCACGAATGTGAGAGTTACTATTATGTCATTTCGATGTTTTCATTTTTTTAATTTTAGGGTTCAAAATGGAAAAATAACGATCAGTATGCTTAAAGGTACGGCTCTACGTTACAAAGTTAGGGACCAACAAACAACTAAGCCTGCGCACTCTTGAAGGACAGATTCCAAAAAGTTGAAAGAGAAGATAGAGCAAAAGTTGAAAGAGAAGATAGAGCAACTGCAGTCGGGGTAAGCAACCTCTGTGGTTGATGTTCCATAAAGACCGAACGTTATCTGAATAAATAAGAGAGTTAACCTGCATTTACTCAAACGATAACATGTAAAACATAACACGTTTACTTTCGAACGACAGTAAATAATGTTAGAAACAATTATGTCAATTACATTCATGTTAAAACTTCCCATACCATTCCTGTTATATAAACGTTTACATACAACACAAATGCTTTCGTATAAACACTATGTCGCCCAGCAGAGTTTGTTTTTCAATCTCCAATAGCGTGCTTTGAGAACATCGCTTGCCAAGTTTTGTCGTTAAACTTTACAGTATTAAAACAACTCTTTAACACCTTCAAATCTATTCCCAAATGTGAAATATCTTCACGATTTTCGCTGGCATGATAGAATACACGCTGATTTTGTCATCCTGTGTCCTTATCTCAGTTTTTTGTGCAAAGCAGAGATAGAACACAGCAATGCTCGGGAACCACCCGAAAAATCGGTTCGCCAAAATCTACGGAGCGTTGTCAGCAAGTTTTGCCCAGTGACCAATGTAATGGGCCATAACTGCAAAAACAACAGAGGGCAAAGCGCATACGTCTGCACGCGATATAAACCACGGCGGGGTAGCCGCGTAGCTGGTCGCGCCAGTCACTGTCTACGGGAGAAAACCCCAGCTATTTACGACTTCTGCTCGGGTTCGCTGACTACAAAGAAAGGGAAAATGAAGAATCTGGACAAAAGAATCATAACGACAACAATAGTAAAAAGTGTGTATTTATTATCTTCCCCTTTCGCGCCCCCTTCACATACATTTTTTATTATGTAATTCTTACCATAAATTTTTATTTAAATGAAAACTTGCATGTGCACGAATTCAAAGGCTGCCGCTGATTTTTATATTACAACACCATAATGATTCTATTACTATGCCCTCGCTGTTTCTTTCTTCTACCATCCTTTCTCTCTCTCTTCGTTCTTTAAATGCTCTGAATTTTCAGATTACGAAATAATTGCAGGGTTCAGGTGCTGAAATCTAATAAAAACTCTAACTAGAATTTCAAGGCGAAACAAAACAAAACACTCAAACAAAACAATAACAGCATAGGAAAATAGGATGGGGTGGGGGGGGGGGGCAATGTCAATCGGAATAACTCCAGAAACATGCATTCCTGCACAAAATGTGATTATATTCATGCAGGCGCTCGCAACATTGTGAATTTTTTCGAATTCACTTCTTTTCTCTCCTTGTTTTTCCTGTTCAAGTTTTTACACTTCTGCCATTCTTTCTTTCCGCCTCCTCCCCTTCCCTTCAGTGTGATGCTCGAAAAATCTTAATGTAATTTGGTTGAGTAATTATATCTTCAGGATTTTGTGACCTCACGCGTGCAATTTAAGACTATTACAGACATCGAGTTCTCATACTTCGAATTCTCTCACACATGAAAAAAGAGGGAGAGATCGAGAGATAGAAAGAGGGAAAGAGAGGCAGACAGACAAAGTGAGAAAGATAGACAGAAAGAAAGAGACAAAAACGAGAGCGAAAGAGAGGGGACAGAGAGAAAGAAGGAGAGAGAGAAAGAGAGAGGTGGGGGAGGGGAGGAACTGACCGTGGGGAGGGGGGGGGCGACATTAGTGCGAGAAAACTGGGAAAAGACAAGGAAAACAACACCACCATTAGGCGACCCCCCCCCCCCTCTCCTTTTCCCCATTTCCAGGATGTCGACAGACTGTCTGGTATTCCATGAAACCATGGCAAATGATTACTGCAACAACGATATATATAGACACATTTATTTTGTGAATGTCCTCAGCCCCCGGGGCATCTCTGACCAGTTTGCCCTGGCAAGGGGGGCGTAATGCCTTCCGCATTCCGCGTTATAACTCAGTGAACAAAGCAGGAAATGAAATACAGGACATTTAGAGTTACCTCATCTTTCCCCGCTTCATTCTTACCATTCTGAAGGCATTCATTAATGCATTGTTTTGCCCTGTTCTCCTCCGTAAGCAAATTAGAGTTACAATTATAAAATAAAAAAAACCATTCTCAAAGACGGGCAGCCTGCAACAATAAGGAATCTCTTCAGCTGGACAAAGGACGGGAAAGCTATGCACATAGGAGAATGAATTAATGAGGAGAGTGTGAGACAGAGACAGACAGAAAAAGAGACCCACAGAGAGAGAGAGAGAGGGCGGCAGAAAGGTGGGAATGTAAAATCAGAAAGGAAAAAGGATGCGAAAGACAAAGAGTGAGGGGGGCGGGAAAAGATAAAAAAAAAACAAAAAAACCCACACACACACACAGAGAAAGGAGAGTGAGAGAGGAGCAGGGAGCGAGGGAGGAGGAGAAGGACAGAGAGGGAATGAAGAGGCGGGAAGAAGGAGAGAGAGAGGGGTGGGAGAGAGAGAGAGAGAGAGAGAGAGAGAGGCGGGGAAAGAGAGATCAAAAGAGAGAGAAAGAACTGATTTAGGTGGACGATGAGGACAAAACGATTATAACGACGTGATGAGCAGACAGAGAAAGGGAAAATTTTAAGACTACACAGAGCTGAACAGAAAGAAAAAAAAAAGAGGTGGACAATGATGTATGGATGATTGGGAGGTCAGTGAGGGTGGACAATGATGTATGGATGATTGGGAGGTCACTGAGGGTGGACAATGATGTATGGATGATTGGGAGGTCACTGAGGGTGGACAATGATGTATGGATGATTGGGAGGTCACTGAGGGTGGACAATGATGTATGGATGATTGGGAGGTCACTGAGGGTGGACAATGATGTATGGATGATTGGGAGGTCACTGAGGGTGGACAATGATGTATGGATGATTGGGAGGTCAGTGAGGGTGGACAATGATGTATGGATGATTGGGAGGTCACTGAGGGTGGACAATGATGTATGGATGATTGGGAGGTCACTGAGGGTGGACAATGATGTATGGATGATTGGGAGGTCACTGAGGGTGGACAATGATGTATGGATGATTGGGAGGTCACTGAGGGTGGACAATGATGTATGGATGATTGGGAGGTCAGTGAGGGTGGACAATGATGTATGGATGATTGGGAGGTCACTGAGGGTGGACAATGATGTATGGATGATTGGGAGGTCACTGAGGGTGGACAATGATGTATGGATGATTGGGAGGTCAGTGAGGGTGGACAATGATGTATGGATGATTGGGAGGTCACTGAGGGTGGACAATGATGTATGGATGATTGGGAGGTCAGTGAGGGTGGACAATGATGTATGGATGATTGGGAGGTCAGTGAGGGTGGACAATGATGTATGGATGATTGGGAGGTCAGTGAGGGTGGACAATGATGTATGGATGATTAGGAGGTCACTGAGGGTGGACAATGATGTATGGATGATTGGGAGGTCACTGAGGGTGGACAATGATGTATGGATGATTGGGAGGTCACTGAGGGTGGACAATGATGTATGGATGATTGGGAGGTCACTGAGGGTGGACAATGATGTATGGATGATTGGGAGGTCACTGAGGGTGGACAATGATGTATGGATGATTGGGAGGTCACTGAGGGTGGACAATGATGTATGGATGATTGGGAGGTCAGTGAGGGTGGACAATGATGTATGGATGATTGGGAGGTCACTGAGGGTGGACAATGATGTATGGATGATTGGGAGGTCACTGAGGGTGGACAATGATGTATGGATGATTGGGAGGTCACTGAGGGTGGACAATGATGTATGGATGATTGGGAGGTCACTGAGGGTGGACAAGGGCAGGAAGGAGCGTTGGATGGCCGGCTCATCCCCAGTCTGGAACGTTCGATATTTAGAAGCCTGTCAAACTGACTGACTGGCAGACAGATAGACCAACACATTAGCTATCATATTAGTGGTTGCTTAGGCCCGAGCAACTGACAGGATGGCAACGATAAGGACAGCAGCTGACAACATACCACAGACAAAATAAATAAAGCAGTCAGAAAGACGAGCAATAGATCAGACAGGCTAGGAAGGAATAGACATAGAATACATAGACTGATAGAGACAAACAGCCTGACAGACAGACGGGCAGGCAGGCAGGCGGGCGGGCGGGCGGGCGGGCAGACAGACAGACAGACAGACAGACAGACAGACAGACAGACAGACAGACAGACAGATAGATAGATAGATAGATAGATAGATCACATGTCAAAAAAGGGCACCAATTATGCAGAAGTTTTAGGGCACCGCGCGGAGTCCGTGCCTACATTTAGATACAAAAATTCGACAGATTTGCTGTGCTGTGCGGCCAAGTCTCCTCCGGGCACTCACGCAAGCCATGGTGCAATGCACTTGAGACATTATACGAATGAGCCGCATACCTGTGGCTTGTACAATCGCGTGTCGAAGCTAGAGAACACCGGGGGTGAGATCATGTACGCCGGATGCCATGTGGTCGGTGATATTCGTTATAGCAACCTGAGCGCTGATCCAACAAGGCTTAGGGTGAGCATCTCGATACAAGTTAAGGCTCAAATCTGACCGGACACGGAGCAACCGCGATAAGAAGAGCTGTGTACAACAGCGCGATTCAGGCAGCTATTCAGGCGGCTGGGTCTTTATGTTAGAGTATACTGATTTCCCTTATCTCACTTTTCTCTTTTACTAGATGCCTTGACAGAGCGTACTGCGGTTACTCATAACGCTGTCTGATTCGGGCCGTGGATTACCCGAGGCTGCGCTTACAATCGCATTCAGAAAGCTCCAAAAATTTAAAAACTTGGATGAGCTATGACGACAAAACAAAACAAATCTGAAGGTGGCATACAAACTTCCTCTTTTTCAAAAAAAAATAAAAAAAAAAATAATAATAATATTAATAAATAAATAAGTAAAATAATAATAATAATAATAAAATAATTTTTAAAAAGAACTTGGGCACAACCATTATACAATAGCACAACACCGACAGACAGACTGCTCCAACAGAAAAAGCATTATATAAATATAATTATATTCTAGCGGCAGACAGTGCCAGCCATGTTGGCGGACGCCAATAACAAATAAAAAGTCAGCCCGCTGGGAAAATAACCCGGACAGACCAACAGACACACAAAGTGTCCAACGGTCCGGAAAACATAATATCAGCTACATCCGCCGACAAAGTTACCAATCAAATTGGTTTTTTAAGAGGGTTTTGGTGGTGGGTTGCCAAGTGACATTAAATTTCTCTCCAGTAATTAGCTCAGATCCGGCTCATGCTGGGACATAAATTCTACGAGGGCGGAAGGTCAGCTTACGACTTTATCAGACAGGGGCACCGAGACATAATTTTGAAAATGAGTGCATTAACGTCTATCACAGAAAACTCTCCACTGGGTCATATATCGCATTCGAATATCTCCGCGAGTGGAAAAAACAAAAACAAAACAAATTCACTATAAATAACCAGGCTCTTCTGGGGCAGTCTGTGGCCGGCATTCCTCTGTGCAGGATTTCCCCAACTGTTTTTCTAGTGTTCTGCAAACAGATTCGCGGCTATTAGTTCTATTCACGAACAGAATTAAATTAATCCGTGGGCTCTGAGTAGGACAGAATCTGATGTTCTGCGGCCTAAGAATGAAACTGGTATCTCGGTTAGGTTTCAAGAACTGTTCGGAAAATCTCCCCTTCTTGATAGTGTTGTCCACCGTTATTGCTATGATTATTCTTACTGTGTCTGCTTTTTTTTTTTTTTCGTATAACCATCGTATATTGACAGTGACGAAAACAATGTTTTTCTTTTACCTATCCCTAACCCCGTCCTTATCCTCAACCCTAAATTTTATCGAATAACTACCCTTTCAATGAAAAAAACTGGAGGAAAACATAAAGAAAACGTGAAAGAATAATTAATTGATAATAACGGCTGTTGTTAAAGCATTTCGGGAGGAACTCTAGCTCTGGAGTCACAAAAGCTTTAAAATACGCAAAAAACTTGGGGGAAGTACGTACTTGTAATAGCATTCTACAAAAAATGGCTTGAGAACCACTGCACATTCGTGCCTTTCCAATCCAAGAAAATAGTCCCACTAATGGAGACCGACATACAGGATCAGGTAGTCTCGCAGTCCGGGCGTGTTTCCGCATAACGCAAACGGAATTCCGCCGTGTTCAGACAAGGGTAGCAAAAACATAAGGGAGCGACAGGAACTCAGTGAAATGTCGTGACATTTGAAACCAAGAGCTCTAATTTGGACTAATCGAAGAGCCCAATTCGAAAGCGGTCCCTAGCCAGAAAAATGTAAATTTTATTCCCGTGGATTTCCTCTTCTTCGGTTTTACATGTTTCTAGTCCTGTGCGTATTCCTCTCTCAGACCGCCTGTCCTTCAGTTTATTCGTCCGCCTGTCCGTCGTTCCATCAATTTTTCCACCTTCCGTCCTTCCATCCACCTTGCCAACCGTCCGCCTGTTCGTTTATCGTTCTAACATCCACCCACCCATCTATTCATTCCTCCATCCATCCATTCGTACGCCCGCCGGTCCATCCATCCACCTACCCACCTGTATGTCCGTCGGTTCATCCATCCTCACCCATCCAATACATCTATCCATCCTAAGCACTGATGCACATTATAAATATACAAGATCTCTCTCTCTCTCTCTCTCTCTCTCTCACTCTCTTTTCTTCTTCTCTCTCCCAAATGGAACACATCAACAATATAGCCATATATAAACAAAACTGAACAGATCAAGTATATAGATGAAAACACAAAACCACGTTTTAATAATTTATTGCATAAACGCCAAATCAAAGATGCCAAAGAAGACGTAACTTCATAAATTATAAGATATTGAAATTATTCACGCACGTGAAATGTCATTTTCACCTCGTTCAACCCCTTTATGGGTCATTGAAAAGAATGGCATCTACCACCATTTCTATTTGGCCATCCACCTATCCAACCACTCCATAACACAATCTTGAGGCTCAAAACCAGGTATGCCTTCCCATGCAAAGTCCGCCTCTTTCCTATTCTAACACTCAATTTCCCCTTCATCAATGTTTTCTCTCCCCCCCCCCCCTCCTCCTCAAATCTCCTTACTCTCATGCCGACCATACAATGTTTACTAGGATTTTTTTCTTTAAAATTTAAAAAAAAACTCGTCTATCCGCTTATAAATCAAGACCCAAATCAGTAAGAGACGCCCCGACAGCTAGTGACCTGGGTCTACGCAAAATGATCCTCAAATGAGACCCGGCTCGAGGGGGTAAATAAAAAGAGGCTGAACATCCCTTATGCCATTTAATTCATCTGCAGATCTCTGAAGGGATGTTCAGGATGAAGCCTAACAGGAGAAAGAGAGAGACACAGAGAAAGAGAGAGAGAGAGAGAGATAGAAAGGGGTGGGGGGGGGGAGGATGATGTCAATCGTTTAACGTACGTGGCTGCAAGAAAACAAAAAAGCTGAATCTCCTTCCCATTTTCCCTGACTCATGCACCATCTGTCCATCTTTCCTCTGTCTCTCCTCTAATCCCTTCCCCACCCCCACCCCTCTCTCTCTCTCTCTAGCTTTCTCACATACATCCTAATACATACACACATCAGCATCTTTTTCCAGTTCTCAACACACTTATTCTTTCATACACAAATACATACACGCACCCCTTACACAAACACACAGACACAGTGACCTCCCTGCCCATTTCCCCAATTCCTCACGAACTCGGCGCTCCCCGGTGTTTACCCAGTGCTTTCCCTTGCATCTGTCCACTTCTTCTTGTCTCCCCCCTTTCCTTTCACGTCTCCACTCTCCTCCATCTCACTCCAGGTTTTCCTCCTCTCTCATTCTCTTATCTCCCTAATCCCTCCTGCTTATCCCCTCCAAAATTCATCTTCTCACCACTCTCACGCTTTGAAGACAACTTTGACCCCCTTTATTCAATCCTCAGAGGCTGCGTTTCTCATACATTCACATTTTCCTGAACCCTTCACAAAACATCCTCCTCTAACAAGTCCCTCCCTACCCCTTCCCAAACTTAAAAGACTATCCTCGTTATAACATACACCCCAACCTGTGCATGCGCTTCTCCCACCCCTCCCCCAACGATCTTAATTATAAAACATTCGGCCACTACTGGTAGCCCTCCCGCCTCTATAAGAGTATAATTCCTGTCAAAAACACAATCCACCCCAACAGATATCTCCTTACACCCCACGCAACGGAAAACTACCTCTGCCCCCCCTCCCCAAAAAAAATGTTGGGAGGGGGGAATCTAAGCGAAGTTTCTTCGCATTTATAGAGGATGATCGATTTGATCTTAGCCCCCCCTCCCCCGGAGATGAAAGGCATTAGTGAAAATGAGAGGATGCTTGAAAGGCGTGAATCTAAATACTTTTCCCGCAGCTTTTCATTTCTAATTTCCTCATTTAAACCCCTGGCACGGGGGCCAAAACCGTTTTATTCGGGTTATGAAAGGGCAGCTAGGATCGACAATGCCCAACCCCCCCCCCCTTCTTCCTCCATTCACGCCGGACCGCCCATGACAAAAAAAAATTCTATAGTTCTGATGAAATATCGAAATGGCCACCCCAGAACAGCTTTTTTTTTTCCTAGCAAAGTAATCAACAGCACAACAGGGCGATGTGAACCTCATTTTGGTGCAAATTATTGTATTGAATCATATTTATGACAATCCGGTTTGTACGGGTTGGCAGCCTGCATGGGCAATTGGTTCAGCTGATGGGACAGATTAATAAATGAATTTGTAGATGGACAGAAGAATGGAACACACTGGATAATCACTTTCTTACTTCTCACTGGCACATCCCCTCCCTATCTCCATCTCTCCTTTGTGTAAATTTCTTCCTTCGCTCGTTCTCCCCTCAGCCGATTACGATCTACAGTTATATGATCAAATCACTTCACCAACAATAGACCTGGCGTCTAGAGCTCTGGTCTCTCACAGGCAACAACGGCCAAGACGTTCAGATATCCCGCCTCTCATCGGCAACAACAGATCTGACGAAAAGATCTTTCCTCTCTCATCGGAAGTAACACATTTGACGTACAGGCCTCTCTTCTCTCATCGGCTACAACGGACGTGACATATAGATCTCTCTTCTCTCATCGGCTATAACGGACGTGACATACAGATCTCTAGTCTCTCATCGGCTACGACGGACGTGACAGATCTCTCTTCTCTCATCGGCTACAGCGGACATGACAGATAGATCTCTCTTCTCTCATCGGTTACAACGGACGTAACATATAGATATCTCTTCTCTCATCGGCTACAACGGACGTGACATATAGATCTCTCTTCTCTCATCGGCTACAACGGACGTGACAGATCTCTCTCCTCTCATCGGCTACAGCGGACGTGACAGATAGATCTCTCTTCTCTCATCTGCTACAACGGACGTGACATACAGATCTCTCCTCTCATCGGCTACAACGGACGTGACATATCTCTCTTCTCTCATCGGCTACAACGGACATGACATATAGATCTTTCTTCTCTCATCGGCTACAACGGACGTAACATACAGATTTCTCTTCTCTCATCGGCTACAACGGACGTGACAGATAGATCTCTCTTCTCGCATCTGCTACAATGGGCGTGACATACAGATCTTTCTTCTCTCGTCGGCTACAACGGACGTGACATGCAGATCTCTTTTGTCTCATCGGCTACAACGAACGTGACATACAGATCTCTCTTCTCTCATCGGCAACAACACATCTGACGGATAGATCTCTCCTCTCTCGTTGGCAACAACAGATCGGCTACAACGGACGTGACATATAGATCTCTCTTCTCTCATCGGCTACAACGGACGTGACAGATCTCTCTCCTCTCATCGGCTACAGCGGACGTGACAGATAGATCTCTCTTCTCTCATCTGCTACAATGGACGTGACATACAGATCTCTCCTCTCATCGGCTACAACGGACGTGACATATCTCTCTTCTCTCATCGGCTACAACGGACATGACATATAGATCTTTGTTCTCTCATCGGCTACAACGGACGTAACATACAGATTTCTCTTCTCTCATCGGCTACAACGGACGTGACAGATAGATCTCTCTTCTCGCATCTGCTACAATGGGCGTGACATACAGATCTTTCTTCTCTCGTCGGCTACAACGGACGTGACATGCAGATCTCTTTTGTCTCATCGGCTACAACGAACGTGACATACAGATCTCTCTTCTCTCATCGGCAACAACACATCTGACGGATAGATCTCTCCTCTCTCGTTGGCAACAACAGATCTGGCGTATATATGTCTCCTGTCTCATCGGCAACAACACGCCTGAAGTATAGATCTCTCCTCTCTCATCGGCTACAATAGATCTGACGTTTAAATCTCTCCTCTCTCATTGGGTACAATAGATCTGATGCACAGATCTCTCCTCTTTCATCGGCAACAACAGATCGGAAGTATAGATCTCTCCTCTCTCATCGGCGACAACACGGATGAAGTATAGATCTCTACTCTCTCATCGGCAACAACACCCCTGAAGTATAGATCTCTCCTCTCTCATCGGCAACAACAGATCTGACGTACACATTTCTCTTCTTACATCGGCGACAACAGATCTGACATATAGATCTCTCCTCTCTCATCGGCAACAACACATCTGACGTAGAAATCTCTCCCCTCTCGTCACCAGCACCGGACTTGACCTACAGATCTATCCTCTCTCCTTGGCACCAATTGACCCGACATACAACATTTTTCTCTCATCTACAACAGCAGATCTGATGTACAGATTTCTCCTCTCTCGTTGGCAGCGATAGATCTGACGTCTCCTGTCTGATCGTCAGCGACAGACTTGACGTAGATTTCCTTTCTCTCAAGGCAAACAACACTTCTGACGTACAGATTTCTCTTCTCCCATTGGGAACAACAGACCAGAAGTGTCTTTCCCCACGTCACTTTCTTGTTTCCTACCACAACTTTCTCGGTGTTTTACGACAATGCACTCGATGCACACCTTACAGAATTTGGGACAGATGTAAGAACTATGCGTCCTTTTCTTTCCCTAACTCCCCAGCTCCCCACCCGGGTTCCAGAATCCTACTCTTCTCATCCCTTCGCTTCAAAACAGTTTGACACTTCACCTTGGGATTCTATTACGATACTGTATCAGCCAGGAATCGGACAGATGGATGCCTTTAAACCCATTCGCTTATCACCTGCCTCAAACGAATCACCTGTCTTGTGAGCCGCTCTGTGTTGTTTTTTTTTCCTTTACTCACATGCAGTTAAAACTTATCACGTTTAGATCACTGGAGGTTTGGCTTTTCAAGAGCGGGTGATGAAAAGTCCACTCTTCGTCCTGACATCCTCGGCTT
This sequence comes from Onchidella celtica, assembly GCA_963931925.1. Taxonomy (NCBI): domain Eukaryota; kingdom Metazoa; phylum Mollusca; class Gastropoda; order Systellommatophora; family Onchidiidae; genus Onchidella; species Onchidella celtica. The sequence goes on from OZ007568.1 coordinate 35,615,469, forward strand.
TTATCCATTCTGTCTCGCTCGAGGAGTTGATCTTAAACCACAGGGAATGGAATCCCTGGTTTATTGTTTCGTCACCTTGATGAAAACTTTGTCACAATGTTTACCCAGAATGCCACATGTTGGAGGCTTGCATTTGCACGAGAAGTGTTGCAAATATCAACAAGATGTAGATCTCTCTTATCTCAGCTCTCTTTCCCTTTCATTTTGCCATGATAGTTTCCCTACTCCACAAAACCCACCCACGACGTGAAAACTGTTGCGTCTCACTACTTTTTTTTTTTTTTAAACAGCCTGTCTCCTACACAGCTCACACCCTTGTCTAATGGCTCATTTTGCTGAAATTATTTCCCCTTAATCCGATAGGGGGCGCGCAATAACTGGAGGTAAACAAACAGCAGCCGATCCCGGAAGTGACCGCTTGATTTGCCCTATACTGATGCTCCATGAAGTGACGGCTGCGCATAATAAACTGTAGTTTTCTCTCCAAAATGTCAGATTATTGCATTGTTCCCTTTTGCAAAAATCACGGTGGTTATCGGCACTGCCGCGATCCGTTCTTATTCCTCTGTAGCTCAGCACCAAAATAAAATAACTTAAAATGCCACATACCAATAATAACATTGAAAATAACACCTCTTTCAAATGTTATTTTTCAATTTCATGAAATTACTGTTATAACTTTAATATTATGAGTCCAAAGTAGTCACTATCGGACATTTTAACGGCCAAAATCGCTAATCTGCGGGAGCTGAGTAACACCCATATATCGTTTCAAGATGGATCTGATCACACCGACTCAAAATTACAATTTACTGATATTTGGATTACATTGAATAACTAACCTTTATTTTGGTATATTTTTGCCTGGGCTACGGAAAATCATTTGTTGTCTGTGTATGTCGATTTTATGTTTATATGGAGTTTTAAAATTTGCGAACTTACGCATTTTTTGCTCCTAAATTAAGCTTCAATATGGCTGTTGATTTTGAAAATAACCATTTCTTTTATCCTTCTATGGCTAGGCCTTCGAATAACCAACACAATGATGTCTTTCTTACTTCTGCATGTCAATCTGTTGATGTTTTATGATAGCAGTGAAAACTGATAAATTTTGACATTTTTGTCTTCCTTGTCAAAAAGTGAAATTTGATGTGGAGGCATTTTTGATTCAAATAAAAGATCACTTATTAATAATTTAAACCCTTGGAAAAATTTGGGCTTGTTGTCTGTATTAAATAGAATGTGTTTAGTTTGGTTTGTTTGCAGTGATAACGCACCTGTGGTGTTTCATGAAAATTCAGATGATCATAACTTTGCCAAATATTGAGATACAGAGACAAATTTGGTATCAAACTTCTTAGGAAAGTGAGTTCTTTCAATTGGAAAACTTAATTTAAGTGTCTATACAGCGACTTTCCAAAATCAGTTTTGAGTACCTACTTTTAATCTCAATCCCTGCCTGTTTTCAGATTTCCCACCTAATTTGTTTGTATTATATTATTGCTTCTTTCAGTAAATATGTTTCGTTAATATCAATATCACTTTAAGTAATTGGTTAACATTTAAGTCAGATCATTCACACAAATCACAACATAAAACAAGTTTTCATAGTAAACACTAAGAAAACACACCCACTGTTCACTGGAGTATAATTTATTTCACTGCCAATCAGGATTAGAGTATAGAAAGGCGATAGGTTATCTGGGAATTGCAAGCATAAAAAAAATTTTTTTTCGAAAAAGTATTTCAATTTCAGGTACCTAGGGCTACAACTCCGACTTTAAAATCAAGAAATCACTTTGCATGGGAATAATTATGATCCATAAGCTCATTTAATGAGATAATGGCTGATGTCTAAAATCACATGATAAACACATTTTTTTAAATAAAGTTATGCACGGTGTATACAGCAATTTGCATCTTAAGGCAAGAAACCACCACAGCTGCACCTAATGTTGATCAAATCATGCGCAAGAATCCAAACAGATTTAAATAAATCCTTCTTGCAACGTTCGCCATATTGATAACATCGAGTCGGATAAAGCGAAAGTGCTTGAAAGTATAACTCCACTTGTGGAGCGCCACCTATATTATTACGGCCCTTTGCGTTAGAGCAAAATGAGCCATTGGCCATCCATGAAGTGCATAGTACACTTGAGGGGGCGGGGGTGGGGGGGGGGGTGCGGAGTTGAGACTGGTCTCAGCGTATGAAAAGCAAATATGACATTATGGGTAATGAATTAAAAGATGTGGTTTTATTCATTAATTTGTTTTTCTTTTCAATAAAACAAGTTGTAAGATCTTTAATATTGTAGGAGTCAAAATAATACAGACATTGAATCTAATACAAACGAGTCCATGTGAAATGCCAGAAAAAAAGCTTTAGAATATCAAGATCCTGCCATGCACATTCTTCATTCTATTGGCCTTGCGCTCGTACGAGAAGGGGGGGGGGGGGTCTAAAGGTATAAAAAGTGTACAATGTGGAGATGTGGAGGGAAGAGGGGGGGGGGGGTGTAAAAAATGACCAAAATTGAGCGTACGTACTTTATGGACAGCCGCTAATAGGTAACATACAGAGTGATCACACTCTTCGGATCGATCAATGTTGTTGTCCTCCCCTCCCCCTCACCCCCTCCTCCGACCTCAGGTTACCACTGACAAACACTGGACAGAACACGCTGACAAATTGACAGGTTAGCCGAGTTTGACAGAACGGTAAACAAATAATCATCTGACCCTTTCCAAATCCACAGGCAAAGTGGAAGCATCAGACTGGCGTATTGTACGAGGACTGACAAACACATATCCCATCAGACTCTGGGAGCCAGCAAACAAATCAGCCTGTAAAAACTTTACCAACAGCCACAAGAAGAAATTTCGCACTGGAGAGACTTACGCACCATCGTGCTGGATGGAGCAAATATGCAAACTCCATCAGTAATGTCAATTTTTTTGAGTCTCAGCTAACAGTCGTTATTGATACGTTTCACTGACATCATCGAAACTGTTGGACGTAAATCGCCATGCAATGCTCCGCTGCTTTTGTGGGTAAAAGTAAAATTCGGAGAAGCGCACATTCTGTGATGTCTTCCCGAGCTTGCCAACACCCTTTGCTATTTTCAAGCGAGCACATACTGGCAGCAAAAATCGCATGCAGTCTAAACATGTGAAAGGCCATGCGCTCCCCTTTCACACGTGTGTCCCAGTTTTACTTCAATGGCCCTGCCTTGACAGCCAGGTCAACATGATACCAAAACATAAAAAGTTTATAAACAAACTGTCAATCGCGTGTCTATACATGTGGGAAGCGTACACAGCTTAAACGGCAATATCAGCGGTAAGAACAAGACGAGTTACATATAAACATAGATAGACAGATAGGCAGGTTCAGTGATAGATGATTAGACAGACAGATAGATGCGGTAGACAGGTAGATGCATGGATGGATGAAGTAATGGATGAAAGGAGGGATGGATGATGGATGATGGATGAGTGGGTGGGTGGATGGATGGATTCACTGGATAGACAGATTCACTGATAGACAGACTGACAGTCATACAACTGGATAGCCAGATGGATGGATGGACAGACGGACGGAGGGGCAGACGAATGGACTGTTGTTCGCCCATCCTTCCAAAACCGTCTCTAAACTAGACAATGTGGTCACAGTTGTTACAAATAATACATGCGCAGCAATATAAGCGGTAGGAACAATAGTAACATATAAACACAGATAGATAGACAGACAGTTTCACTGACAGATATTTAGACAGACAGATGGGTAGACAGGTAGATGAACGGATGGATGGATGGACAGGCGGATGGATGGATGGACAGGCGGATGGATGGACAGACGTATGGGTGGATGGATGTATGAGATAGAAAGAACAAATCATCAATAGCATGGACATCTGTTGTTCGCCCTGTCCTTCCAAAACTGTCTCTAAATTAGACAGAGTGATCACAGCTGTTTATTCACTGCATTAAAAAAAAACAAAAAAACTTAAGAATTGCATAAAACGCAAAAACTTGCATGAGCATCAATTCATCCCCAATCTGAAAACTGAGTTTTGGTTTTTTCCTTCTACTAGCTGACGTCCTGGCCCTGCCCGGGATAAATGTGTTTATTAATTTCCGTTCAGGGTGATTATAATGTGTGCTTCACTTTTATACTAGATGTTGTTCTTTCCTTCCTGTTTTCGGCACAAGAACATCAAACACAAAGAAATAAAAAACAGAAAAATTCATTTATCCTAAAAAAAACAAAATTAACAACAAATCTTAGCACGAAAGATGTTATTTTTCCTGAACGCTGCAAAAAATAACAGCAACAAAAAAAAACTTGCAAAATTTCTGTTAAACTGGGGCATCTGTGCTGCATTCTTCTTTTTATGCAATTCCTGTACAGGCTTTTCATTTTTAACTTCAAGCAAAGCTCTTTAAAATCAGACATGTCTTGTATTCATGGAATTGTCCCTGCTTTAAGACTTCAGGGTAGAGCTAAATGCTTCAAAACCCAAAAAAGCATCACTCTCCACCCCTCCCCCATCCCCTCAACCTGACAAAAACCTGATTAAAAAGATGTTTTGCTGATTATGTACAATATGGGCCACACCTTGTTACAAGAAACATTGGGGTAATGGGATTTTACTAAGAAAATAATCGCATTCATATTTCATAATGCTGGGTGCAGAAAGCTGACCAGTCTCAGTTGTCGCGATGTGGGTTAGATGGGGAGAATTCGACTGACACTCTTTCGAGGTCCGCTCCCACAATCGACGAACACACTAAAAAAATACTTGCACTCTAAAAACTAAATAAATCAATTGCTTTGATTTTTAGCAGAACTGTAGGGCAGTTTAATTACAGGAATTAATGTAACAAATATAATTATAAATATAAATATCAATTCAAAGGCAACTGAATCTAACTAATGAAACTACAGCTTTCTATAAAGACTAACTTATTCACTCTAACTACTTGCAGGTCATATGAGTTAGATGCCAAATAGAATCCGCGCACGTGGCGACGGATATAACAGTTTAAATTCTATTAATTCAATGAGACATGTTATGATATGGACATTTCCTCTAGACACGCCATGGAGAATGCTTGTACAACCATGCGTTGTCTGGCGGTACCTCCGAAACTGTCTTCAAAAGTAAGTAGAACGGTTCACTTTCATCATTACAAATTAGTATGGACTCTCACCATGCGGCCCTCACTGGGAGTGAGAGCGCTGGATGTAAACGCTGTGGGTTCATATCAAACCAAGTAGCTTAGGCTCTGGAGCTTTAAAACATCACGCTCCTCACAATATGGACTGCTCAACTGCGTCTCTATGTCTCTCATCTGGCTGAGGACTATCGCCGTCCACCTCGTAAATGGATTGTCTACATGTGGCCACTATCTAAGCTCTGCACGGGTTTAAATACTAAAGCTATGTCTCGACCTTCCGTCCAGATTCATACATTTGATTGGTGCAGTCGCTTCAGCTCAGCCTGCAATATTAATTTATACTTGTCATGGCCTTGCGCCAAAATCAAGGTCAATTTTACGGTCTAGACAAAATTTAAAATGCGAAACATTAACTACTAAAATCTTCAAACCCCGTGCTTTCTATGCACGAATTTCCGAACGCCAACTAAGCGTCTAAATAAACTACCTTTACTCGCCCCTTATCTATGTTAATCAAAATCACGGGGTCGAGAACTGCTCTGTCATTCCTAGCTATACATTTATTCTGTCTCGCCCCTCCTTCTCTCCATCCATCAGAAAAAAAGGTGTTTCAAAACAAACTGTTCACGAGAACAGCTCAAGGACAAATTACGCTGGTTATAATCCACAAGATCGTAAAAATTAACTCACTGACGTCGTGACCTAGCACGGCATTTATGATCCTAATGTGATCATGACATCAGTAAACATTTAAAATCTGTTTATCACAAGGTAATGGTAGAGGGAATGGGTATAGGGATGAAACCGGACATCAGAGGCATATGAGATGCAACTGTCAGAAAGAAAGACAGAGAGAATGAAAGAAGAAAACAAGAAAGAATGACAGAATATATTTGCAGAAAAACAGAAAAAGAGAGTAAACCAAAAAAACAAAAAAGAAAACATGGAAGAAATTTCAGGACAGGTAACCGGACATGATTATGCTGGAGTATACAACCATAAAATGATAGAACACGTAGACTAGAGAAAGAAGGACAGAACCACCAAAAGGCCATCCACAAACATGCAAACTACTCAAACATACAGATGATCTTCACACACAAGTCTTGACAAATTGTAGCATCAGCTTGGCTTGATAGTCAGAACTACTGATGGAAAAACCAAATTCCAGTCAGATGTCTAAAGCTACAGCAAGGACCATCAATATAATACATATCAAGGGCTATCAATCAGATTGTGTTGTGCCCAACACACAAGAAATGTGACTTTATTTCATAACCCGCTAAAACTATTCATGTAACTGTGTTGAAGTTATTGAAATTATTTGAATTTTTATTAAGATTACAAATTTTAAACTCGTATTTCTCAGTTTGACTATTTTGAACATAAAACATTCTGGTTGCTAACTATACATATGTGCTTGGAGGAGGGGGGAGAGGAGGGGAAGGGTGCCCTAAAGGTACTGAAAGTGTACATAGGGTAGGGTGCATTTCCAGGTAGTGTACACACACTTTTTCAATTGCGGTTATGCGGCTTTGAGGCCAAGCCTAAGAGAAACCTACATGGGGTGAGTGTCATGATTCGGATGTTGTTAGATCTCACGCAGAGCGTGAGTGGGTTTTTTACCAGGGCCATGAGAAATTGGCTGGTGGCCTTGAACGGTCCTCGCGAATTATAGTTGGTGAGTAAATAAATGTAAAGTTAAACTGTTAGATTCACGCTTGTCGGTTTTAATGTTCGTGATTAATAAGTAATGGAGTAGGGGTGAAACAAGGTGGGGATAGTTGACATTGTTAAGTATGACTAGACAAGTTTTTGCACGTTAACTGGCTGGTAGAATAGTGCAGACGTATTACTACAATTAAAATGGTGGGAGGTTTCGGCCAATGAGATTGCTGAACTAATTGGGCCAGCGGACTAGCACTGCTGGGTAGTTGGATAGTATAAAACATCGGGTAACGTTCAGATTCATTGAATACAGACGAGCAGAAGCATCGTGTCGTGAAGTATCTCCGGTTGGCCAGTACCTGAACTGTGTGGTCTGAAGACTAGAAGTCCTTGCTAACGGACTGACTGAGCTCTAGAAAGAAAGGTCTGAGTGGGCTGACCTTTAAAAGCCCACGCTGCGCTCTTTTGATGTTCGCGCCTACCAGTAGGCGTGACCAACGGTAACATATCTTATTTGTCTAAGCATAATAGAAGTTCAGAGATAGAGAGAGAACCACAGCCTCATAGGAAGTCTAAGGAAACCCCAGCTGGCACTCGACGAACGAGTGGCCCGTATTATAGATCTATCTCCATAGTATGATTGAAGTAATATAGCACATTGTTGATGAATTGAATAGTGATTGTGCATATATATATATATAGTCTTTTGCAACTGCTTAATTACCTACAAGCCGAAGTGTGCTTCTGTAGGCTTTGAACGTACTGGGCTCTCCTAACATTCAAGCCCATATGATTTAGGGAGAGTTTGCCTGGCGACTGGCGAGTGGCGACTCAACTGTCACTTTAGATTGATGTCTAGTTTCGTATAATATACCCATTTGCTATTGATTGCAGTACATCCAATAAGGAACCATAGTTACATGAATATCATAGATTAAGTTAGTAATTAGAATTTATTGCTTTGAATATACCTCTATTGTCTTTTGTTTTGTTTATTAATATTTAAATAATAAGATGGCCTGACCGGCCTGACATAGATATACGCTCTAGTTATTTAATACTTTTCTTGTGTGGTTGTGTCCGAGTGTGAGTTAGCTGCCTCTCATGCAGTCATAACATCCCCAAGACCCTAACTCTGCTCGTGACAGTGAGGGGATGTCAAAAATAGCTGAAACAGAGTGTACGTACTAAACACACGGCCTCAAATTAGTCATACAAATTCTTCCAACAGGAAGGAAAGCCAGAACACAAAATGTAAGTGGGGGAAGAGGGAAGTGAGGGACGAATAAAACAAGAAAAAGAATTTTCAAGAAACAAACTTACTTGTAGGTTTCCTTCGGCTCTTCTATGACAGCAAAGAGATGTTTCTTCCAGGCTTCCAGTTCATCGTGTTCAATCCTGGCTTCCAAAGCAGCCAAAGCTTGCTCAGGGCGAATCTGACACACAAGACAAAGTCATGAATTATTTCTCCTGCAATTATACTTGTACCTCTTCTCCCAGCCCAAATCAAATGGAAATGACCTCCTCACAAGGCCTTATATCGTCATACTGTAATGAAGCTAAAAGGTGAACATGTAAGCATCTAAAACTTCGTAACTATGAGACCAAAAATTATGCAGTTTTAAGTATTGCTACAATTTCTGATGGTACATTACATGGCCCAATCCATTTTGGCAAAATTATATGTATTTACCATTTTTTGAGCCATGAAGAAAAGAGATGTATTTTTATTCAGTAAAACTGAAAAGTATAAATGGAATTCCATTCTCAGCTTTTCTTTACACACTGCTGGGAGAAAATCAACTTTATCACATCCAATTATTCTGTATGGAATTATGGTGTAAAGTTCTACATGTATTAGAACCCAAGTGCCTTTATCAATTAAATCTAGTATGTGGTTGGGCTTAGTACAAAGAATTTGCAAAAATTAGCTTGCTTGGGTCATCTAGCTCTTGTAAGTGAAAGATGCAGGATTTGTTTCAATTACAATTTATACATGTCTCTGTAGGCGAATAGACCTACTGAAAAACAAAATTTACTGCATCCACACTTGCTATTCACAACATGCAGCTAGCACCTTTTTTTAACCTTTTAGACATTGCAGCTACATGTGTGCCACATTTCATTAAGGTTCCTTACCACGTCACTTCATGTATACCTGTTAATGAGTTTACTGAGTTATGATATATGTTTATGTAATGATGCGTAAGATATATGTACCACGTATGTGCTCTTAAACACTCTGTGAAAGAGAATTTCCCTCATGGGATAATACAGTGGAGAACGGTTAAACCGAAAATAGCTAAACCGAAACTAGCGCTAAACCGAAAGAAAATAAGAATCCCCAATTTTTTTCCTCTTTATCTTTGTTAACAAACTAGCGCTGAACCGAAATAACCTTATGGTTAAACCGAAAAGAAAATTGCTGGATTCAGTGGCCAGTCTACTGTGATTTGCCATAGATCGAGTCATGTCACTGTATCACCCCACTACACCCCCCCCCCCCCCACCAAAATAGTAGTATAGGCCCACATCAGTACATGGAAGCGGCAGCACTTCAGGGATAGGGGGAGAAGGAGGGAGGCCTTTTACCTCACGGGTCCGAAATCAGACAGCAGACTTTACGTTTGGCACATCGCAACTGACCTTTCATCTAAAATTGACATCAGAGAGACAACACTAGTTATCGCTGACAGCGCATTTCATCGTTAACGGCAAGAAGATCGACAGGTCGGCGGTTCTGTACTGTCCATCAACACACATGCCTCCCTGTTCTGAGAGTTAGTCCACATTCGCCCGTATATCCATGCTCCGAGTGTGCCTAGGCCTGAGCAATCATCCATCCTAATTCAGAGTCATTCTCAGTCAAAGAGCAAGCGAGGACGTGTTGAGTCTGTTTAGCCTGTGCACTTACATTATTTGTCCTCTATGATAGTGATTTGGGTTGCCTCTCTTGAATCTGGCATTTTCAAGTCTCCTATTGCTAAACCGAAATTCTATCTAAACCGAAAACAAACCTGTGGTCCTGCTGATTTCAGTTTAACCGTTGTCTACTGTAAAATGATTCTCATTGTCATGATTCGGATGTTGTTAAAACTCACGCAGAGAGTGAGTTGTTGTTGTTTTACCAGGGCCATGAGAAATTGGCTGGTGGCCTTGAACGGTCCTCGCCAAATTATAGTTGGTGAGTAAATAAATGTAAAGTTAAACTGTTAGATTCACGCTTGTGGGTTTTAATGTTCGTGATTAATAAGTAATGGAGTAGGGGTGAAACAAGGTGGGGACAGTTGACATTGTTAAGTATGACTAGACAAGTTTTTGCACGTTAACTGGCTGGTAGAATAGTGCAGACGTATTACTACAATTAAAATGGTGGGAGGTTTCGACCTATGAGATAGCTGAACTAATTGGGCCAGCGGACTAGCACGCTGGGTAGTTAGATAGTATATAACATCGTGTAACGTTCAGATTTGGTGAATACAGGCGAGCAGAAGCATCGTGTCGTGAAGTATCTCCGGTCGACCAGTACCTGAACTGTGTGCTTTGAAGACAAGAAGTCCTTGCTAACGGACTGACTGAGCTCTAGAAAGAAAGGTCTGAGTGGGCTGACCTTTGAAAGCCCACGCTGCGCTATATTGATGTTCGCGCCTACCAGTAGGCGTGAGCAATGGTAATATATCTTATTTATTCAAGTATAATAGAGATCGGAGATAGAGAGAGAACTACAGCCTCATAGGAAGACTAAGGAAACCCCAGCTGGCACTCGACCACGAGTGTCCTGTATCATAGATCTATTGCCATAGTATGATTGGAATAATATAGCACATTGTTGATGAATTGAATAGTGATTGTGCATAAAATATAGTCTTTTGGCAACTGCTTAAATTACCTACAAGCCGAAGAGTGCTTCTGTAGGCTTTGAACGTACTGGGCTCTCCTAACATTTAAGCCCATATGATTTATGGAGAGTTTGCCTGGCGACTGGCCAGTGGCGACTCAACGGTCACTTTAAATTGATATCTAGTTTCGTATAATATACCTATTTGCTATTGATTGCAGTACCTCCATAGTTACATGAATATCATTGGTTAAGTTATTAATTAGAGTTTTTTGGTTTGGATATATACCTCTATTGTCTTTTGCTTTGTTATTAATATTTATGTAAACTATGGCCTGACCGGCCTGACATATATACGCTCTAGTTATTTAATACTTTTCTTGTGTGGTTGTGTCCGAGTGTGAGTTAGCTGCCTCTCGTGCAGTCGTAACATCCCCAAGACCCTAACTCTGCTCGTGACACTCATCTTGTCTCATCTTATCATGAAAAAGCAGAGACAAATTATATTACTTCTGCCTACCTGGTAGAAATAGTTGGAAGCCAGGCCAGGGCCAGCAATACGCCTGGCCACAAAGCCATCACTGGACGGGACACGACCTCTGTTCTTGATGATGACGTGGAACATTACGGTGTCCCAGAAGTTTCTCAGACAACTTCTCAATCCTCCAACTGAAACAGATTAAGCAGATTTTCAAATCACTGAAATTACAGCTCTTTCAATTTATCAGGTTATTTCTGTCAAAATGAATGAATGCAAATTCAACTGCATAAAGATATAAATTGTGCTTATAATGTATTTCTTTTTTTTTTTGTAAGTTTATAATGATGCAAAAAAAAAATAATAATAATAATACATGGAATAAAGAAAAAAGACTTTTTGCACATCCCTGTGGGAGTGAATCAAAGTACAGTAGTCTCCGCCTAAGAACCCGGTCAACGGGAGACAGAAAAAGCGGGTTCTTAGGCGGACCGGGCTCTTAGGCGGATACAACACGAGGCCCAGTGATACCATGTGTAATAACCACATACAGCCCTCAGTACATGTACATGTGCCATGCAAACCAAGCGCGTGGTCAATTACGTATAAAATTCTGCCCCTCGAGTCAGACAACAATAGATGTTAGGTAATGACTATGCTAATTTAGTCTAGGAGTGGCCTGCTTGCACACGAAAGACGTAACTGGGCTCCATCCTTTGTGCGCTTCGCCTCCCCCTACCTTCCCTCCACCTGTTCTTTTTCACTGTACCGTGTGGCTTTGTTCTATTCCGTCAACTTGAAAGAGAATTTTGCGTTTAATATCGAAATTTTACGTAAAAGTGTGCTTGTCTCACGGTCAAATGCCGGGTTCTTAGGCGGATTTTTCGTTTCAGAGCGGGTTCTTACGCATGTAAATTATAGTGAAAAAATTCGGTTTCGCGGCAACAGCGGGTTCTAAGGCGGATCGGGTTCTAAGGCGGCGAGTTCTTAGACAGAGACTACTGTATAGGAAAACAATACTTCAGTTGCTTGAGGAGCCCTAATGACAACGAATACCAGGAAACAACTAAACGTTACATGTAAACATGATTCCATGCCTAACAAAACTTGTCATTTACGTAACATCTGGTTATCCAGTATTCATTCAGTCCCTATTCATGGCTTTCATATAATTGATAAATTTTCCATATTTGTTCACACCATTGGGCTTCACAAAAAAAGCCTTTTTTCCCTAAAGAGTGTTTAATTTGTTGTGACAATATACGTTTTATAACATCCTGCCTATCTTTTGCTCAAGATAAAAAAAATGGCATCAAAGGCCTCTTTGTAGTGACCACTTGCTGCATATAAAAGAGGTGTGCTGTCTCCGGTATTCTTAAAGCGTAAAAATAAACCTGCAGCAAAGAAATTAATTATAAAAGTTCAAACTGACTGGTGCAAATGTTAAATCTCTCTACAGAACCCGCTAGTTCAAACTGACATGGACATGGTCAAACTTACACAGGAGAACACCAAGGGAAGCCAATGGACAGACAATGGCACCAACAAATGCAGCTGACAGAGGCTGAAGGCAACCTTGGAGCAGAATATTCCAGATGACGGCTTCAAACAGGATGAAGAATTTGTTCCTCTCTGAACCTGCAGATTTATGAAATAAACATCGTAGACTTTTCTCCCTGTATACATATCATATCATTATCAATGAATAGATATATACAGTAAATCATAATTATATCGAGGGGTGTTTGCCATATTGTTGTATGCAAAATTTAGCAGATTTTGAGATTTTGTCATGAAACGGTTCTACCACTCTAAATTTCATTATGAATAAGTGTCATTCCAATCGATTAAAAACTTTTTGAGGTATTGTTTGTGATGTAATATTGTCCTCTGATTTTACACAATTCTTCAAAGTTTCGATCCTCATTTTCTTGAAAAGACAAAACTGCACATACAACAATATGGAAAATACCCTGTGATATATGAGTATAAAATCTGAAACAAATTTGCCTGAATAAGTGAGTTCAAAATCATAGCTGCATATTTTCTACCACCATAGATATTTCGGCTGAGCTAAGTTTCACCACGATGAGAATTGGTCCCAAAATTGGTTTGTCTACTGTGCACTTTAACTTCACAAATATATTAAATTTCTCTTCCAATATTTCCAACGACAGTGTATTGCTTGATTTAACAGGCACTGGAGAAGAAGAGCCTCACCTGCATCAGCAGAAGAAAACATAACATTCCAGCAAATTTACAGACATCTGGACAAACACTAAATAAGAGACAAAAAAAAACCCACAAAAAAACAAAACAGAAAAATATTAATGTCACCAGTGAATGTAATGATTTAAAGAGGATCATGCAAAAAAAACAACAACCACAACAAAACACCTGTACCACTCACTTGGGTTATCAATGTCCCAGATTAGAAAGAAGAAAATGTGTGCAAGCAGAGTTGCCACCGGGACCCTGAGAAATAATGAAATAAAAATCCAAACAATAAATATTGTTCAGATTTGGACTACAAAACCATTTTTTTCAATCTCTCTCTCTTCTACAGCTTCACTATCTGGCAACTGTATTGTAATCTTTAACACACAGTGCAAAAATTGGTCACATTATCTGTTCATGTCACAGGGGTGTCAGTGGAAAATCATCTCAACCCCTGAACTTAGCGCGGTCAACACGGATTAAAGTAAAAAACGAGCGTGATAATCATTTTGAGTTTTAGACATGTATTATAGTATTAAAAAAGGGCACATAAATAACATGAAATGTAACTAAATGTGTACTAACCTTTAATTGTCATAGGTATTGAATTGTTGATGTGCTTTTACTGCTCTTTACAGTACTTATGAGGCCCTCACAATGATTCAAACAAATAAATACAACATCAGACTGGACTTGAACATCAAATCAGCATTCTCCAATTATCTTTATCAATGTCCTATTGTTTTTATACATGGCTTAGCCAGTGTTTTCAGTCATAAAAGAACACAAACAAACTTGCTTGAAGACACTACACATTCAATTCTTCAATTCACTTCCACATATGATTGTCTACACTTTAAACTAAAACGAACTTAAATATTTAGACAATACCACAAGATAAAAGCAAATAAAGAAGATTGTGGCACTCGAAATACAACGTGGGTAGATAGAAACTTTGTCTTTGTTCGCATTTCGAAAACTGGAGGAAAGCAAAGATAAACACAAAACCGGAAGGAAGTCGAACGCGATAAAAATAAAAAGTTGCCAGATATTCGCCCGCGACCCGCCAATATAACAACTACGACCCGCCGACTTGAAACCGCGGTCCGCGGTCGTGACTTCTCGCAGCCCGCCCGCGGAGCGCGAACCGCGGATTATCGCGGATCCGCAGACTTCTGACAGGCCTGATGTCATCAATTTTTACCTGCATGAAAATATTCTCTCAGATGGGCAAACCCAAGTTGGTTCTCCCTCAAAATCAGTGACCAGTTGCAAACTGACAAATAAATCCACTTGCATTATAAAAAAATGCTCTGCTTGTGGTTATGCTTTCTTAAAGAAGCATCCAGTGATTGATAATTTGGAACAGAAGAAAGGGTTTTGAGGCTTGTTTGCATTTCACAACCAAGAGTAGTTGAATTTTTTCTTGAAAAGCGAGCACTAACGGTGCCAAGTTATAAATTCAACAAGAAGAACAATGTGAAAACTGCACAGATAAGAGAAAAATAGAGCTATCAAATCCTCTGAAACTTAGCCGCAAATGATATTATAGTAACACTCCCTTACCACACTGGGGTCAGCAGTGCAGTGACCACTGAGAGAGTGGACGCTGTGATACACAGAACAGGGAATATAACGACAGTCAGTGTACTGCCCAAGGCACCTTTGATGACATAGTTCCAGAACCTGTTGAAGTGACGGGTCAAGCTCTTGCCCAGGAAGCCTGAAATCACACACAGAAAACTTCACACACACACAAAAAATTGCAGAACCCATGGGAGTGTGAGAGAGGAGAACCCTGCCAAATGTTCTGACCCTTGACTTCCTTGCACTCTACAAAGCCAAACCACACTCAAAACATGTTGTGACCTTAGTTCTTGTTTGTTCCAATTTCACTTTTTCCACAACTGAGAAATTCGATGTCAAATGTTTGCAGCTGTAATATTTTGCAGCTGTTAACACAGTAAGCTCTACATGAACAATGAACACAACTCAGTATTTTCTCTAATCCTGGTAAAGAGACCATGGACCCCTAACAATTAAAACTATGATAAGGAGTTAGAATAACCTGAAACCTTGAAACAGCTTGATAAGTGCCATAACGCATTTTAAACAAGTGCCAAAATGTACATTCGTTATACCTCTTCGACATACTAAAAGATCTCCAGTTTTTCAGAAAATGGAGCTAGAACAAACAAGAACCAAGACCATGATGAATCTTTCTTTGTCTTCCAGTAGCAGCCGGGTTCAATCTCATCCAAATGCTAACCACACTCATCTTTCCTTGACATTCGGCAGGCTAAATGCACACAGTAACAGGGTTACCATAGGGATGATGCAGTTTCATCAAATTAAATTAAACATTGTTAGCAAATGCAACAGTAATTGAAGCCTTATCTTAACAATTCAGTCTCCAAAATCTTTAACACTCAATCTCAAGTCACAAAATCATAAAGAACAGACTCTGTTAAGCCTTGGCAATCGCCGAGTATTTTCTTTTCCTTTTAAAAAATATTTTGTTCAGACCTGATCCTATTATATATGACAATTTCCACAAACAGCCCAAACCTAGGGTCCCGGAAAAGGAGGTTTTAAAGCCAGGAAATGAAATTCTTCATCTTTCATTCATTCTTATGTAATTTGTGACAAACTGAATATGTGAGACAAAAAAACTCTTCACTAACAAACTTTTTCCAAATCTTATCCGATGACCACAGATCAAGGTTGACACAGCCTATGATATAAGAAACTTGAGAGTCATCTACCAATTTCTGATCAAACATAACACTTAGCTTGTATTACGATAACTTACGTTGGGTGGGCTACACACTAAGTGGTACGTCCTGCATTTTGGTTCCTAACTTTTAACATTAGCTGAATCTGACACAGTGTGGCTATTTATGCTTGAGAATAATAGCAAAAATACAGACATTCTTTCAGGGGTTGCCCTCTGATGTCACTCAAATAATGCTTACAGAAATTAAGATTAATTAATTCAAATCTAAATCTACATATAAACGATGATTCCTGAAACTGGAAAATCAAATTGCTTGAGATTCATGAAACTGGAACTCCAGCACACACCACAAATGTGGCACTCATGCCATAGACTGTCGTACATATAAACACGCAAATATATCTTTGGAGGGCTGTTATTGGCTGGCAATGTTAGTTTTACAAATAAGTTGTAGGACCAAAGAAATTTTAAAATTTTGTCATGAATTCAAGAGATCACCTCTGTCCGGTGCAGCTTCAAAAGCAGCTCGTGAGGAAAATACATTTTCCCATATTGCTCTGAGACGTGACACCAAGGTGTGGGTGCGAGAAGATTCTCGAGGGTAGAGGGAACCCTGTGAAAAGTGACAAAACCAGCATAATTTGTTGCCAAAGTGAATAAATGTGAAACATCAATGAAACAGAAACTATTCATTGGGATGATTGAAGATAATATGTTGTATTATCTTTAATGATGCAATATACATTTTGCACCAATTCACCTCATAAGAAAAAATTTTTGTTTAAAATTAACTCTGCTAAACTGATTATTTTACACTGATGCTGTCTCTCAGTAAAAACACTTCCTCCCTTCTTGTTCTCCATGAAAAGTTTTATGATTCAATCATAGAACATTTTCTATTAGTATCCCTCTTATCAGGAATGCAAGTGGTCTTTCAGTAAAAAAGTAGGAGCTCTACCCACATTTGACACTACACCATTTCACAGTAATTAATTTTGCTGCTTTCACATTCAGACCATGGGAACTTACATCTGTCTGGGATTGCTCAAGATCAGGCACAAAAGATGATGGCCAAATTAATGCTCTGAGGCTGACAGGGCTGCACCACGGGATGATAATCTGTCAGAGTAAAACAATCAAAAGAAATAGCCTGAATACACAATAGAGAAAGGGCTAAATCACAGAAACATTCCGTCATAAGTTTTGATAAACTGATTCACAGTTTGGTGTAAATCTATTTATTACAGCTGGACAATTGAATAAGGCTCTTTTCCTGTTAAAAGCCCCGGTAAAGTCAAACAGAATGAACTTCATCAATAAATAAAACCAGATGTAAGGTTAAGAAAAAGGCTGCCATTATCTGCCAACATTATCAGCGGATACTCCCCAGGTTTATCCGCCGATAATGCTGGCAGATACTGCCCAGGTTTATCAACCGATAATATTGGCGGATATTGCCCAGGTTTATCCGCCAACATTATCGGTGGATACTGCCTGGGCTGCCAACACTATTAGCAGACATAGCCTACAGTCTTGGCTGGCAACATTATTGGCAGATACTGCCAGTGTTTATCACTCAACACTATCAGCAGATACAGCCCAGGCCACCAACAGTATCGGTGGATAAAGCTTGGGTTTAATCCAGGTATTGGTGTTGACTAATTACAAAAAACAAACTGGATTTATTCCCCATTATTGTTGTTGGATTAAAAAAAAATAAAAAAATAAACAGATTGACTGCTGATAAAAAGACCTTTATAACAATAGGGAAAAAGACCCTACCCTGCCGAGAATCGAACCACTGTTCCCTATTAACAGGTTAAGATACAAACAAAAAAAATGGATTTATTCCTTATTATTGTTCTTGTATTAATTTAAAAAAAAGATTGATTTCTAATAAAAAGACTTATAAGAAGAGAAAACAAAAATGCCCTGCTATGAATCGAGCCACCGTCCATTGGATGACAGGCAAAGATGCTAACCACTACGCTACCGAGAACCTCGTGCAATTGTGAGGGAATTCTTACTAAATATGCATGACTAAACAAAGAAACCCATATCTACAGCTAAGACTTGAACCTACATATGTATCCATTTAATCAATAAAATTCCATTTTTATTCTGAAAAGCCTCTCATGCCATTGCTTTCAACACGTGCGCTACACAAATGTAGATCAGGATGAACAGAACGAAGGAGGAAAATGGAGAAGGGTTTGAATCAGGGGAAATCACTTGCAAATACAGAATTTATGCTGGCGGATAAAAAAATCCCAGGGGAAATTCTATCCGACAATATTGGTGGATAAACATTATGTAAGAAAAATAATACCACAGGATGAAAATAATGAAAGGCTTGTGAACAAATGATGGATTGAGAATTAAACATACTAAGTTAGTAAAACAGTGATTTGAACTGAGTAGAGGTTGCTGGCCTATCAGAAAGCCGGTGTCAAAAACTACCATACCTACCAATTCAAAATGATGAAAATCTTCATAAAATATGGAAATGTAAATTGAACTCACAATGCAAAACAGAAGATACACGGTGTTTTATTGTAGCGGGTGAAGGAGAAAGGGCGACCACAAAACTGATCATTGGCAATGTGCCAATATCGGTCTCAAATAGCGAAATGGAGTGTACTCTTAAAAAGCTGGGGGTAACCGCAAGGTCGGGGATGAAAGATGAGAACTATAGAGATGAGCTAGGCGGACTGACGCGATTTAGGACTGGCAGGAGGTTTGTCTATATAGACCTGCCTGCATCTTCGCTTCCTAAGACAGCTAAAGTAGGCACTCAATTCCTGGCTTTTTTGTACTATAGGGAGTAGGAGCGAGAGGTAGTGAAGACAAAAGCAACAGGTTTGACACAAGGGGAGGGGGAGATGGAAAGAACGCAGAAAGACAACTCAGAGGACGAAAACAAAACAAAACAAAATGACACAGAGGTCGAGCCTGAGAATGAGAAGATAGGCATGTCATCTCATGACAAGGCTATTGAGCGAGCAAGAACAATGCTCACAAAAAAACAGAGTACACTCGACCTCTTTCGGGGAGGAGCGAGAAGACCGCGGTCGGCAGAAGGCCACAGTAAACGACAGCGAACCTCAAGCTAGGAGAGAGGAGGTGATAAGAGAAAAAAGGCTGAGAAAATACGCAGCGATAGAGAGAATGGTGGAGCGAGTGAGCGGGAGAGCGGGGGGAAAAATGTAAGGGCGGGGGAAGAACACACGAGTGAAAACACACTGAACAAAAACATTGACTGGTTTGAGCAGGCAGGCGAGACGTAGTCTACTCGTCTTTGTGGTGTCTCTTGATTAACGGACTTGGCCTGTTCACGGACTTTGCCTCTCGGACCTAGCGGACTTTGTCGTCTTTCTCTCTCTCTCTCCCTTTATCTGTATCTACTAGTCATTGTCTATGAAGATTGTCTCCCTTAATTGTCGGGGCCTTCGTAGGCAATTAAAACACAGACTTTTATTTAAAACATTTTATCAATACGATATAGTATGTTTACAAGAAACGTATGTTACTGAAGTGAAAGCTATTGAATGGATGAGAGAATGGACGGGTGAATTCTTCTTCTATCCAAATACTAGTAGGAGTAAAGGCCAAATCATTCTAGTGAATAGAACATTTTTTATTGATAAATTAAAATTTCTGCCTTTTGATACACGATGTATCGGAATTGAATTTGAAAGGCATAATAAATTATACACGGTATTAAATTGTTACGGTCCAGCACAGCCGCAGGAGCGTGAGGGCTTTATAGAGCACCTAAGTAATATTGTCAGTGAGATAGGCCAGAGCAGTGTTATAGTATGTGGAGATTTTAATATGATTTTAAACAACGATTTAGATATAATTTCGGGCGCACCACACGGAAAGAAAGAAGTGGAATTATTCTCAAATTTTGTGGAAATGTGGGATTTATATGATTGTTGGAGAGGTTTAAATAAAGAAACAAAAGAATTCACATGGTGTAGGAAAGAACCCTTTGTGGCTAGAAGACTAGATTACATTTTTTGCGATAAAGAATTAGTATCATGTATAACAAATGTGGAAATTAAACATTTTCCGTCCACAGACCATCGTGCCGTTATCGTAGAAATTTTAGAACATAACTTCCCGAGAGGCCCCTCCAGGTGGCAATTCAACGCGTCATACATTAATAATGTCGATTTTATAAACCATATGAATGCATTTATGTCCAGTTTCATAGCAGATGAGGAAAAGAACGATCTGGATCACAGAACAATATGGGAACTGCTGAAAGCAGCAATTCAGACAGAATGTATGCAATACAGTAAGAGCAATCCTATAAAAAATCACAGAAGAGATAAACTGGAAGCAGAGGTAAATGCCATCTCCAAGCTTATTGCTCAGTTCCCGGGTGAAAGAAAACTGCAGGAGAAATACGAAAATATGAAAAAACAATTAGAAATTGTAACTATTAGCAAAAACGAAAGGAGCAATAATAAGATCCAGAGTGAAATGGACCGAAGAGGGAGAAAAAAACACCAAATTCTTTTTAAATCTGGAAAAGGCCAGGGGAATATGTAATACAATAAAACAAGTTAAAAATGGGGATGGTGAAATAACAAGGGAACCGTTAAATATTCTTCGGGAAGCACAAAAATATTATGAAAATCTCTACACTAAAGAAGCATCGGTGACGGCGGTGGGCGATAAATTAGACACCTTCCTAGATGGTTTAGTGTATGACAGATTAGTTGAGGAAGACAAGGAAATGTGTGATCAGAACATTAGCGTGGAGGAAATGGGAAAAGCATTGAAAGGACTTAATAATGACTCAGCTCCCGGATCCGATGGGCTTACGGCTTGCTTTTATAAGGTGTTTTGGCGGCTCTTAAAAAAACCGTTATATGATAGTTATATAGAATCGATAAAGCAGGGAGAATTGTCAGTTAGTCAGAGACGCGGTATAATCACTATGATACACAAAGGCAACAACAGCAATAGGGAAGATCTAAACAATTGGCGACCAATAACACTAACAAATGTTGACTATAAAATCTTTACAAAGGTTTTGGCTTTGAGGTTGCAAAAAGTTATAAAAAGTATCGTACATGAAAATCAAAGTGGATTTGTTAAAGAGAGAACAATTACGTCACATATTAGAATAGTAGACGACGTCATAAATTACGTAAATAAAGAGGACATGGGAGGTTTGATTGTATCATTGGACTACCAAAAAGCCTTCGATACGGTGGATAAGGAAACAATATTGGTAGCCCTTGAAAGATTTAATTTTGGTCCAAAATTCATTCATAACATACAAACGATTTTAACAAACACGCAGAGCTCAGTAAAGAATGGTGGGTGGCTATCTAAATGGTTTAAGGTAGAGCGAGGTGTCCGGCAGGGATGTTGTGTTAGTCCTCTACTTTTTATCTTAGTGGTAGAAATACTAGCGATAAAACTTAGGTATAATGAAGAGGTAAAGGGAATTATGAGTGAAGGAGTGGTAACAGATACGCTTAAACTTATGCAGTACGCAGATGACATGACGCTACTGATAAAAGATAAAACAGATCTATCCAACGCATTGAAAATTATTGAGCAGTTTTCAGACATCTCGGGGCTAAAGCTTAATAGAAATAAATCAGTGGGAATGTGGGTGGGAAGTAATAAACAAAGGGAGGAAAGAGGGGAAGGAATAACGTGGGTAGAAAAGGGAGGTAACATAAAAATACTTGGGATATACTTCAATGCTACGGTCGAGGCATCTAATATTTCACAAAATTGGATGGAAAAAAATAAACAGCATTAAAAATCTGATTCGTAGATGCTCCAAAAGAAATCTGTCAATATATGGAAAGACTATAATAGCAAAAACTTTTTTACTATCAAAACTAAACTATGTTATTCAGGCCCTATCCCTACCCCAGGAAACTCTGGCTGAAATAGATCGAATCATATTCAAGTTTTTGTGGCAAAAAAAGTATTCAAATAAAAGAGCTTTTGAAAAAATCAAACGGAACACTTTATGCAGAGAACCAAACGAGGGAGGTTTAGGAGTAATCAGTATAAAGGATCAGCAAAATGTCTTTCTCATAAAATGGTTTAAAGAGATATGCTTACAAAAGCCACATCTAAAAACAGGAGTAAAATTAGCCAGTCATTTTTGCAAAAAGCTGGTAAGCTTGCCTTACTTAACCAAGTCAGATATTAAAGCGAGAGAAGTAAAACAAGTTGGTACAATAAACTCGATTTTTTGGCAGAATGTAATTAAAACATGGCTAGATTTAGAAAAAAGGGATAAGGAAAATGAAAACGATACTGCTCCAAATAGGCTAGGCCGGCAACCGCTATTCAACAACAATAATATTAGATATAGAAATAAGCCACTGTGGATAGAAAAATGGGTCAGAGGGGGAATTAAATATCTGTATCAAATGTTTAGTGTAAACAAATGGAAAACCCTGCAAGACATTGCTGGGATAATCGGACATTACCCTGGTATCCATTTTGATTATTGGGCAGTTACAAATGCTGTTAAAAAAGAATGGAAGGAAATTTTTGTACAAACCAGAACGGAGGACAGACCTCCTCTGCATAATATAGAAGATGAGATAGATGAAAATGTAAAAGATATCTTTAAACTAACGAATAAAGAAATTAGAGAGAAACTAATAAATAACAAAAACGCCACGATCTGTAGCTTGGGTTTCTGGAAACGAAAATACAATGTCGATATATATCCTTATTTTGAAAGCGGGTTTAGAGCCTGCAAAGAAACAAGATTGAGGCTCTTACATTTTAAAATCCTACACAATATTTACCCAACCAATATTCTCTTACATAAAATGAAAATAAAGGAAAGTAATAAATGCGAGCAGTGTAAGACGCCTGATTTTATAGAACATTTCTTTTTCTATTGCGGTAAATTGAAAGACTATTGGCCTTATGTGGCCCAGTATATTTTGAATAAAACCGGTAAAAGAATTGAAATAAATGAGAAAATTGCACTTTTTGGAATAATACGTGGGGACTTGGACTATACTGTAAATCAAAATATTATTGATGATATTAACTTTGTACTACTAGTTGCTAAAATGTGTATCGGTAAAATAAAATATGGCAAATCAATGAATCTTAAATTTGCATTTGAGACAGAAATGCAGGTAAGGGAAAAATATCTGAAGGTATATCCGAATAAATAATCAGAGAATGAATGGATGATTGAAAAGTGTGGAGAATGTGTAAATGAAGTAAGAGTAAAATGAAAACAAATAACTTTAAAAAAAAAAATAAAAAAAAAGGGCAATGACGAAAAGATGAAAAATGCAAAAACTAGTACATTCCAAAGTGCATGAAGTAAAGTAAAATTGGTATACGGCCGTATACTATTATTATTATTCTGCTGGCAATATATTATTACCATCTAGTACAATAATTGATTGTCGTGTCGCATCTGGCTGATAATAACCTATTTATTTATTTATTTATCCTTATTTTTATCTCGTTTTCTTTCTTCTTTGTTTTTATCTTACTTGCCTTTGTATTTGTTGAGATTTTTATACATTATATCGTTATTATTTAATTATAGCTGTTTTTCATGCACTCGTAATAATTTGTAAATGAAGCATCCACTCAGTTTTTTTTTTTTTTAGCTGTTGAAATTGAACTGTAAAAACTGTCAGCTGATAATGAAAAGACCAAAATGGTTCGAGAACAGCCGACAACATAGAATTCAGCAACTGACAATTCTGGGAGATAAAAGACTTCAATTGGGTCCGATCCTCTGAATAGTCCTTATAGACAGCCATGTATTTATTTGCTAGACTATTATCAGGTCATACGTACTTTCATACTTATCTATTTATTCATTTAACCAGCCACTTTGAACTAGACTTCTTTACATGTTTATTTGCTTTATATGGATACCTTCTTAAAGTAGGTTTTTTTGTTGCTGTTTTTCTTGGGTTTTTTCCAAATTTCCGTAAATTTTAAAAAATATACCAGACCTATTAAGTGATCTCCAATCACTAAGTCATGCACGAAATGAATGCATTGCATTTGAATCTGAGCCCAAAAAAAAAAAAAAAAAAAGATACACGGTGATGCTTTTTATGAACACTTTCCTCAAAGGTATGAGCTTTGTAATTGATATGCTTTGATTTCCAACTCAAGCATTGTAAACAGTTGTTATCAGTGTAATGAAACTGATAACTGTGCAAATGCCCACTCACCCCAAACAGATACATTAAGTTCCAGGTTTTTGACCAAGCTCGATGCAAAAAGTTCCACCATCTCCAGAATGGATAACGTGTGCTGGTGCTGCGCTCTGTCATTTTCTGGACTGAAAAGTTGGTGGTCTGCAGGGACAATCACAGAAGATTTTTAGACTGAACATTACAAAAATGCAATAAACCCAAACTCTATTAAAAAAAAATAATAATTATGAATACTGAATATAGATGGGGGGCTGAGCCCTCAGTTGGCCAGCAACCTTGTACAAAAAAAAAATGCAGTTGATTTTGATACAAATATTAGGAGAACCACTGAGGGTTACTGAAACTGCTGGACATAATGCGTCAGAATATGGCAAAAAGAAATAAAATGCAAAGGAAATGGGAAGACAAATCAATTTTTCGATCAACTGGTCTTCATCAAGAAAAAAATGTAAAATGACGGAAAACTGAACCGATAAAACAATTGAACCCACAGATTTTCTATAGTTTTTATAACATTTTGACAATTGGATATAATGGGGTAAATGCACTGAATACCATTTCAGACCTGTACTCTACATTTCACAACTTAGCAAATCACCATTCTAATACATATACATATATGCTATACTCTTAAAAACTGACCAGTCATCTCAGACAACCAGAAGATTCAACAATTCAACACATTTTTTTTTCAGTGATGTTCTTACTGGTGTTTCTGTGTAATCCATTTTAGGAGCTGTCTCCTTTATGACTGTAGGAATAACCTCTGACCTCAACCCTGACACCCATTTTCTCACAATCCAGTTCTGGGGGAACCAGATGCGTGTCAGGAAGGTATACTCCCGTGTGGGGATCTTCACTCGACCTAGCTCTTTCCTCAAGACAGTCTCACGCTGAAGTGATAAAGCAAAAGCAAGAAATTTCCTTTTTCCTGCACATAAACATTTCACATTACATAACTTCTTATAGAAAAATCTTCCAAAATCTTCCAAATGTCACTGATATTTAATTTTGTTCACTTTAAAACTATACTATAGACAATAACTTCATCATGAATCATATTTCAAAACATTCCAAACATATTAGTCTTTGTTCACATTAAGAGTTTCAACATTACATGCAATAACTTTGTAAGGACTCATAGTACAAAACATTCCAGACAAGACATTAGTATCTGTTCACTTTGACAGTTCCTATATTAAAAACCTTCAAGTTAAATGGTAACACCAATCCAACCTCTCGAAAACGTGTAACTCAGGGAGAATATTCAGAATGCCTACTGCTGCTTATTCTGATCAGTTTACCTTTGAACATATATCACAGAAAACCATGAATTAAATACACACCAGAATGAAACTGATGTTATTTGCACAACAACTGTGTGTATTCTGTTCTGAAATCCAATGAAAATAAAGAAAAATAAATAATCCAAAGTACTGGGTAATTCATCTTTCAGTTACTTCAATTATAAAGTATACCGAAACTTAATTGATAAACAAACACTACGTGGTAAGTGCTTCTGTGCAAACTGAATATCATATGTAAATTACATTCACCTCTTTGATGAAGTTGAGGTCTCTCCGCAAGAAGTATACTGCCTGATCCAGCCCCTCCTCTTCACAAAACCGTATGGCCTCTTCATGTGCAGTCCACAAATTCTGTCGCACAAAATCTCGCTGGCAAACAACAGGCAAGCACACAATGTGAACTTATACTTTGATTAACAACAGATAGTTATAGAAACTCAACTTACCCAATCAACTGTAAGTATGTAATAATAACCATTAACTTGGCCAACAACAGGCGAATATATAATAAAAGTACTAATTAAATTTTGCCACTGTTGCCAAAAGTGAATGTCTGCTTAAATAACTGGATTGACATACAAAGAGATTGAAACATTAGCATACAAACAAACTGATCATTTGACTGATACATTAATCTAGTGATAAACTCACTTTTATCTTTAACTGCACAAAGTTACAAACAATGAGGAAAATTAAAAGACAGCACTGTTTAAAACATATGGCATACAATATGTAGACAAATTCACTGCAATACTAATAGGTCTGCCTATGCACAGTGTCAAAGTGCACTCACTTCATACAAACTTTCATTACACTAGCTGACATCTGTACCAAATGATCAAACAACTACTCTTGTGCCATTTACATAACTTGATTAAGTGATGAGCTTTGCACCGGTAAAAAAAGCACTAGCTTTATGTTATAATTGTCACTGACAAAGAACCTCAGTTACCAGCCTGCAAGCTTTTTTTTTTTAAATGTCTGTTCACAAAATAATACTGGCATTGTCTGTTAATCATTAACCACTGTAATCCAGCGTGATTCTGAAGCATTTTCAATAATATGGGCAAGGATTTGAAAATCTCATACATATATTTAAAAAAAAAAGAAAAAAAAAGCAATACCTCAAAAGCTTCTATCTGCTCTTTCATCCATGTGTCAATGCGAGATTTGATGGGATAAGCTTCCTTCAGGTGATTTACCAACTAGAGATATATAAGTAACAGAATTTTAACTTAAATGTAATGTCCAAGGCACTATCAATCTTCTATAAATATGAAAATGCAGGATGCTTCAAGAAGTCCCGAAACCTTCAAAGGCCAGGTGTCTTTTCACTTCAGGGGACAAGTTGTAAAGTTTTAAAAATAAATCTTTTGAATTTAAGACAAAGGTTCAGACATGATCTGAAAATATTCTTTAATTCCTAATGCCAAAAACACTGATGAATTCTAAACTTCATAAACTGTCATCTGAATCAACTCCAGACCAGTTTATTTTCTCAAATTAGAGATAAAGGTAAAAGACAGGCATGGTTTAATTAAACTGTCAAAAGTGAGGAAGTGGGAGGTGACACTGCCCCAATTATACAGCTGTGTGAAAACCACAATGAGATGCTCATCAAATTGCCCCTGTATAATGAACTCTTGATTCATCTCTGGACAGTGTAGTATTCCAAACTGATAAGTATGCTAAATAAGCTCCATGACAGGGATGATGTGGCCCGTTATTATGGTAAGTAGTATTAACTTGATAAAAATAATGTCACCATCATACTATGAGGTGTACTAGTGATACTGCACATATCTGATGGTTCCACAATTACATAATGCCATCTCCTTCAACTTAAAAATGGCATCACTGATTGATCCATGCAAGATTTTTGTTTCTTTGCTGAAAATTCAGTTTTATTATTTTCATCATCCTAAGTACCAAACAATTGGCTTTTTTGTTTACCTTTTCTTTGAGTTCATCCATCTTCTGTTGCAAACTTTGCTGAGCTTTCATCATGGCAATGACAGATCTGGCTTGACTCACCAGAAGAGTACCTGGCCATACGACAGATCCAAGGCTTATTTGTGTATCTTTTTCTCATTAAATGTTATTTTGTATCAAAGAGTAGGATGACTTGTATTTTGTCTGGTGTTTGCCATATTGTTGTATGTGCATTTTGCCTTTTCAAGACAACGAGGATTGAAGTTTGGTCAGCAAAGGGACTAAAACACATAAAACATTATGTCACAAACACATATCTCAAAAACTTTTTAACCAATTGGAATGACACTTGTACATAATGAAATTAGGAGTGAAAGAACCACTCTCATGACAAAACCTCAACAAGCCGCATCCAACAATATGGCAAATACCCCTCCATTTATCAAAATTTATGAGAAATTAGTTGTTGAGATGTGTCAGTATACCAAAAGTGAGGGCATTGGGGATTATGAAGAAAACATTCAAACACTTTTGAAATAAACTTGTCTATCTATATACCTAACAGAAATAATCACAGTAACCTAAATGAAGAAAAGGAAATTACTGTGCTGAAGAGGTAACATTCCATTTCCCCCCCCTCACAATGTCTTACACAGCCCATGTGTGCATGAAATATCAATTCCTAGCCAGCAACACTACATTAATCCGATGTACATTTCCATAGGATTGGTAGGATAACCATAGGGGCGGGTCCCCTACATCAAACTGACATCGGCACAATGTCAAAACCAGTAGATCCACCCAGGAATCTTGACGTCAATCCTATGTGTCGGAATTCCATTGGTTTGCTGGCTGGGTTGACAGCAATTTTACAATTATACAGTCAAAACATTCTTTACGATCAAAACTTTTCCATATATTTGTGCTTGATGTTAAAAAGACAGATTCACTGTGAAAACAGCAATTTTTAAATTCCTTAAAAAAACATAAACAGGACCATTCATTTTCTGACCTTATTAGAATGAAACAGTCACTATTATCTCATGTTCGGTTTTCTTTTACCACAGTGTCTAATGAAAACAAAGGTCATCTGCTTCTCATTGTAAATTTTAACAGCTCTTTACTTGACTTACCAAGGCCAGGCTGCAACACTTCCAGTTCTGCATTTGTGGCAATGGCATTGAAGACTTTGGCCAAGTAATGCTCCATGATATCCTCTGTCACTTTCTGATATAAAAGTATAAAAAGTAACTTTCTTATAAACTTTGGCAGATCAATTACTCTTAAGTACACGGGTCCAGAGACAGGTTTTTCGAAAACAAACACAGATGACTTAAATGAGTTGCATTCTTTTTTTTTATAACTGAAAATACTGACACACCAAAATAAACAGCAACAAATGAACTACTTTTTACAAAAAAAGCAGATATGCAAAAAAAAAAAAGAAAGAAAGAAAATACTGAATATTAACAGAACTTGAGTGTACGATCTAGACTACGCTGTCATAAAATTCTTTCCAGATTCTAATAAATATGACTTACCTTTGATATTTCTTCATTGGACAAACCTTGGCCTAAGGATAGAAGGAAAAAAAAAAACTTTCCCTAAGTTTCATTCAAATAGAAAAGGCTGTTGTAAGGGGGAGGGCAGTGTTTTACACAGAAAGTGAAAGTTGAACAGTGAACACAACTCAGCATTTTCTCTATCTGACATATGTAATTAGACTGCTTTCCCCTAACAACATCCAACAGAAAAAAAAACAGGCGCAGATTATTTTGAAGCTACTCGTAACTTCTCTTCCGCAGGTACGCTGGGTGCCGGTAATACACCCCAATCAGTCTTGCAAAATACAATTAGCACAAACATATTTTCTTTACTGGATTTTACTTTCATATCTCACATAGTAAGTGTCAAGAACAGATTTAATTCATAAATGTTTCCACTGACTAAATTTTTGTGAGAGAGCAGTGAGTAATTTTTACAAACGTAATTATTGTGCGAGCCAGCATAACTTGGTCTCGTAAACAAGTTGTTTTGAACAGTTTTTTTTATAATAGATAGACAGAAGATGTGGGGAAGGATAGACGGACAGCGTAGGTGTGCATGACTGAGCACTTTTTATATCTCGTGTTTTGAACTAGGTTTAGTAAAGAGGGAAGGGGTGAGTAGGAATTAAATGTTATTGAGACGTCTGTTGACGTACAGAAAATACCGTGATCCAGAGTAAAAGCTCGGGGTTTTGAACATGTTAAGAATTTATTGCTATAAAATTACATTATATTGTATTGAAGTAATTCGACCTTTGATGTCGACCCAAGGTCGTTGCGTAGGGCTGTTACTTAAAATAACTCAGTTCGGCAGCTGAGCTAGAAGTGGTTGCACCAATCACAATCCAGGAATTAGACGGTAAGCTGCAGATGCAGTCCAGTATTTAAGGCCATACAGAACTTAGTTCTGGGCCACATGTAGACAATCCATTTACGAGGTGGTCGGCGATAGTCCTCAGCCAGATGAGAGACATAGAGACGCAGTTGAGCAGTCCATTGTGAAGGAGCCTGATTTAAAGCTCCAGAGCCTAAGCTACTTGGTTTGATATAAACCCACAGCGTTTACATCCAGCGCTCTCACTCCTAGTGAGGGTCGCATGGTGAGAGTCCATACTAATTTGTAATGATGAAAGTGAACCGTTCTACTTACTTTTGAAGACAGTTTCAGAGCTACCGCCAGACAACGCATGGTTGTACAAGCATTCTCCATGGCGTGTCTAGAGGAAATGTCCATATCCTAACATGTCTCATTGAATTAATAGAATTTAAACTGTTAGATCCGTCGCCACGTGCGCGGATTCTTTTTGCCATATAACTCATATGACCTGCAAGTAGTTAGATTGAATACGTTAGTCTTTATAAAAGCTGTAGTTCCATTAGTTAGATTCAGTTGCCTTTGAATTGATATTTATATTTATAATTATATTTGTTACATTAATTCCTGTAATTAAACTGCCCTACAGTTCTGCTAAAATTGAAAGCAATTGATTTATTTAGTTTTTAGAGTGCAAGTATTTATTTTTGTGTGTTCGTCGATTGTGGGAGCGGACCTCGAAAGAGTGTCAGTCGAAATATCCCCATGTAACCCACATCGCGACAGTAAGGTTAAGGTTACACAGAGGGGAAAGAGAATCAAAAGTGTGGAGCCTTATGAAATTCAACGGATTTGTGAAAACTGAACATAGAAGTTAAATGAAAATAATGATAAACTCATGAAGGGCACTGTCATGGTCACCTTCTAACTCTAATGTTGTTTTTCTCACATACCTGTCCATTCCTAGAAGGTTAAGTAAATTCCTCAGGTTTTTTTAGCCCCACTTATAACCTTCCAACCAATTCCACTGCAACCCACAGTTTATCTTTGGCACAGTGCCTTGCATAAACTTAAACCTAGATCTGAACAGATGCATCCACTCAATGTATTTCTTTTGACGAATGATGGGACAATTCTGACCTTGGTAATGGCGAATCAGTTTGGTTCTCATCTGGATATGCCATCCTTTGGCTTGACGGTCAAGAATGTTGGTCAAAATGCCCATGCTGTTGTTCATCAAATCTGAAAATGAACAACATATTTAGCAAAAGCAGTAAAGATATGAATCAACAAATGAACAAACGGTGCGATAAAAGAAAGATGGCACACAGAAGCCAGTCATTCAAATCCTACTATGAAATGTGAGAAAAATACAAAAGATCCACCCTACTTTATCATGTTAACATAAATAGTGAAATCTACATGCTTAAGTTTATCAGCAATTGCCTTCTGGCAATCCTTCAATATATGACAATGACTTTACACAACAACAATTTTTCCAGACTTGCATGCCTGCGACTATTAAGCTGCTGTTGACTCTAATAGCTGAACAAGCAAAGTGACATGGGCCCTGTAATATTCATGTTCAAGGTCAGTTGAGGAAGAAAAAATATAACACAGAAATGCGAACACACCGCACAAAGGAACCAATACAACATATATCAGAAAACTGAATTCACAGACATGACAGATTTACCTTTATTAAAGAGTCTCAAATCAATATCTTGACCCTTTGGAGTTTGGTACCGATAGGGAATTGGTGGAGGACGGAGTTCAGTAGTCTGGAATACAGGAGTGAAAATTTCCTTATACATCTCACGATACATTACACTCAATAAAATGACCATATTGTTGACCCCTGATATAATCGTCAAAATATGAGTACTATATTAATAATGATAAATCTAGACAGGGTTGGTAAAAGATGTAAGTTTCATTTATATATGAAGACAGGAATTGTCAATTGTGTTGCTGTCAACTCAACCACAACTAAATTGCATCCTGCAGTTTTAAGTGATGAGGTACCTTCCCAAGGTATGAAAATCTGTTATGAATAATTATTAATTATTAATCTGGCAAATTTAAAACAAAGAATTAGAAAATGTTTTTCCAAATGAATCATAAACACAGGTTCCAATGATAGCTAACAAGAGTTAAAGAAGACCAACACTGATTAATTGTAGACGTTTTTCAATTGAGCTGTTGTTAAGGACCGTACGCTAACTGCAAAGCCAAAACAGGGAAAATACTGAATTGTGTTCTGTTTTTTTTGTTTTGTATTTTGTACAGGCCCATTGCGAATGATGTCACAGAGTGTTTTTGTTTTGTTCTTCCAACACCCTGATGAGTGTAACTTTGAGATAATGTCTAGGTGGTTAAAATGCCTGCTGGGTGCATTGTAGTTGATCGTTATGACAGGGGTGGAAAGGATGGATCCAAGCTGGTCAGATTCCCTACCATCCGTGTAAACAAGGGAAAGGAAGTAAAAGAATTGACCGAACGTCTCCCATGTGCATGTACACATGTGCCACTGTTTACTGTAGCGACTATTTTTAGCTCGCCACCAATTGGTTCACGACGACTGAAGTGCTCTCTGTGCAAATCCAATAACGAATCAAAATCAATGTTACAATCGCCATGGTGATGCATCGCTCCTTACAACAAAGATGGCCGATATGCACAATGGGCCTATACTTCTTTAATCCCATTTGGGGAATCTGCCTTAGTGTCATTGCAACCAAGTTACAACTGGAGCAGACACGTCGTCGCCGCAGTGCAGTGCCAGTCGGTGGTGGGTTTTTTTGGTAGGGGGAGGGGGAGGGAGTTGATAAATTTTTATTTAATTTTGCCCAGGCAGCACTTCTCGATTTCCAACTGCCAAGGTATCTTTAACATGGGCAACGTGCACACGGACTCTCCGAATTTTTCGTCCTTATCCGAGAAGACTAGGTGCTCGAACCTACTCACCATAGGATCAGGGACAGGAAAATATGAGAAAAATCCCAAAACCCCAACATACCTGCACCGACCGGGATTTGAAGCCAGCACCTTTGGCATGAGAGGCGAGCACCTTGCCTCTAGATCATGTAGATTGCTATGCTAAATATGACGGTGCGCTAACAACAACCTTTCAAAAGGTTTAATGAGACAAAGGACACTCCTCCAATGATATTGCATCTTGTTTTGTTTTTCTTTCTCTCCCGTTTCTGTTCTTTCTCTCACATCAGCCATTCTTTCTCAATTTCTCTTTTTTTCCCTTCCCACTCTCTCTCTCTCACCTTGTGCTTGTTGGTCAGCAGTTCCTGACACTGTGTCTTGACATACTGGCAGTAGGTGTTCAATTCTCTCTTCAAACTGGGCTGTGGGGCAATGAATGAGATTTATGGAGTTCACAAAACAACAGTTATCAAACTAGGGTAATCATAGCAATGTAGGGGCATATTAAAATAAGTAATCTTAACTTGAAAATCTACAAAGGGGAGGGCCAATTTCCTCACAGTGAACTTATATTGGTAATCTCAACCAAAAAATATACAAACAAGACAATTTTTTGCCTGGCAAACTCATTTTGGTAATCCCAACCAAAAAATATACAAAGAAAAGCTTTTTCCTGGCAAACTCATTTTGGTAATTCCAACCAAAAAATATCCAAAGACAACTTTTTTTCTGGCAAACTCATTTTGGTCATCTCAACCCAAAAAATGCACAAAAAGTGACCAATTTTCTCCTGGAAACTGCAACTTTTCAACATGGACCTAACATTAATTACTTTTTCATTACAATGTATATCTTACAGCATTCCTGACAAATGAATCACACAACCTTGCATCATTGCTATGTTCATGGATTATCTGGACAGTTGTTTAAATGGTGTTGACAGAGGTACAAAGAGGACTTCCAAGGAGCAAGGAGGAGAGGCAGACCTTGCAAGAGAAGGGTCGAAAACATTCGCGAGGACACCAGCCTTCCCATCCTGACAGCCTAACACCATGTTCAA
The DNA here is from genome assembly GCA_963931925.1 of Onchidella celtica. Classification (NCBI taxonomy): domain Eukaryota; kingdom Metazoa; phylum Mollusca; class Gastropoda; order Systellommatophora; family Onchidiidae; genus Onchidella; species Onchidella celtica. The sequence goes on from OZ007568.1 coordinate 35,649,383, forward strand.
GACCAAGCTGCATGGAATCGCCGATTTTATAGCATGCATAGGGACAACGCTGTCCTAAGCTGCTAAGTCAGTAAGTCAGCGTTTAAATGCTACCTGTATCTTTAACCCACACCCAAGAGATACAAATTTTTCTTTGGAAACACTACTGAAATCCTGCAGACATCTGGTCTACCTAGCTGTACCTTTATATCTAGCTCAGCCACTAAGTATCGCATTCTCTCCTCGTGTAACTTTTGACACAGGTCACCAGGCGTGGTCGATGGCATTCCAATCAGAATATCTGCAGAAAGTACAAGTATAAACAAAAGTGACAAAAATGTTTAAAATGGCAAAAACACGTACATCTAGAAATGTAACAGCTCACTGGGCATGGGAATAACCGATAAATTCTTCATTGTGACTCTCTTAAACCTCCACATCCACAAACAGATCCAAATCAACTGTTTTAGAGTTCTATTTGTGTTATAACTAACATCTATACTGACTGCCCCGTAAAAAAAAGTATTGCAGATACAGTGTATCATGGATATTTAAAGTACTGTTTTGTATGATAGGATTGTTCTTACAGAATCATACCAATGTTCTCATGTTTGTGCTTAAGAATATAAGTGACCAATTTTTATTATTCTGCAAAGCTCCATGTACACTTACAGCTTTACACAAAGTGGTAAAGAATTAAAGTATTAAATGAAGACAAAAAGGAACAGTGGTCAAAGATCATCAAACCCACAACATACCTAAGAGGTGCCACAGTCCATCACCCCAGCCTCTAGCAGCCTCTGTTAAACTGAAGAAATCTGAGCAAAACCTATTGCGAGCAGTTATGATGAGCAAAGACAATGATCTTGCCAGGTCCTGAAAACATGAACCATGTCAGATTAGCAAAGCATATTCTCCCACAGAAATACAACTGTGTGTTGGTGGGGGAGTCAGATGCCTTAGTATTTGTATATGTTTCCTTTTATTCATGGTACTGTTTCCAGCAAAATGAAAGTGCTTTATGATTAAAATTACTCACAGCATTCAACATTTCTATATTCTTGCTGAATCACTGTATGTAATGCAGGCTTTATATGAGATGAATGTTTAAAAAATATCACAGTCTCTGATATAAATAAAGACAAAATTATTTACTTCTCCAACAAATTAAAAAAGATGAAACTCACCCCAAATAATGACTTCCTTGTTCTGTCTGAGCCTTTCTGTAATAACATGCTGAGTCTCCATCTGTGAGTTTGGCCAGGAAAGTTCAAACTGGATACCTCAAATTCTCTGAAAAAATGACAAAATAAATGCCAGCAATAGCACATGTAATTACAACCAACCTCTCGTTTTACTTTTCAGTGAAAGCATCTCTGTTGTATGTAAATTATACATCATTTTATCATTACTGCGTTCTGCAGATAAATATGTCATGAAATTTCTCCAATAGGTTAATACGATTTGGAATCTGCACAGGAGATATATTAAAGGCAACCATATTACAATTTTTTTGGTCAGATTTCTGTCTCTCTTGACAGTATCTGGTCAATGGTGAAATATGGAAAATCCTAAACTGCAGTTATGAGGTATTGCCCTTTATGTGGACCTACAAAATTGGGTAAACAGTGAACTGGCAGCAGATAAAGAGAATCATATCATTACTATTGTTTTCTAACTCCAATTTTGAACTTTAACAGGAAGCACAAAAAAGTGATTACAGGTAAGCTTGCAAATGTATCAATTTCAGAAAATGGATCAGGTTATGGAAAATGCAACACTTCATATGTCTAATATTCTTTAAAATATGGCATGTCTGTGGTGATGTGCTGTCTATTTTTAGGTAAACAGTGTTTCTCCAAAATCCAAGTAAAAGGGATGGAAACATTCACTAAAGACATATACTTGGATGAAGAAGCTGCATCTAAATTTTGAATATACATCATCAAAAACATTGAAAAAACATTAACCATCATGATCAACCAACTCCATGCACAAAATTCTAAGATCAGTGACTTTAAAAGAAAAAAAAAATTATATCTGAAAATTCATGAACTCACCCAGTATTCCTAATCATTGTCAGTTGAGCTTCATTCAATCTTTTCAGCTTTCCTGACTCATCAACAGCCACTGCCTCAAGTTCGTCAAAAGTTGGCGCCACAAACAGATCCTTAAATTGCACCGCTCCCTGGAGAGTAAACATTCAACACTATGACATCCAGCAGAAATCACTATTTTGACATCGACAACTGAGTTAAATGTTCATGAGCTTATAAAACGACACATTCAAAGCAATAAACTCCAACTTTCATTTTCTGCCTGGAAAAAATAAAACCACTCGACAAGTTACAAATAAACTCCTATTTCGAATGTTTGTTGTGTTAGTTGTGCCACCTCAGCTAGCAAGCATTTAGGTTGCTGTGTGGACATTGCTAAGTGAATGTTTGCTATTTGTGGAGTATTATAAAGAATCACAGCACACAGCAAAGACTGCATTACATCAATTCCAATTTTCCAGTGGAAACATACGAAGTTTAGTTCACAATCTTCTTAAGACAACTGGGTACTTATAAAGAACTTACAGTGTACTTTTCCCCATCACCTGTTGCAGCTGTTGCCCTTTGTTCTGTGATGGAATCAGGCAAGATAATAGGAAATGTTTTCCAATGAAACAGAAGGCTTTCTGCCAGCTGCAAGAAATTCAAAAGAATTGTGCTGTAAAACCCATGTGTGTAAAGTTAATATTTCTTCTCATACATTTTTGTCCAATCATAGTAATTGTCAGTGCCTCCTAATACAGTTTTGCCCAAATCTATGTGTATGATTACACGGTGTAAACCTGTGAATCATGGTCGCACTTTGTAAATTTCATGTTGTTCAAGACAAATCGGCAAAGCATGCAGAGCATTTGATAAAAGTTGCCCCTTTAAGTCTATTCTGTGGTGGAGTAAAATACTTGAAGACTGTGATGTCATTCTGTCTGGAACTGGAAGCATAATGTGTTCCAAGATGTGAAGCTTGAAAGAAAGCGAAGCTTCACTTCCATCATTACATTCATCTTCAAAATTACATTTCATTTTGGCAAGATTAATATTTTCCGGTTTAATATCTTTATACAAGAAGTGTTTATGGACAGCTTTGAAACAATAAATCAAAAGGAAAAAAAAACAAAAACACAACAATAATAATATGCATTTCAAATGTATAAAATTCTGCCTGATACAAATACTGGTCATTAATTCCTGTGATTTTAGTGATTTGTTTCTGTACAACCCTTCCCTAGCTTAACTAAAGAAAGTTAGTAATGAAAGAGTAGAAAATTTTACAGCACAGCCATGAGTGAGCATGTATGAGCCTGCCCACAAAACTCTGCTGTGACAAGTTGCAGTACTATCATAACAACTGATTTTTAATTCTATTTTCATATATAACTGAATTTTTGATATTAGAAAAATGTTAGTGATGTTCGCAAACTTCAACTAAGGAAATTTCCACACGATATTAGAGAAGACTCTAGGGCAAGCATGTCTAGATTATTATTATTATTTTATAGATATTTAAATGAAAGACAATGACTGTAGAAAATGGTAACACTGTTAAAGGAAGATGGTGACACTAACTTGTTTGATGGATTCAACCACTTCTACCGTTTCAGGTACCAATTTGTCAGACTCGATATCAAAAGTAAGAGGCTCCCTCTGTGGAATGGCAACAAAAACAAGTGTTACTACTGCACAACTTCAATAGATCTCTAGTTCAAAAGGGTTGAAAGCAATAGCTTAAGCCTGTTATAACTGATCAACAGTACTATGACCTGAAAAAAAAAGGGCCCTTAAAAATTTTCTCTTCCTTACACGCCGAATTCGGAATGAGCATAATTATTCAATATATTTCCGCCTAAAAATAAATACAGCAAAATTTAAATTCTGTTAATCTTGTTATAATATTTTGGAGACAAATTATCATAACCTATATGTGGAGAGAATTTTGTTATAGTGATCCTATGTATTTTTATTCGGCAACAAATTTTACAGACACAAAACTCCTCTTTCCTCCCATCACATCTCAGTTTTCATAAAAACCACCAAAGTTGAAAATTTAAGATAAGCAAGATATTACATGTTTTAGCCCTGACATGTAAAATGATAAAATTTCACGCACACTGGTGATAAAAACAAAAACAAACAAAATCCTAAAACTTCAGAAAACAAAAAGGAACAAAAAATAAATAAATAAATGTAATGGCCAACTTAATTTCCAAAAAATAACATCTCGCCTCAGAGATAACCATATACCTGAAATATAAAGACTGTGGAAACAAATAAATGAAACAGTCAGCTTTAAAGTTTATTTCAGCCAGACATGCTAGCATTACTAAGTGGCCTGGCCACTGAAATTGCTGAAAAGTGCTGAGAGGCAGCAGCTATAGTTTAAAGCTAATTTATTATTTAACCTTTTGGACCCCAATCTCCTAACTTCCCATGTCCTTGTATACTGGCTAATTTAGAAACTACAGTCACTTACTCTAGTATACTGTAAATCATAATCATATATCTCAAATACAAAGCTTCTATACTGAAACCTTAACACAATTCTGTGTGAAGTTCATTTGGTTGTTTTTTTTTACTGGTCAGTATTTCAAATATTTTGACAAAGTGCTGCTAGTGTCTTTGCTAGAATCCCAAAAATCAGTAATAATTATCCAGCCAGCAATCCTGTATCAATCCACTAGACAGAATTGACCTCATATTTGCTCAGAGGAATAACATCTATGTAGATCTGCTGGCTACAACACCGTGCCGCCATCAGTTTGATGTAGAAGATCCATCCCTACAGTAATCTTACCAACCTTATGTAAATCCTACACATATCTGGAAGCCTGATTGACTTAGGGATGCTGGCTGGGAAGGTAGTTTAACAGTAAGAAGACAGTAAAGGATGGCCAGGAATACAGATGGGCTATAAACTGGGATAAAATTAAACAGGGTTCAAAGGGTAGAGAAATAGCTGAGTACAACAGGAGTTTATCTCACTCCTTAGTCAGTGTAACCTTCGATTTCTGAAAATTAAATTGTCTTCCATAACCAGTCACATCCAACTTTCATACAAAAAAACAACAAAAAAACAGTGGTATGAGCCAGTACTCGAAAGCATTGTGAACATCACTATAAACTTCCTATTTGGCATTATTTGTGGAAGTATTGCCAAATTCAGTTATCAGCTGAAAAACCTGGGGTGGGGGGAGGGGGGGGGGATCATTCTAAAAAGTTTTTTTGTTCATGTCCTAAATGTTGATCCCCAAGCCTAACATTTACTCTAAAAATGTCCATCTAAAGGATGAACTCACCAAGGGTCACCCACCCCCCACATGCAATGATACTCCTAAAGTGTGTTGCCATCAAAGTAACTGCATGGATTCCAGTAATCCTCCATTATTCATATTGAAACAGACTACGAATAATACCTGAGGTTGTGAGTCCTGGCCCTCTGAAAGATCAGTGCTTTCCTCCATCGTGTCGATCACTTGCTGTTGTCTTGCTGTCACTGTGTCATGAGGCTAACATGGAATAGAATTTTTATTGTGAAAACTGTGAAGATCGAAGCCCAAGATTTCTTGGTTCATTCATCTGCACATCATATGCATTCTACATGATAGCCTGTACAAAATAACATGCTGGGTCTATGAAATTACAAAGCATGTATAGACTGAGAAAAAATATTATTAAATTAACAGGAACCAATGCACGTTGCATCGCACAATGTTCTTTGCATTTGAATGAAGTTTTGTTGATTCATTCCTACTATCCCTATCATAACAAGCAACTGCACCATCAGCGTGATCTTGGTTAGCTCGTATAATAAAAAAAAAAAAACATCATAAAAAAGCAAATTCTCATTGCCAATAAATGCCTTTGCTCGCAATTAACACCAGTGATGTGCAAAATGAAATATACCGTTTCGTGAGCAGCTCCTGGATAATGATTGCCTCACCAGGAAACGTCCGTGCTCCCTCTTATCAGCTGATAGTTGACCAATAGCCACAGAAGAAAACAAAACAGTGAAACACATTTAGTCCCTGGATGTTAGCTTTATAGTCGTATCCAAATATCATTTGTACAGAAAAAAGACACGGGTATTATCTTCTTTATCATTTTGAGGTGTAATTCCACACACCTTTTGGTATCTACTTCGTTGTATGTTTAATTTATACTGGTAAATGAAGAACATAATACATTCATGCGAAACTATTCTTAGAAGCATCTTTACTCGTTAGGAAAATAAACATGGCTGCGCTCATCCATCGGTGCTTGAAAGCCAGTAACAAAGTCAGAAACGACGTCTTCTGTCTTATAAAGAAGTCGCAGTAAGTGTTGTATTTGTTATAAGTGAGCTAAAACTGTAACTGTGATTAAGATTTTCAGAACTGACCGGTAATTTCCAAGTTGGTCTAAGAAAATGCAGATAGATCTCTAGACTCTAGACTATTTAGATCTAGGCTAGATCTACCGGCTCTATCCACAGGGGGCTCTATTTGGTGGTTTGGTTTGGATCGGGATCAGCATCTTGCTAATGCAAAAGAATTTTAAGACATAAAATGAAGAAAAAAGTAGAAAGGTTAGATCTAGATACTAGATCTAGATCTTCCGGCGAAGTGTGTGCAGATCTATGACTATACTCTGCAATTCAGCTATCTACCTTAGCTTTTTGTTTAGTTTTAGTGTATGACTGTCTTTACTAGTTTCTCAGCGAAATGCATGGTAAAATAAGTACACTCTTCTGTTTTCAAATTTGTGCGCTGAATTGTATAGCACCATCATGTTATAAACTGGATGAAAGACCGTTATTTTCTCTGTTTTTCTAAAGGAGGATGAAGTTATAATGCCAACAGTAGATCTAGATCTATATAATATGATGGGTTTGCCAAAATAGCCTACGATTACCAAACCTTTTTTTTTTGTTTTGAATATCACTCATGATCATGGCCCTGAGAAAAGTAAAGTTGTCATCAGCACAATCTTCTGATTCATTAAACTTTACCCCATCATTTTTGTCATCATAACCATCATTAAAAATATATGGTTCTCATCCAGCCAGCAGAAAACAGGGTTCATAGCGGACCTTGAAAACCTGGAAAAACCTTCAAAAACGAAATTTGTTTTTCAAGGTCTTGAAAAGCCTGGAAAACAGAGCACAACCCTGAGTAACCTTGAAAAAAACAAAAAATGCGATCGATTTGAAAAAACAAAAAAATTTGGGCCTAGGCGCTAGGCCTAATGAAAACGGAGATGGCGGTGTAGTCGCACATGTTTTTACGGGCATAAGCAATTCACGGACATGCGTAGTTTTTGTCGCGGTGTTTTGTGGCCTTGAAAATGAAAAAGTTGACCTTGAAAGACCTTGAAAAAACCTTGAATTTTCTCATCAAAGTCTGCTATGAACCCTGAGAAAAGTCAATTCGATGTATAGGATTGACCTCAAGATTGCTCCTGTAGAAATGGCATTGTTCCTACACAGATCTGCTGGTTTCGACATCATGTGGCCATCAGTTTGGTTTAGAAAATCCATCTTTCGGGTAATCCTACCAATCTATGTCAAATTGACATATTGTCATATATATAGGGATGCTGGCTGGGCAAACACATCACTTATCATACACTTTTGTCTCATCATCTTTTAACTACAGTTTTATGTGATCAGTGAGAGCCACAAAACCAAGCTGAAATGCTTTGTTTGAGACTACAGTACATATGCTCAGTTTTGGTAATTTTTTTTAACCCCTCCTTCCCTAAACAACTCTTCATTTCATTACCCTAATTGAAGATTAAAAAACAAACAAAAAAACACCCGAGTGTACTTATGGATGGTTCCTTTTCAGAAATTTATGAAGTTGTCAGGTAAATAATCATATTTATAGAAAGGCCACGCTTATTCGCAGATGGATTTTTGGTTTGTGATTTTTATTTAGGAAGAGTTCCCTATGCGTCACCTGACAACCTCCTCGGCGTAAAATAGCGTTTAGTTGAGTTATCAATGAAACTTTCACCAAAACATTTTTGATGGTGAGAGCTGTCTATGGGATACAAAATCGCCCAAGTACCATAACAAGCAGGCGAGGACCAAAGCCCTCTGAATTTTAGCGAGTGATAAAAGTCTAGAAAGATCAGATTAACTTCACATACATACATTGAAAAGCTGAAACGAACAATTCCTTCGCTCGACGAGTGAGAGGCCAGCGGCAGCCACCCGAGCGTCCATCTCAATCACATGACTAAAACAAACGATGCCCATCACTTCTCATTCAGACACCGATCAGAGTAAACAAACAGCATGTCGAGGGGGAAATCGGAAAGCCAGAAGACTTCGTCCTCTGCCCCACATTCCTTTTTTTCTATTCCAAAACCTATCAGAACTAAACTCGCCTGCCGAGTTGGGGGGGGGGGGGGTTCGAGGCTCCGCAAGATCTGACAGTTTTTTTTGGGTGACTTTTTTACTGTGCTCCCCCCCCCCCCTCCCCCCCCCCCCCCCCCCCCCATCATCGTTGCTTTGCTTCAGAGTATAAAATTGTGGCTAGGATTTTTTAAAATATTTTTTTACAATTTTTTTTAGATGAATCATTATTATTAGTCTAGCCAATTTTGTCGGGTGTGAAATCACAGAGAAAGTCAGACAGAACAAATAAAAAGGAATTAAACTTCCATGGAAACAAAAAATGTAATAAAATAAAACATGACAAATAGATCCAGGTTACCGTGAAGAGAGATGAGCTGTTCAATTCGCACTGACTAAAAGAAATCATTTACATGTTTAAAATTTGATTTTCGGCCTACATTTTTATTTCTGTCCCGTTCAGTGAACAGGAATAAAGTAATCTGGAGCACACTAGATCTAGTAACATAGATCAATTTCCCCACGACATCAATTTTGCAAAATCCTTTTTAAAAAAAATTGTTTTTCCTAAAAATGAGCAATCCTAGGTTAAAAAAAAATTATTATGCTCCGCCGTGGGTTTGAACCCAGGACCGGACCCATAGTCTTTGATTGATAACCGCGGATGCTAGTCATTGCGCCATCACAGACTGCAAAATATGGGAGAACTTTCCCATAGTCACCTCCTGTCACCTGTCGGCTTCATCGTCATCGATGTTAGCTGCTACAGTGGATGTCACGACAAAATCTCCTCCACCCAATCCTGTCCTTAGCTTTCCTAGTTAGTTCACTTATTTCCAGCTGGCTGACTTTCTTGATGTTATCGTGATATGTAATGGGTGGTCTTCCTTGTTTTCTCTTTGTTTCTGTCTTTCCTTGAAGGATTGATATCATAAGGGCCGTGCTTTTGTTTCGGGCCGCGTGGCCGATGTATGCAAGTCTTCTTTTATTTATTTCAGGTGTTATTCTTCTGGTGGTGCAAGCTGTTCTAAGATGCTTGTATTTGTTCTCCTTTCTGTCCAACTTATTCTGAGTAGCCTTCTGTAAAGCCACATTTCAGCTGCCTCCAATCTTGTTATGTCTGCCTTTTTGAGTGTCCAGGCTTCACAACCATATAGTAGGACTGGCCAGATCAAGCACTTAAGTATGTTCACTTTGAGGTCCGTTGGTGTGCCTCTATCCTTCCAAATGTTGTTTAGTTGAACCATTTTGTGTTTTGCCATTCCTATCCTTTGAGCAGCTTCCATCTTGCGATTTATGTGATCCTAGGTATTTGAAATCAGTCACTTTTTCTAGTGCTGTTTTGTTTACTAGTATCTCCTGGTGTTCATGGTGCCCTGTTCCAGTATGCATGACTTTCGTTTTCTTAGCATTTAGGTGTAGGCCTGCTGTCTTGCCCGCTTCATCCACTCTGTGCAACACTCTTTTCATGCTGGTGATGTTATTTGACATAAGAGCTGTGTCATCAGCGTAGCGAAGGTTTGTGATGTTTCGGCCTCCGATCTTTATTCCCATATCTTCTATGTCTGCGTTTCTCATGATCTGCTCAGTATAAATATTGAAAAGATGAGGTGAAAGTATGCAACCCTGTCTGACTCCTTTCTCGATGTTGAAATATAGTAGACATCACAAAATCAGAAACCCCCCATCTGCGAATAAGATTGGGATCTTATTCGCAGACATCTGCGGTTAAGATGGGGATCTTATTTGCAGACGTCTGCGAATAAGCACTTCGTTATAGAAATATGAGGTGAAAGTTTGAGGATTACTTATTCCAATGATGACTCAAGGGTAAGGACCACCAATAGTATGTTGTTGGGGGGGGAGGGGTTGAATAACACTTAGAACCTGAAATAAACCTTTTTAAGAATGAAACTCCTTCCTCACGTGTTTTTTTCTGGGGGATAACTGGATTCTGTATAGGTCAAGTATTGTTATAATGGCAGTTTGTGCTCTAGTAATAATACAGTGAGAAAAACTTGTAATCTCTCACAATTCTGCTTGTGCTTTTTAGGGAATGTGTTAATGTTGTAGGTGTGTACACTGAACATTAAGAGTGGTAGTCAAAAAGCATTTTACAATGTATTAAGGATAACATGCCATGTGATTATTATGTGCCTAGTTTATAGTTTTAGGCAGGTCAGGCATGAGCAATGATAATTGATTGTGACATAATTTGCAAATGAAATTTAATGAAATTAGTGGCACAATATTTCCTTTTCAGATTGGAGAAGTCTATAAGGCATGGCAGCTCATCATCATCCTCTCCAATGAACATGCTGAGCCTGAAAGAGAGAGGCCTCTTTGAAAGTGTATTTCCAGACAGTAGGTAAAGCCTTTTCATTTTCAAAATTTCTGTGCAAATAGACCCGTTGTGTAAAGTGAAACCTTGCTGTCAAGCGGAAACTGTACATTTTGCCATAGTTTGTACTGCAATACATTGGAGTGTTATTCTGTATTTCAGTAAGATTTGTTGCATATCACATATTTAGTTTTGTGATCCAATTTCACTGTCCTTCTCTTAGGCTGCCCGACCTGACAAGACTGTTGTTGAGCCCGCAGTCTTTGTACTGTGGCTTTGATCCGACTGCTGATAGTTTACATATCGGCAATTTACTGTCTATAATAGCCCTGTTGCATGGACAGAGAGCAGGACATATGCCAATTGCTGTGGTATGGATAATTATAAACAGTAACAGTTCTAACACAGTACCATAATTTTGTTCCATTTCCAGTAGTCTGTTATATCATGGAGCTTTAGAATTTTAGTTTTTTGTCAGGTTTTTGAATATTAACTGAGCATTAGAATTAATTTGTTGATTGATATTGATATCACAATGTGAAATGAAAGTCATCATTGAGAGCGTAAGCAAATTTAACTAGAATATTTTTTTGCATTTTATAATTGCGAGGATATTCAATTTAAAAAAAGGATTATGGATTCATATTGGATGTAGCTTGCTTGTAATAAGGTGTTTCGGGAGGTAAATTACATTGTCTTTAAATACAACAAAAGGCCAATAATAACTTTTCAGTTTAATCATATTAGCCCAAATAGAAATAATGCTTGATGGTTTTAGTTAGACTTTTATTGTTTGAATTTGAAATAATTTTTCAGAGTCGTCAAACATTTTAATTCGATTTCGATTGCTTCATCCCTATCATTGTTGTTTTTGCTTTTTGGGCAAAACATGACAGCTCAAAATCATGAATATTTTTTGCTTTTAGATAGGAGGTGCTACTGCTCAAATAGGTGATCCCAGTGGAAAGACTAAAGATCGTGTGCCAATGACAGCAGAGGCTATTGAGAACAATGTCATTGCCATCATGGAAAATGTGGAACGAATTATCAACAATCACAGAGAGTACATTTACAAAGAAAGCAAAGAACTGCCCAGGTTTAGGTGAGTGTAGTGTTAGTTTTTATTTTGTAAGTTAATGTTTAACAACACTACCGACCCCTTCATTGTCACTTAAGGGCTAATGAGTGTTATGTGATGAGCCAACCTCATAGTTTTAACTTAATATTATATATGAGACAATGCTGTAAAATCAGTAATAAATCACTGCTAATCTTGTTGACAAAAATTTAGCAAACTGATGACTGGTATGAAAATTTACCATTCTCTTAACGCTCATCCTGCGCGCGACGGCCTAGCGCCCGCTGTCCGGTCAGTGACCTTACTCACAGAGAATCTTATTTGGGGTCACTGACCCTTGCCGCTATACGATGACCACACTACCCCGCTGTCCAAGTGGTTCGATTTGTATTTGATTGGTATGAAAACATTTGCTGCTATGCCTTATGAGGCTTGATAATGAATTAACCAGCAAAACCTTAGTCTGTCAGTCCCTTACCAATGATCTGACTTATGATTCCAAACTGACAGCTGTAGTTCTCGTGAGAACGAAGCATGATAACTAGCCACGCCCTCCCAAGCCCCACACAAATGGTTTCATCCTGATTGACGCATACTAATAAACCAATATGGGCATTTGGGGTAAAGATCATTTCAGAGCTTGTTTCTGATTGGTTCTTAGATACAGACAACTCCAGATGGTGGTCAGCTTATGAAAAAATGAGATAATATTGCAAATTTGATGAGCAACAGTTCAATGTCGATGTTACATCTTTTGATAGTGTGGGGAGAGCCTTTGAAAGCTTAGTCTTTGTGATTCCGACCAGTGGTTCACTGGTTAACATGTCCATGTCACAATGCCTTTGGTTTAGAAGAGATACAGTGAACAATAACACAGTGGTTACGTCTCAAAAAGGTCAGCGACCCGACGCGTGAAAATACGGCTTGCGTGTGGTGCGGTCAGCTTGACCTTGCCAACTAAACCCGCCCTTGCGGAGTAAACGCTTGGGAAGTAGATATCGACATTCGACACCCTGCGCAAGGAGAGAGTTAATAGAAAATGAAAGCTGAAATAATAGTCTAAATTGACAAAAATCAAAACTTTATATTTAAGCCACTAACCTGCAAGACAGCAAATTGTTACAGATTTTGTGGCATTGCCACACATATTAGGTTAGCCAGCACAGATTAAGGTCACCCTGATTATTGATTCAAAGCTAGAAGAGCAGATGTTTAACATTTTTTTAACCCCTTCATCCAACTTATTGTGCTGGGTTGTACAACGTACGTTTCGGAAGAAACTGAAACCCCCTCCCATACACCTATAGGGCGTATGCCGTACGGCCTTTCTTTGAGCAGTTATAATTCTTCTGTTTACAAAGTTTATGAGGTCTGGCTACAAAAATTAGCGAAACCCCTACGTAGCGAAGGGTTAAGCTAAGCCACTGAACTGTCATTCAAACCTAATGGATCATGACGTAATGATTTTGGATATTTTTTTATGAAAAAATCGTTACTGAAAAACATAACCACTCTAATATTCTAACATTACAATCACAGAGGCTTTGTTTTTTTGTTGTTTTTTTTCAGTGGAAACGAATATGTTTATCACTGCCAGACTACAAGTTTCTTTGCTTGATCTTTGAAATGATTTTGCAGTGATGTTGAAGCGTAAATTATGTTTGGAAAAAGAACACCATTTTTCAAAGTTCCATTAAAAGAGTGTCTGTAGAAAAGGAAACTCTGTGAATGCAACTGACAAGTCAGATTGTTCTCAAAATCAGCAGGTGCACAATACAGTTGTGATCACTCTTTTTTTTTTTTAAATATTGTCCTTGACAAAAGCATGCACTGAATATATACATATATTATTATGTTCACAGGATTCTTAACAACCGAGACTGGTACAAAGACAAAAATGTTATTACATTCCTGTCCACCATAGGAAGACATTTTAGACTTGGAGAAATGATCAGTAAACACAGGTAGGTTTCCAGCGTGCACTGAGATGGAGATTCTCATTTGAAAATAAGATGCTTAAATCTACATCACATGCACTGGCAACTGAATGAATGGTTAAACTCTGTGGAGCCACTTTATAGGGTCTGTGATTGGAATGGACTGTATCATGTAAAACTAAGATGCGAAGATGTGAAAGAAATAACCCATGACTTGCATGTAACATTAAATGAATGGCCATGATTTTTATCACTTGGTCTCTATTTGTTACACAGGGAAAAGCAGCTTACTTTATTGCATATGTAAAGTGGGACTGGTCTTTTTGGGTGGAAATTCCACTTATTAAGAAGTGTAGTTTTGATCCGGAAAGACAGTTGTCAGTTACTTTGCTTGCTTTGCAGAACAGGTATGATCACATGATGTGGCCATCTTTTGCAAGTAGTGAAAGTAACTTGTACATTCCAGTCCTATTTTGAGGTGTGTGTGAGTTTGTGAAAGTGATAGGCTTTTTACAGCCAAGAATCAACTACAGCATCTTTTGCATTAAATTATTACTGATGCAGTGATAGGTTAAGGCACAATTGTCTCTTATTCTGTACTGCCGGACCCCTCTTGGTGGTCAGATTATGCAAAGAGAAGTCATGTTCTCTGTGTAATGCTTATTTTTCTCATGTCCGTTTACACCCTTGGGGCTCTGCGAATGATCTCTTTTTTCTTTCACCAGTCGAGATACCCGGTCCTGCCCATGATAAATCTGTTTATTAGTTTCAATTTTTCCAGTGATTATAATGTATCTACTTTACTTTGCCTGTTCCATTATCTTTATTTTGTTGTCATTTCTTTGTTTGTTTTATATAAGTCTTACTGCACACCCTTTGCGCGTTAATGGGTTGTGCACCCCATCAGCAATGATAAAATAACCTGCACTCTGGGCAGTTTGTTCAATAAAGTGAATACATTGCAGGAAGTGAAACGTCATGTGTTTGTGCAAAAGGAAAGATCGGGGGCGAAATTAGCAACACAAAGCAAACGTAAATAAATACCTCCCCACTATTTGGAACCTCCAAATCTAAAAATAGAGCCCTCTGCAGGTCAAAAGGGAGGCGCCTGTAAAATTTCAGGCAATCCGAGCTGTATGAGCGGTGGTAAGCCTTGTTGCAAATTGGGCGAGTTTATATAAGATTTTGCCTCTATCTTGTCTCTCCGTTTAGGAGAGAATTTAATTGTCACGGAAAAAAGTTACATATATTATGTATCATAGTGTAGATTATTACATGAAGAAATGAGGAAGGCTCGGATTATTGTGTTGGAAACAGCAATACTGTCTTTTAAAATGATATTTCTTTAAAATGGTGAAACAGTTAACCTTTGAAGGGATGATGGAAACAATGCTTTTGACTTTTTTGTCCTCTCTTCCTATTTCTCTCCCTGTAAAAAAGTCAGTCTTTAAAAGCTCTATGTGCAGTTGAAACATGATTGTTATTCTTTGAAAATGTTTTGGAAATACAGCTTATTATTCATATTTGTCATTTTCAGTGTTCAGAGTCGATTAAACAGCAAAGAAGGCATAAGCTGTACAGAGTTTATGTACCAGGTCTTTCAGGCAAATGATTGGTTACATTTGTTTCAAGAATACAATTGCAGCATACAGGTATTAATGAATGTATGGGTATTTTTTGGAAATTTATGTTAGTGGTAATTTTTATGATAATGTTGAAAATATGTATGTGGTATTTGGTATTAAAGACGTGAATAAATAATATGAGAAAGGTTACAGAGAAACATTAAGTTCTGACAAGGAAAATATTGGGTGAGATTCATGCAAATAGTGGATTCACTGATGTAAACAGTAACATTATTATTCTTTGGGAATGTTTTGGAAAAATGGCCATATGTTTGCAGTTGGGGAATGGTTGGTATGGTCACCTGCAAAGAAGATAGTTTGGAATGACCACATAAAACACAATAACGGGTTGTTTTTCCATTTTTGGAAATGATAGATCCAAATATCTGTGGCATGTAAATGTGATTGTGAGATTACGTAAATGTGTTTAGTTTAGAAGGCTATCATGAAAATACAGAAGTTTTGACTAATGAAAAAAGAAAGTGGAAAGGTTGTGAAATTGTGACTTTCTATTCACCAGATAGGTGGTAATGACCAGACAGGGAACATATCATCAGGATTTGATCTTATTCATAAAGTTACGCAAAAATATGCTTTTGGTAAGTTTACTGTCAGGAAATGAAGAATGTTTGCCACTAAGCACTTTAAAAGTAACCAAGATGAAGGCGCCACATAGTACCCCAGAGCACAAGACAGGGATTGTGCGCAATGTTGGGAGTTGCAGTGAAGCAATAGAAAAAGAAAAAGAAACAGATTAGAAAAAAATGATAATAAATAAATAATAAATAATTGAAATAACTAAAATAATAATAATAAAGAAAGAAAGAAAGAAATATAATCACACCCGTGGAATCATCGAAGGCAGTGTTGGACATTGATGCCATACTATCACTCCCCATGGCATCAAAGTGCAAAATCTCGATATCGATATTTTGAAGCCTAATTTCGATTTCAGGACCCGCACCCCCTCCCCAATACACTTTGCCTTTTCAATTTTGGCTACAGTTTTGCTTTTCACCCTGGGCAAAATCAACAAGACAGTTTCTTTATTTCCTTGATGTTAAATTGCCAATCATTGTAGAATTGTAGAATCATAACAAAATACAGTGCAATATATACAGTGGAGCCCGCATAATTCGAAGTCGCCGGGAAATGGATTATACTTCGATTTACGAAAGTTCGGTTTACCTTTTTGGGCAGAGAAATAACCATTATTTTGCAGTCTGCCCCATACCATACGTGTAATTATATCCCTTCGTCTTGCCCCCCCCCCCCCCATATATATACACACACACACAAAACGCAAAGGAACCTGTATGAGTCGAGAGATCTTTCGATTATTTTTTTCTTTAGAAGTGACCCTACCGTAGCGGTAAAACAAAAAAAGCAACATTGAATGGCCTAGACCTGGCATTAGTGGCAGTTGCTGGTCAGCAAACTGTCTTTATCTTGGCGGCATGTATTGTGTGTGACGTCATCAATCGATAAAGACATTTTCCCGTGTACGATGTTCAAATGCGAGACTGTAGGCCTACTGCGTTATCCCACCTTGCTATCAGTGGCGTGGAATTACTATTACGCAGTGTAACAATGCCGTACTCGTCCCCCCTCCTCATCGAGTATAGTGTGGTGAATGTGTAAACACTGCAGTCACGTGTTTGCAGTACTGAAGTGCTAAGAACCTCGTGAAAGTGAGGTCTTTGTTCCTCCAGGGCCTTACCATAACATTTTACTTTTGAATACAGTCATGATTGTAATGCTTAGCGAGCATTGCACAAGTGTGTATTAGAATGGCTCTATGTGAGCAAGGTGGGCACACCACAAGGCTCAACTGTGTGTAATTTATGTTCTACGGTATACCGTGTCTTGACGGTAGATCTACCTGTTGTGATTACGTCAGCAATCGATTAATTCACTGGCCATAAATTTAAAATGCGAGCACCGTCTCGCGTACTGTATTGTTGGCTGATAGTGATATCAATCATTGGTCATTGGGGCATTTATCACGCTGCGTGCAGGGACCCCGACCCGTACCACTGCCACCCTCCGCTGCATGTTTCTGGCTTGGTCGGGACACACACGTAAGAGGAAGGCTCTGCAGCCTACCCATTGCATCATTTTCGGCACCTCTACCCTCCCCCTCGATGGCTGAGGAGCGTGGAGTTGTTGAACAGGCCTGTGTCAGCGTGTTTGTGGAAACTGGTTTTCATGGCTACGAGGCTGGAAATCAGAAGTCACATTAACTTACACTGAGTTGAGTGAGGATGAGAGCCCTCTATCAACTCTATTTATCAGAATTGGGGCAGTTCGAACTCGAAATAGTAGTAAATTTTTAATAGAGATAAAGAAGGAAAAAAAAACTCATTTCAAAATCACCTCTATTTAACAGAAACTCGATTTACCAAAGTTCGGTTTACTTGGGCTCCACTGTATTGATATAAGAGAAAACAATGGAATAATATGTCGAGTTAGGAGGAAATATTTAGTAGCATTAAAGAAGGAACAGGTTGGGACTTAAAAATTATGTCGAGTTACCTAGAATGTCGACAAAAGCCATGTCGAGATAAGTGGATTGGACTGTAATACATTGTAAAGCTTACAAAACAATTGTCCTAATGCATATAGTTTTCTGCATACTAGTTTTCCTAAGAGTATCAGTTCATTATTATTTTCAGAATGT
Source organism: Onchidella celtica (assembly GCA_963931925.1). Taxonomy (NCBI): domain Eukaryota; kingdom Metazoa; phylum Mollusca; class Gastropoda; order Systellommatophora; family Onchidiidae; genus Onchidella; species Onchidella celtica. Next base: position 35,667,411 of record OZ007568.1, read on the forward strand.
TATATTTCTTTTTTCTGCCACATTCCAGGCTTATTAGTGCCCTTACTTCTCTCTCCCAGTGGTGAAAAACTTGGCAAATCTACTGGCAATTCAGTGTGGCTTGATCCTGCAAAAACCTCCCCATTTGAGATATACCAGGTATGTCTCCTAAGTATTCATTCCAACCATTTATTGAAAAGGTATTAATTATTGCAGATAATTAAATGGCAACTGTAATTATATGAATTAATTTGCATATCTGATAATGTGACTAAATAAATTGTCCATCACTCTGTCTATCCTGAACTCAAAGTTTCACTGTGCCTAGTTACAAAATGGAATATTTTTCTAATTATATAAAAAAAATCTTCGGTAGTCTAGATGAGAATAACAACCAAAAAACTTTGAACTTTATCCGAAAATTTACAAAGATGATGCAAAAATGAGCAGTATCAAACTGGAGTTATTTCTGTGTCTTATGTAATATGATTAGGGAGCCTTTGAGGGTAATATTAAGGTATCCTGTTGAGGTCAGTGATGACTTTAGTACATGCCTTATATGAAGAAACCATACATTTTCTGGTTTTAATTATCAGAGATCTCTAGTTGCTGTGGTGACAGATTGTCCTGCCTGTTGCCCACTGGCCCTTCAGTATAAATTAACTCTAGTTATGTAAATTATATCATGCTAAACTTTTTAAAGTAAATTTCAATTATGGACAGTCATGTAGTAATAAACTGCAATAAAGCTTCCATGATCCACAAAATTGTCCGTTGTTTACAAAATTTATTACAGAAAAATATGCCAGGGCCTGGTTAATTCCACAGATTAATTTTTAGACTAAGTTAAATGGTTAGGCTGTCATCATCATATTAAAGCTTGTTCATGACTGTATTATTCATCAGTACTTCTTCAACATGCCAGACTCAGTTACTGAGAAATATCTGATGTTGTTCACTTTCCTGTCTTTGGAAGAAATTCAGGCTCTCATGGAGAAACAACAGGTAAGCTCCATTTGCCGTGAGAATTAAAAAAAATAAAGCATTAATTAAAGTTATGTAAAGCAGTGGTGAGATAGTGCAAAATCATTTCATATGATAATCCAAGGAATGAAATCCCAGCAAGAAATGAGACTTTTTAGTTTGCTAAAGACAAGCTACATTGTACAGGCAGTCTGATTTTGTTGTAGCAGAGGGAAATTCATTTTTAACAAAAATTGATTGGACATATGTAGGAGAACTCGCTTCATTTTGAAGATAATTGAAAAAAGAATTGAATTTTTTAGGAGAGCAAGATGCAGGAGATCTTCAGAGGAAGAGCCCACCTCCCCCGTGACAGTTTTGACCCGTGATTCCTTGTCCTCTACAGGGGGCTGGGTTTACCAGATCATGAATACGGGTGTCTCCCACTGTCTTTGGGTATTAGTTAACTTAGTCCATCTCGATCATTTAATATTCTCTGAAATAATTTTGAAGGATATTTGGCAGAATGGTCATGTCATTGCTACAAATCAATGGTGAAATGTCATGTTAATCCTGAAACCACCCTGTCAGTGTTTGAAATGCAAGGCCTAACATGTGGCACCAGTGTCATCATGCTTCATTACCACATGTGAGATGGAGACTTCCCAGTCCGTTTTTTTTTTTACTTTGATACATTGTACTTTGAGCTAAGCTGAGATGGCAGTGGGAAATATTAATCTATGCTTCATTTTTATCTGTTTCAGAAATCCCCAGACCAGAGGCATGGACAGAAAAAGTTAGCCGAACAAATCACTTTGCTGGTGCATGGAGGTAAGAACGTATTGATGTTAGCCAAACCTCAAGCCTTTTTTTTTTTTTTATTGTCTCGATGTTATGATAGGCAGAGACTCTGAATATTGCAACTCCATTTGTATCTCAAATAACTGTCACTTAAATGGTAAAAAAGTATTTAACCTGATGATGAAGACATTTGATCATCCATATAGATCTAAAAAGCACGCACATTGTAGGTCAGACTAAATACAGTAGAATCCAAAAGTCTTCAAGGCATCATTGATACCAGCCAGACAGTAAGCAGTTTTTTCATTTCACCTTCATTCTCCTGGAATCAAAGCAAATTTACAATCTGACCATAAAAGAAAAAAAAATGGGCAATTTGTTGGAACAGATCTTTTTTATTATGCTAAATGATTATTTGTGAACTTGTGCGAATGAATGCTTAATTTCCTTTCCATTTTCAGAATCTGGCATGGATTCAGCCTTGAGATGTACAGAAGTTTTATTTGGTAATTCCCTGCAAGCTTTGTCATCTATGGGATTGTCAGAACTGCTGCAGCTTTTCAAGAATGCAAGAACAACAGAAGTCATTTATAATTCCAGCATCACTGTGCTCGAATTATGTCAAAAGATCAAATGTTTTCAGCGTGACTGTGAGTAAACATTTTGTGAATGTTTCATTAACACATTCTCCAAATGTATAATTAAAGCTTTTTCTATTTCTGGCATTGAGTTTTGAAGAACTGATTGTAGATTGGATTGATGTAAATTAAGAAGTGTCATCTGAAACATGGTGAAATGAATTTTATTGGAATTTTTTGTGGGAAAGCTGTAACCCATTTTTACAATATTTTGCACTGCAACAAAAAATCCTAGGAAAGTACAGATGGTTTTCTGTGCAGTGATGATCACTTCATGTTATACTCGTTCAACACTATTGGCATAGAAATCAATGAAGGCATTTCTGTTAATATTGATTGCAGTTGCATCTGAACATGTTTGTAGGTGTTAGATTTGATGGGAATCAATGTCTCAAAGCAGTGTCAAAATGGAAGTTGATATCCTGGTATATTTTCCTTTCTTTTGTTAACAGTCACCATGCTCCTGTATTGTTGATAAAACATGTTCATTTTACATAGGTTTTCCTGCGAACCTTAAACTTGCCAGTTTGTTATCATGTTATGGAATACATGTACATGTATTTCAATTTATGGAGATACTGTGATCATCAGTGAGACTTGTCTTTTTCAGTGGACGCAGATCGTATTATCAAAGCTGGTGGATTGTACATAAACCAACAAAGATTGAGTGACCCTGGCTGTGTTCTGAGAGATGGAGTCCACATATTGGCAAATAAAATTACACTTGTCAGAGTAGGTGAGTAAGAGATATGTGGATTTTATGAAATTCTCTGATGGAGCCTGGAGTTTCTCAAAAAATAAATGCAAACCCTTCGAAAGAGAGCATCATCTGACATACAGAAGTTTGATCTATGTATTGAATGGTCTGTAGCTTTACTATGGAAATAAGACAGTTAAAGTTTATGATGTATTTTCAACAAGGGAATATTTCCATGTAATTTGTCATAAAATTGGACTGTGTGTATAGTGTACAGAAAAATATGAAAAAATTTCATCTGAATCAAGGCTTTAACTTTAATGGTCATTTTATTATTGTAGTGTGCAATCTAGTTTCAAAATAAAATCACTAGTTGACGTTTATATTTTGTTGTCTCTTTCTATTTCAGGAAAGAAAAACTTTTTTGTGGTTAAGTGGGTCATGTGAACTGATACTGCCTTATTCTTGTTATTCAGTGACAAAGCATTGTCTCAGTGAGGTGTCCCCACTTGCATCCTTGTTGACACAGTGATCTTTAGCAAAAAGAAAATAAAAATTTTATAGCTTGAAGTTTATGTTCTTTTGTTTTCATTAAATTTGTTTGCTCTTGCATGTATTCTGTTATCCATTCTTTCATTTATACATGTGACTTAAAATACATGTATCACAAACAACTCAACAAAAACTGGAATAGAGTACTTAGGAGGGTTCCCCCCTTGGTTGTTGTATAAAGATGGTCACTGTTTTGTCAGAGTGCATTTCATATCCAAGTTTTAATCGTCCGCTAACGTTTCTTATTCCCATTTTTATCTGTTTGTCAATGTGCAATGACAGTGATCATTGTCATTTTCATAGAATTGGAAGTGCAACATTTCTGGGCGAGCTTTCTCTTGGAGAATGCCTCACCTTGTCGTCTGAGTGTTGTGAAAAAAAGATATATAAGCTATATCTCCATAAGATCCACAATTTTACATTGTAGTAACATTATGACAGATTGGAAAAACTTCAAGCCTAGGCTTAGGAAACCACAGTGAACAGTGTTTGGGTAGTGGATGGGTCAAAACAACTTTTACCCCTTCTGTTAATTGAAATTCTACATCAGAGCTGCAACTACAAAGAAAGTAATTTAATACCCATTAATGACTGCAAAAAAATTGTGGCATTTAAGGATACAGTCTATGTATTTTGATTGTTTTTGCTCTCCATGTCTTAAGTTTACCTTCAAATATTTCCGATGCTACTATCAGTAATATTAAAACCAAAAAATAAACAACACATGAAGCCACTGGGATAGGATTGTGGCTTTTTATTTTATATTTCATATTTATGTGCACCTTCCGCACATCATAAATTAAGGTACAAATATACTTACATAAAGCATGATGAATAATGTACATCAAAACATACAAGAACTTAACATTTGAACAAGGTAACATTTGCCTGGAGTGAGGTCATACTACTGAAATGGTCAAAATTTTTTTGAGTTTGAATGCAAGCCTTCCTTTCTTCTAAAAGCTAAAAGCTTGGCATACTCTTGTTATTGGGAGAGGAAGTGTTCTGTCCACCAAACTGAGATGCTGAAAAAGATACAGTTTAATACTTCAGTCAACATTACTGAACATCATAACACTTAACAATACAACTTTCAGTGACATTTGCTGGGCTGGCCTTCAATGTAAAATTTATGTGTATATTCACAACAATTTCACGAACGATTGAAAGTTATTCAAAACCGAAAGCAAAATGTAACAAATACATTTGATCTATGTTCTGAAACCTCCTCAAGTTGCTGGAACCTTGGGGACCACCTTAGGCCTAAGACATCCACAACCAGAACTATGTCAGATTTTACAAATTTCAAGCATTCAAAGCACAAAGATTCATGACTTGATGCCACGCAGCCAAATACATATTACATCACGCACTATTGGATCAAACATAAGACAATGTGTAGTTAAAGGCTAGGTTGTTTCATGGGTTAGGTTATCAGGCAGGTTTGAGGCAAAGACCATGGCCCACTATGTAACATAAGGAAAAAACTGCTCACTCGGAATTCATGAATTAAATTCTTTTGCCACTGATGCACACCTCCAACTGAAGTACACTGGATTAATGCAATACATGGTTAACTACTGCTATGTCTGACGTGTGTACATTTATAGTTTCCAGTCTTGTGCAGGCTTGCTAACGTAAACAATACTACACTGTAACTATAAATTTACTTTGCATCACTGCTTTAGTGCTTACTGACAATAATATTTACCAGTAAACAAGATCATGTGAAGCACAAGTCAGTGCCTTTTTATAGCAATGACTGCTCTTTCTTAAAAGTTCCTCTGTTGAATTGAAAGAAATTAGAAGCACAAAAAAAAACAAATTCAGTCAACAAGCAAGCCCTGATCATATAGTGGAGCTGGCTTAAATAACAAGATGTAATGTTCTACTAAAAATGCCTCATCCCTTTCCCAGGAAAAAGAGCAAACAATAAGGCAAGGGATATACATGTAATATATAAAGACCACCATTCTTTTTTCTTTTCTTTGCATGGTCGCCTCATTTGTAAATGTGTCATGTACATGTACTTCAATGTAATATAGTAGACCATCATGTTTAACGACACTGCTAATAACAAGACCTTGCTGACAGCGTCAACATTTTAAATCCCCGTTTTTTTCTGCTCTATGAGCATATAATAAAATACTTGAATAACGGCAAATCGATAATCAAAGCACCTGCTATAGCGAGAGAATTAATTTTGAGTGCGTACGGCAAATTGTGGGGGGTAGCCGCAGCACGTGTTGGGAGTCAGAGAGTAACAACATGTATTGTTCTTTGTTTGTTGCTGCACACCCACTACGCCCACCTTGAGAGTTGTGGCCTCATCTGGCCATCTCTTGCTTTCTCTCCCTACTGACCAGCTGCTGTGACAGTACACTACGAGCGGTCAGTTCAAAGTGATGACTCATCACTTACTGAGGCAAACTGGGGGGCACGTCATGAAGGCTACAACTGCATAGCTTCGTCAGACGTGCACTGTCTGGTCACTACCTGTGATGTGTGATAATTATTACATGTAGCACGGCCACTGACCGTCACTAATTGCCACGCTGCATATGCTCTTTCAGTCTTTGTCTACACCGGGCTCCGTGACCAAATGCCCACACTCCTTGTGTCACAAACATGTGGCCAGCCTGTTCCCATTCCTTGAATGATACAGCACGAGAAACCATCAGAAACAAACACACTTGTCTAACACTTCCGCGCCTGATTCTCGTAATTTGATCAAAAAAGGCGTATCGTCAGCAAAAAACAAAAAACAAAAGCACCCATATGAAGGTCGAGATCTGCCGTCAATTTGATATTACATGTATATGTACGTTGATGTACAGGACATACTAACAAGGGGGGGTAAAAAAAAATAGTGGGGAAGTTTAATCCCTTGCCTTGCTTTCTGTACTCTTTCATGGAATAGCGAGACCTTGGGTATAACGAGACATTTTTGGTGGAACCTGACCTCTCGTTATAACCAAGTTCCACTGTATATCAAACCGACGGCAAATGTTGGCCTTGATACCGATTCATTTTCTTTTGCTGACGCTGGCCAAGTTTTGATCGCATTATGAGATGAGATCAGAGTCAGATGTAAAAGTTTTTTTTTTTTTAAAAGTGCGTTTCCAGGGTTTCTCATTCAAAGAATGTGAACAGATTGGCCACAAGATAGCCATACAGAAAGTGTAGGCATGTGGTCAGTAAGCCCTGTATAGACAAAATCATACAGCATATGGCGGATATTACTTTTTTTGTGACAACCATTGACATGCTGCTATTATCGCACAACACTGTTAGTGACAAGATAACGCACAGGTCTCACAAAGCTGCATAGCATAGACTACCGGGCCAGCCACATGATGATTCCTCTTTATTTTAGGAAGTTCACTGCCACTGGCATTTACAATTACACCTCACTTTTCTTGTTTCAATTTTCCTTGTTCTTGTTTCTGTGTGTTTTTTGTGGTAGGGATTAGTTTTTGTTTTAGAATTTTGCCTGGGCAGCGGCCTTATTCGGCCTGCTCTTCTAGACTTTTAACTGCCAAGATATCTTTCACATGCGCGAAGTGCACACGGGCACTGAGTTTTTTGTCCTTATCCGAGGAGACTAGGTGCTCGATCCTACCCACCATAGGATCAGGGATAGGAATCCCCCCCCCCCCCCCCCAAATAATCCCAACATGCCTGCACCAACCAGGGATTGAACCCGGTACCTTCGGCATGAGAGGCAAGCACCTTACCTCTAGACCATTGTGCCCCTCGTATTCATCACTTTCAACCGACAGCGTGCAGTGTGCTGCACACAATACATATATCTAACCCCCTACATGGCTTTAATTCAAATCTCAATATCTCCATTTTACATCAAATCAAACCAAATGGACCGACTTAAAGCCCCGGCATTAAAATTAACCAAGGGGATAATTTATTCCACTAAATATACATTATACCTGTCAGTCTTGGTGTGTTTTCATGGCATTCTTTAAGCTGTAAACAGCAAACTTTGAATGCCAAGTCCACATTCAGTTGGTATCTCTAGTAGTATGTATCAACTTCTTCAGTCCACTGATATAGACAATGAAGTTTTGCAAAATGGCATGAAAGCTTCATCAATGTTTTGATACAGACTACATGTATCATTAACGAACAGTATTTTTTATGAACACTCACATCACTGAATCAATCACCAATCAATATAACTTACCAAAGAATTCACAACCACTTCATGATCAAATATTCCATTCACATATTTAGTTGCTGCTTAAAGCTTCCCTGGAAAGACATCCTTTACCACATACCAGCTTACAGATAGCTAGATTAGAACACATTCAATCACCATGTAGACCATAGCTTCCTCATTCTACTGACCAGTTCCTTCAGAAACAAGGCCTGTTCAGTTACAAGCCATTACATCTTATGTCAACTATAGGCAAAGTTTAGTGGTAAGAATTACTAAGATGATAATATTAACACCCAAACCGTTCATCTTTCCTCCCTACAAATAAATAATCACAGACACTTACACTTGACCTAACATCCCCACAATAGTCCAGTAACAAATGCTTATATTATATACAAGTACAAGTGATATTATAAGTATTTGAGAATGAGAAACCTGGGTGGCTATGAATCACAGCAGATATATTATAAAGTCTCAACAAAACAAAAGCAGAGAGAAACAGTCCAAAGGACTGGATTTCAGGCTAAACATAATAACCGAGTTAAAAAAAACAACAACAAAGAAAACCAAAAAACCAAAGGCAATTCGTCCTAGCGATGCCAAATTTGGCAAGACCTGTGACAGTCAGTTCAACCTATCTATTATTAGAGCATGGCTTTAATAATTGGTGGTGGCTGTTTGGGCCATGTCACCAACAAAAAGATTATTGTGGCCAATCAGCCAAACCTAATCCTATCCCTTATAACTTCTTATTCATTGTTCAAGTGAAACTGAATTTGGCCCCCATCACACATATTGCCATTCTATTAAAATTTTCTTTCCAAAGGAATAAAGCCTTGGATAGCTAGTAAGACATGACTCACTGAAATTACTGATAACAGGTGAGTGTTTTATTTCATTCCCTACCTGGAGAATAGTCTCCTCCATAAAGGCATGGAAAACAATGGGACAAGAAAATGAGTTCAGTTCCATTATTTATAGTAAGCACATGTTTTCAAAAAGTGCAAAGTGAGTTGCACATGCTCGAGTGGTTACAAAGCATATTGTTAATTCATACCATAATCTAACATACTTATGTTAGGCCGAAAATATCCAGATCCTTATGAGATCATTTTGGCTGTCTTGCATGTTTTAGAAGAAACTGCTTTGAACTCAGCAATCTATGCCATGACCAGGAACATGTAATAGCTTTGCACACACCAGATGTAACTTAGGATATAATCCTCAGGAGACATTATGTACATGTACTTACACTCCGTAGATAAACATGATATTCACTTAACTCTAAATATAAAAAATTCAGTTCTTTTTGCTCATCCTTTCTGAACAGACAAAACAAAAGGAAAGAGCATTTTTTAATGCTTTTTCATTAAAATTAAAATGTATTAATACCTTATCTATGTTAAGCACGACTTTTCTCCTTGTTTGTGTATTCTGCCATTCAAATATGATCAAGATAATTTTCCTTGGCCCAGATAAAGAGAGAAGCTCCTTAAAATGAAACATTTTACCTCAGTATTACTGTAAAGAGTGGCCAAATTAGAACTGCTCAAGAGCTCTCCACAGGCATCATCAAGATTCTTGGGTTTAACAAACTGACAATGGTTAACTTTTCCAGTTTTTCTAACTCCATTTGTGAATGAAAGAATTTTTCAATGACAGGTGCTTTTGATGATAAAAACATTTGTAAAATACTTCCAAAACAGACCAAGGAATTCTACTTAATTATTTTTGTTAGTAAATGTTTGCACTGCATGCACTAACTTTGCAACAAAAAAAACATGCAACAAACAAACTTCAATTCTTAAAGAAAGATTAACAGTAATCTATATTATCCATTATCAGGTCTAATTACATGAGAGACATAAATAAAATGACTGGAAATTACTTTCAACAATTTTAACAAGTCTGCCCTTCTAGCTACCTCACATGTGGTGTCCACGAAAAACATTTTGTTTCCATGAAAGATGGAACATTAGGCTCACTTCCATAAACAAGTAAACCACTTGAGACAGCCTTGTCAGAACACACTGCTTGAAATATGTCTGCCGCAAACATAACTTTTTATACCGGTAACAGTGTGTAAATCACTTTCAACACACTGTTCACTAACACAATAGCCCAGTGTTACAACATACTGTCTTTTCCCTTTTGAGCCATATCATCCATGACAATTTCTCTACAATTTTTATGACAATTATTTTTTGCTGTGTTTTTGTGGTTACTGTTACACTCATCTGAGAGTACTTTGCTCAGCACTATATGCTCATGTTGTACTCTGCCAGGTGTGCTGATACATCGAAGATCAGCCATTCTTTTCATAACATGACACTGGCTTCAGCACAGAAAAAAAGCTTCAGTCTCCATCACTAAATGAGAACACAGACATTTCATCCTATATTCTGACACAGTTCATCTGAACTGGAACACTCCTGTATTTCTCTCTGGCACATGTTGTAAACTTAAAGACTGGAACCTGAAAAAGAAAAGGGATAAAAAGATGGGTAATTTTGCGCGAATTCACGCTCAAGACAAGAAGTCCAACACAGAAATATTACCAGAAAACTCCAAGACACAATAGATCACATTTTAAAAGATTACTTCCTCTCCAACATGTGATCAAAAGACCACCCTGAAACTTAAGTGAAAGACCCTGGGAAAGAAATTGACAAATCTATTTAACATTTTTTTATACCTTTTTTTTTTTTCTCTAATGGTAATCACTGTTACATATTTCACTGTTTAGCAATTGCTGAATCTCACTCAATCATGCTCAGCATTTTATCATTATTAACCTTTCCCCGTCCTCAAAAATCAGTTGTATTCCAGGAATTCTTCACATTTTAATTCATCACAATAGAGTGACTGACTATAAAACTCTCCATAGAAATGCACTGGCTAGAAGATTACATATAAAACTGAATTATCCACAAGCAATTTCAAAACCTGTATGCTTCAACTCGTATTCTCACTTTCAATACCCACTTCATTGTTGATACATTTACGAAATTGATGTGACTTATCTCTGTTGCAGACAATTCACAAACAGAGCATCTAATTTTTTTTATTCATCAGGAGTTGATAAAATAAAACAAAAACGCATACTAAAAATGTACACATATACTATGAGAGTAATACCCACCATTCTGAGCTCCGATGGTAATAATATCCTTCTATAGTTGCTGACGATTTTTGAAAACAGATGTAGTAGAAACCAGCAAAAGATGCTCCACTGATGTCCTTTATTGTGTGGTCTGGTACTAGGAAAATCTCCTGACATAGATATATTTGAAAAACATTTAAAAAAATTATACCTGATACACATCAACAATACAAACTGTTCTGGTCAATACAAGCAGGCAAAGCATGGAACTCCCAATTTTTTTTTAATTTACAGCCGCTGTTATGGAAACTGCAATAATTGAGTCTGTTGTTGCTGCTTTCAGATCATTCATGTCTGATAAACTGCTAAGTTATTGTAAATACACTGCTGACCTCAAGTCTTAACCCATATCCCGCGCGCTACCCGTAAAGCCCGCTGCATGGTCAGTGACCTTACTCACGGAGAATCTTATCTGGGGTCACTGACCTGTGCTGCTATGCGATGACCACATACGCTGTCCACGTGGTTCGGTTTTTATTGATCGGTATGAAAACATTCGCTGCTATGCCTTATCACACTTGATAATGAATTAACCAGCAAAACCTTAGTCTGTCAGTCTCTAATCAATGATCTGACTTATGATTCCAAACTGACAGCTGTAGTTTTCGTGAGAACGAAGCATGATAACTAGCCACACCCTCCCAAGCCCTACACAAATGGTTTCATCCTGATTGACACATACTAATAAACCAATGTGGGCATTTGGGGTAAAGATTATTTCTGATTGGTTCTTAGATACAGACAACTCCAGATGGTGGTCAGCTTGTGAGAAAATGAGATAATATTGCAAATTTGTTGAGCAACAGTTCGCATATCGATGTTACATCTTTTGAAAGTGTGGGGAGAGCCTTTGAAAGCTTAGTCTTTGTGATTCCGACCAGTGGTTCACTGGTTAACATATCCATGTCACAATGCCTTTGATTTAGAAGAGATACAGTGAACAATAACACGGTGGTTACGTCTCAAAAAGGTCAGTGGCCTGATGCGTGAAAATACGGCTTGCGCGTGGTGCGGTCAGCTTGACCTTCCCGACTTTTGCCGCCCATGCGGCGTGAGCGCTTGCAAGTCAATACCGACAATTGCCGCCCCTCGCAGGGTGAGGGTTTAAAACAACAATATAGTTTTCTGCATGCCACCTTCTCAAATGACAATTTTATCATGATTATAACTTATTTGATGCACTGGCTGGACTAACTGATAAAATACAATAACCCAATTTACAAACTTGCTTTTTGGAACACAGATAAACATTTGCATTATGATTTCCAAGTCCAACACAAAGACCATCCATATAAAATTGGGTAAGAAAATCATGTGCCCAAACTGAACTGAGACCAATAATTTGGCGGTAATGAACAAGTGTCTACTGGAAATTTTCAGCTGCAGGGACTGGATATGAGTTAACATATATTCTGCTTTAATCAGGTCCTTCCATCATGCATGATTGAAGTTAATTCTAATGATTGCTGACACCACATGTGGTGTCCACGAAAAACATTTTGTTTCCATGAAAGATGGAACATTAGGCTCACTTCCATTTATAAAGTAAACCACTCGAGACAGCCTTGTCAGAACACACTGCTTGAAATATGTATCTGCACAAAAATATTCTTGTGCAGTTGAACACATGGACATACCTTCCATCTCATGTATACATAATCAGAAGCCCTCAGGGCCTCATAATCAAAATTGTCTGCATTGAAGTTCTTTGCACATGTCAAAAAGGATGCAAACTTGCCCTGAAAGAAAAAATGAAAGATTATAAAATAATATATGAAGCCTATTTTAAATTGTATTAAAATAGCACTGATAGTAATTTTGTGTGACTTTCAAACATTGCTTGACCTGTCAATTCAACCATCAACAAGGAGAAGAAGAAAAAGGGCCCACTGGCCATAATTTGATGAGAAGCATGACATCATCAGTCACTGTTTCACTGTCTGTGATGAATAATGGTAATGAAATTGAAAAGGAATGAAACATTGCAACCTTTCCTGATAAACTTTCAACTTTTGATGCCACTTAATTTTACATAGCAACAAGGCATCCTCAAGAATAAGAACCAAGATTAGCTTTGTTGTTCAAGGTATTACCCAGTGCTTTTTGTCAACATCCTCGTCTGCATCCCATTTCCGTGTCAAAAATGGATGTCGACTGCTAATAATCTCTCCATGAAAACATGTTGTTAATGAAGGGTATTCTTCCGTCAGTCCACTGATCTTCAAGTATCCACACAAGAAGGCATTTTCCTCGTCCACGTGCTTAAAAGCAAAAAGACACATTTATGTTGAATTTTCAAGTCAGAAGATCTGAAAACACTGCCATGACTGTTAGTGTAATATAAAACATTAAAACATTTTTAAAAAGTGTGACTTTTCCACATGTAATTGTAAAAAAATTCCTATCCCATGACTGTTTGCCTGCTAGGCCTTTTGGTGAGCTTGAACACCGAATCCTGTTGGAGTATTTAAAATCTAGATCTAGAAAGCAGGATAATTAGGACATTTTGTTTCTCGACGAACCAACCGAATTTCCTGAGCTTCTAAAGGTCTTTAAAAAATTTAATACAGCACCATGCTTAAATACTAAATAAAAGATGGCATAGAGAGCCAGAGCAGCTCACTTCCATCTTTGCACTGATTTTAAACAGTGTGATAAGTTCAAAAGTCCTGCCTCATGTGGAAAATATTTCGCAACAAGGCGTTACTTTGCTTTAATCAATCTTCCATGATAGGAGGATTACAGAATCCAGTTAAGTGTTGATGGCAATTCAAAGACCTGACTTTAGGAGCATCAGTGTGCAGGTGTCGCAGCTCTGCCCCCTGGCGAGTTAAAAATAAATGGGAGAAGACCTGTGTGTGTGTTTCCTAAGGGCATCAGCCTAGTTCTGTTGGCCTTCGGCCTTTGTCTCGTACTTCTTGGTGGATGTTTTCGGACTTCCAAATATGTCATATGACCAGATTTTCTTATATTGACCTCCTGGCGAGTTAGTCCTCTGTACGGATATCTTTATAGTTTAGGTGCGACTCGGTCATTAACTGCTGAGAATTTTAAAGAGGTGCAATCTGGCTAAGATGCAGCATGAAGTTTAGACTCAAAATCGTTAATACTGAATATAGATCTAGGTATGTAGCTTGGCACTCAACACTCAAAACATGGCTTGAATTCTGATGATACCTAGGTTGGGTAATCCTTCTCTTCCACGTTACATGAGTATTCGAGAGAATTACCTGAAGTACAACGTCTACATCATAGCAACTCCCTTTGCTCTTCTGATGGCCTTGAAACCGTGAACCACTGTATAGTATAGAAGTAGGTATACCCATTAATTCTGAATATGCTGGCGGTGGAGGATCTAATTCTATGACATCGTTTTCTGGACTATCGTGCTCCATGATCGTTATTACAGGGTGGGGCGCGACAAGAGCCATGACAATATCACGATCAACAGTCAAACATCCAAACTGAAACTCAGCAACTGCGTTCGACAATTTCCTGTTTGAGTGGTGGACTATTTCAATACCACAGTGCATTTTTTTTTAGTAATACTTGAGTACTGCATATAATAATTCCCATAGCGAGTATCAGTTGCAATAATTATGATGTGAATAAAAATCCTTTTTTCGCTTAACCATTCTAACTGAATTCACTGAACAGCCCCTGCCAGTTCCTTTATAACCATACTTTCACAGTTGGCTTTTGGGTTTACAAAAACAAATGGCAACAACAAGTACAAGTACTGCTTGAAGCAATATTGACACTGCCTGTACTTTCACCGCCCAGGTTCATTTCCTGTTCAATGAGCTATCGAAGTACGTAGCCCGTGTTCATAAATCGCAATGAAGAAACATAAAATGCAACTGATATTGTTACTCACATGCTACGTACATGTATTCTAGATTTTGTTGGCCGTTAATTATCAAATAAGTCGCATTTTTTGTACCAATCCATTATTTTTTAAAACGTGGTTTTATAAAACAATTATAATTATTTTCTTCGTGCCCAAGTTTTTTGCATTTTTAAATGCACCAGTGGCAAGATGGCAGCCTCCTTGGCAAAGACAAATTGGAGGATCCTTTGCTGTTCCAGACAGTTTCGTCTTTCAACACTATCAAGCAGGCGACCTTTACCAAAGGAGGACTTCATCCTTCGAAGATATCTACATAATCCTCGAGGTGTGTTTTAATCAGATCTTAAATAAGCTAGAATCTAGAGTCTAGATTCTAGATATCTGTAATAGTTAAGCGCTGCGGTCCCACTATAGTTGTTTATATCGCCACCATTTTTAAGTCGATAGCCCAGTATAGGCCTAAGGCCCTAGTTGGCTATCTATAATAGGCCTAGTGCTATAGTCTATTGCTGCTTTTTTATTTAAGGCTGCCAAAGTGCCATTATCATGATTATCCGTCAACATTATCGGTGGATACTGCCCAGCGCCCCAGGTCTATCCGCCGATAATATTGGCGTATAGGCCTACTGCCTAGGCTCATCGGCCAACATTATCGGCGGATACTGCCTGGGCTGCCAACACAATCAGCAGATTCAGCCTGGACCGGCAACATTATCGGCTGATGCTTCCCAGGTTTATCCGCCAACATTAGCCTTGGCTGGCAACATGTGGTTTTTATGATATTCAGTGGATATTGCCTGGGTTTATCTGCCAACACTATCACTGATAGTATCAGTAGATACAGCTTGGGCCGCTGACACTATCGGGAGATAAAGCTTGGGTTTATCCGCAAATATAAGATAAGATAAGATAAGATAAATTTTATTCGTTCTTGTACAAGGAAATTTGTTTTGATCATTGAATACATAACAATATAGTTACAGAAGCAGAAAGTATGATACATAGCGCGCACACACACATATACACACACACTGATAAATTAACTAAATTAACAAAATTAACAGTGCACACAATATGCTTCCCTAACTAAAACACATTGACCTGACACGCAGGACATAATTCAACTGTGCACAGATTACGATCAAGATGACGACATTATTGTAACATCCTAGTTGATGATGGAATAAACGATTTAAAGTAGCGCTCAGTTTTAGTTTTCTTTGACAACAGCCTTAAACTTCTTACAGATCTTATATATTCCCTGTTCAGGGGATGTTGGGGGTCATTTATAATAATATTAGCTTTTTTAATACAAGCACCAGTGTACAGCTCATCAAAATATGGCAGATCACAGATACAAATTTTGGATGCTTTTTTAATTAAATTATGGATCTTATTTTTATCTTTTTGTAAGATGTTTCCTCCCCAACAGACAACTCCATACATCAAAACGCTCTGAATAGCCATGGTGTAAAATATTTTCAGAATGCTTTTGCTAAATTTTAAAAAGCGGAGCTTTCTGAGGAAATACATGCGCTGGTTGGCTTTCTTGTATACATATGTTACATGCGCATGCCAGTTAAGCAATGAATCAATAGTAATGCCAAGATATTTGGCCTCTGTGACAATTTCAACCTCTTCATTGTTGATAGTAAGAGGGCAAACAGGATCGTTGTTATTTTTCCTAAAGTCAAAAACAAGCTCTTTTGTTTTCTTAACATTCAGTAGAAGATAGTTGTTATTACACCAACAATGAAAGGATTGTACAATGTTAGAATATTCGTGGCCAGAGTTAGGTAAAAGGCCTAAAATAGCAGAGTCGTCGGCAAATTTAAGAAGGTAAACGTTGTTGTGTGTCACAGTGAAATCATTTGTATACAATGTATACAAGGCAGGTGACAGCACGCAGCCTTGTGGCGCTCCTGTGTTTGTTGTGAGTAATTTGGAAAATGTGTTGTTTATATCCACAAACTGGCTTCTCTGTGTTAGAAATTCGAAGATCCAGCTCTTTAAAAAAGAACTCACGTGTAGGTTGGTAAGCTTTTGAAACATTAAGTGCGGTTGTATGGTGTTAAACGCAGACGAAAAATCGACTAGGAGCACACGAACACAGGTTTTACCAGTGTCTAAATGACTGTAGATGTTATGCAATAAAAACAATAAGGCGTCTTCTGTGTTCCTGTTTTCTTTGTATGCAAATTGCAAAGGATCGAGATTTTGTTTGACCTCCTTCGTTAGTTCAGTTAAAACAAGTTTTTCAAAGCATTTAAAGATAATGGAAGTTAATGCAACTGGGCGAAGGTCGCTCATTTCAGATATTTTTGGTTTTTTGGGGACAAGTAAGATTTTTGACAATCTCCAAATGTTTGGTATGTAATGGTTTTGAAAGGATTTGTTGAAGATGAAAGTAAAAATTTTTGCTAGTTGTTCACCACATGTTCTCACTACTTTGCTTCCAATGTTATCTGGTCCAGGTGCCTTTCTTTCCTTAACAGATTTAAATTGTTTCACAACAGCATCATAATCAAAACAAATATTACATTCATCATTATCAAAATCAAAACTGTCTCTTATTTCCTGGTGTTGGTTGGAGAAATCGTGTTTGTCAAAGCGACAGTAGAACTGATTCAAGTCATTGGCAAATTCGCTTTCATTCACAACATTCACTTTATTCTTCATACAATCGTACCCCGTGACCTGTTTCATTCCCTTCCACACAGATGACATGTCATTTGATTTAAAACTTGCTTCAATTTTATCTTTGTATTCTTTTTTACACACTTTGATTCTCTTTTTAATTTGTTTGTTTACTTTAGCGAGGTCGCTTTTACTATAGTTTTTTCGGAGTCTTTTTTTGTCAACAATAGCTTCAAGGCATTCTTTTGTTAACCATGGTTTACTATTTGGATACACACACACACTTTTCTTAGGTATAATTAGATCTTCACAAAACTGGATGTAGGAGTTAACAGTAAGAACAAGGTCGTCTAAATTAGTACATGTGTTTGTAAAAATGTCCCAATCCGTGCAGTCAAAACAGGCTTGAAGTTGGTCGCAGGCCTCGTCTGTCCATGTTTTTATTACTTTGGTGTCTGCTTTATAAGTTCTTAACACAGGTCGATACTTTGGTTGCATAGATATCATAAGATGGTCTGAGTTCCCCAGTGGTGGTAGAGGGAAAGAACGATAGGCGCCAGTGATATTACAATAAAATAAGTCCAGAGTGTTCTCGTCTCTAGTAGGAATGGTGACATATTGGGTGTAGTGCGGGATGTTGTCCATGGTTGCATGATTAAAATCTCCTTGTATGATGTGAACAGCGTCTGGCCATTTTGATTCCTGTGTATTTATGATGTTATGAAGGGTTGTTGCAGCGGTGGTCTTGTTAGCATCTGGTGGTATGTAGACGGTGTTGAAAACCACATTTGTAAACTCACGAGGTAGATAGTATGGACGAACGTTTACAGTAACAATTAGTGTTGACTAATTGTTATAAAAAGCAAACAAACTGGATTTATTCCCTATTATTGTTTTTGGATTTAAAAAAAACAACATTAAACAGATTGATTGCTGATAAAAAAAAAAACTTATAAGAAAAGAAAAAAAGACCTACCCTCCTGAAAATTGAACCATTGTCCACCGATTGACACTGAAGATACAAAAAAAAAAAAATGAATTTATTCCTATTATTGTTCTTGGGTAAAAAAAAAAAAAAGATTGATTCCTAATACAGTGCACTCTCCCGATAACGACATGGCTCGGGACCAGAGGTGCATGTCGTTATCGGGAACATGTCGTTATTCGGAGATTTTCAAGATGGCGGAAAAAGGGGTGTGGTTAGACCCTTAGAATGTAACGTACCAACCATAGTGGGTGATCAGTGATCGGACTTTCCAAACATGTAAAATACACGAAGTGTGTGTGTGTGTTGTTTTGTTTTTTTTGTTTGTTTGTTTTTGTTTTTTGTGTGTCATTTTCCCTCTGTTGTTTATCCGGGCTTGGGACCGGCATGAGTGCAGCTGTATTTAATAATACAACTGAACACATGGGTGAATACAATCGATTCAGCGGTCAGCGATGTGATGACTGACTCATTTAATGCGCGTCACCCTTTTTGTTCCGACGACAATAGACACAGGTGTGTTTTCATTTCCCGATAACAAAGCGATCTCATTGGCCGATAACAAAGCGATCTCATTGGCTATGAGGTGCCTCTGGTAGGACATTTCATTGGTCGGAAAAGAAGTGTTTTTATTGGCTCAGAGAATGAAATGAAACTGACCGGAAACAATATTTTAGCTATTTTTATTTTTGTATCTAGCAAAGTCACAGCCGATTATTGCTAACTCAATGTCGTTATCCGGAGAGTGGTCTAAAAAGTATGTCGCTATTTAGAGAGTTTTATTACTAATAACATATAGTAAAAAAATCGGGACCGGGGGTCAATGTCATTATCGGGAGAATGTCGTTATTCGGAGATGTCGTAATCGGGAGAGTGCACTGTAATAAAAAGATATAAGAAAAGAAAAAAAAACTGCCCTGCTGAGAATCGAACCACAAACCCCTGACCGACAGGCAGAGATGCTAACCACTATGCTACTGACAACCCTGTGCAATTGCAGGGGAATTCTTACTAAATAAGCATGGCTACACCAAGAAACCCATACCTACGGATAAGACCTGTATCTATTTAATTAATAAACTTCCATTTTATTTAGAAAAGCCTTTCCAATTTTGATCATTTGTATTTTTTGTATTTTGTATACATCTTTAATCCCATTTGGGAAATTTGCATTTGTGCCATTGCAGCCCAGTTACAACTGAAGCAGGCACATCATCACCACAGTGCAGCGCCGGTCTGCGGTTTATTTTAGGGAGGGGGGGGAATGAGGGGGGGAGGGAAAGGGAATCTAGGGATGAATTTTATTTAGTTTTGCCCAGGCAGAGGCCTGTCCGGCCTGCTCTTTTCGATTTCCAACTGCCAAGGTATCTTTAACGTGCGCAACATGCACACGGGCCTTCCGAATTTTTTCGTCCTTATCCGAGAAGACTAGGTACTCGATCCTCCCAATAGGATCAGGGACACGAAAATATAAGAAATATCCCAAACTTCCAACATGCCTGCACCGGCCGGGTTTGAA
This sequence comes from Onchidella celtica, assembly GCA_963931925.1. Lineage (NCBI taxonomy): Eukaryota > Metazoa > Mollusca > Gastropoda > Systellommatophora > Onchidiidae > Onchidella > Onchidella celtica. The sequence goes on from OZ007568.1 coordinate 35,687,372, forward strand.
CCCGGGACCCTTGGCCTGAGAGGCGAGCACCTTGCCTCTAGACCACCTTGTCCATCATGCCATCATTTTCAACACTTGCACAATACGAATGTTGATTGAGATGAATGGAACGAAGGAGGAAGACGGAGAAGGGTTCGAATCTAGGGAGATCACTCGCAAATACAGAATTTATGCTTGCGGATTTAAAAAATCCTAGGGGAAATTTTGTCCGACAGTATCTTCTCCATTCTAGGTAATCGAAGCCTTCATAATAAATTCAAATGTTATGACCATGGAAAGAGACTGATGGTTTCTTTCTGTCTTTCTTTCCCTTCTCCATGTATGTTGTTATCTATCTCACGTTTGGAGCCTCAGTTAACCCTCACTCTGAGAGAGGCATCAAATAATGGCATCGACTTTCCAGGTGATCATTCTGCACAGGCATATCAATACAGCAAGGTCAAGCTGGCGCGCCGCGTGCAAGCCATATTTTCACGCAGCAGGTTACTGTCCTCTTTGACTCGTTTGAGATGTAACTACCGTCTTATTGCTCACTGTATCTCTTCTAAATTAAAGGCATTGTGACAAGGACATGTTATCCAGTGAACCACTGGTTGGAATCACAAAGACTAAGCTTTCAAAGGCTCTCCCCACACTATCAAGAGATGTAACATTGACATGCGAACCGGTGCTGACCATCACCTAGAGTTGTAAGAATCAATCAGAAACAAGTTCTGAAACGACCTTTGTCCCAAATGTCCACACTGGTTCATTAGAATTTGGATGAAACCATTTGTTTAGGGCTTGGGGGGCGTGGCTAGTTATCATGTTTTGTTCTCACAAAAATTACAGTTGTCAGTTTGGTATCATATGTCAGATCATTGGTTAGAGGCTTTATACAGGTAAAGGTTTTGCTGGTTAATTCATTATCAAGCATGATAAGGCGTAGCAGCGAATGTTTTCATACTGATCAAATACAAAACCATTTGGGCAGCGGTAGTGTGGTCATCGCACATCGGCAAGGGTCAGTGCGACCCAGATAAGAAAGATTCCCAGTGAGTAAGGTCACTGACTGGACAGCGAGCTATAAGGTGTAGCGTGCGGGGTATGGGTTAACAGTCACTAAGTGCCTAAATTTCAAGAAATTATGTACAGTAATTAGCTATGTCTACTCTGAAAGTAGGGGAACTGTGCAATTCAATTTTAAACTATAGAAATGGAATCATGCATTTATTTAAAGACTGTAGACACATCATGGCATTGTATTGATGGTTGATGTATTTCTTTTCAACAGAACTGAAAAAGTTTTACAAGAATGCAACAATAGCAACAGCAGATGGTAAGCAAAGTGTTTTAGAACAGTAGAAACTTGCCTATCAGGAAGGAATATCTTAGGAGAGATTGCAATAGTTGTTTTTTTTTAAGTTCTGTTTTTGAATTTTAATTTCAAAAGTAGAAAATCTTGGTTGTGGAACAGTAGGCTGCAACAAATATAAACAGTTACCATTAGATACACCTCATAACTCATAGGTCTGTATTTTGTTTTAGTTCTCTTCCAAATGGTTATTGTGTTTGTTTAATTGCTGTTAAAGATATCATATTATCTGTGCTCAACATACAGCTATGAATTGTGAACTTGTATTGGAACTGGTTGTATTTCATAATTTTTTCATTTACTGAAATAAATTTATTTATTGTCATTAATGTCAATTAAGTGTTGCAAACGCTTCTTTGTTGTAATTCTCAAAGGCTGGTATGAAATCAACCTGGATAAAAGGAAGCTCCGCACACCACACGGAAATATTTTCAGGGTTCCAAGTGAACCCTTGGCATTAGCGGTGGCTACAGAATGGAACTCACAAGACAAATTTGTTAACAGGCATGTCATGCATTTGGTGAGTTTTAAATTATTTTTTATCCAGAAATAAAATTTGCTATAAATTATTCTAGGCTGTTAAGTGTTATTATATGAGGACTGTGGTATTTTGCACTGTAAGCTACAGCTGACCAGTGAACACATCGCAGTATTTTCTCTTTTCAGCTTTGTAATTAGACTATGTTCCCCTCACAATAGCCATTGTTTTATCAATTAATTTGTTGCATCTGGTAGATAAATTCTTTGATGAAGAAGATTGTGAAATAATATTTTTTACTTTTTGTTCCACTGAATTTGAATGAAATCAGAAAGTTTATAACAAGCAACTGAAGACATTCTATAGCAATATTACAAAGCTTTTCAAATGTTTCAGTTGAAGATTCTCAGACATGGTCTAAATATTTCCAGCGTATTTTTCACTTTTTATTTATTAGTTATTTGTATCATCTGAATTTCATCCTTTTTATCTACCTCCATTTTAATAAGTGCAATTATCATAATGTCTGCAGACATCTCTTTGCAATTCAGCACTTGAAAATCCTCTCTTCAAAACCCGAGAGCAGCTTACGAATACAGTTGTTCATTTCCTTGAGACTGATACGATATGGTGAGTGCTGGAATCTACCATTTTGATCTTTATGACATATGCAAACGTCTATACAAATATTTAGCAATGTATTAAATGTAGAGTAGTGTTTATTATCAGTATTGTTTCAGAAACAAAAAAAGGGTGATTCGGATGCAGATCAAAGACATACTGGTATATTGATCATTTCCAAATGAGGGAGATATTATAAATTGCAGTTGTTCTGGCAATAAAACAAAGCCTTGTTGTCATCTGCTCCGCTCATATTTTAACAAACTGTAGCGATTTTGTATGCATTTTTTAAAATTCGCTTTGGTAACCGAAGTGGCCAATGCACATTTCAGGCCCTTTGCCTTACCAGTGCATCAGTTGCATAAATTTTACATACAGAACTCTAGGTTGGTTGTTCTGGTAGACATTGCACAAAATCTCATCTTCGTTTGTTTTATTTTCTTTTTCTGGGGGAGGGTAAATAGTTATAGATTGATCCAGTAAAAATGCTTAGGCATTAGGTGTAGAAAATGCATGGCATATATGACAGTTCCATCATGGCGGATTCATGTAAAGTGCTAGTGATTTTTTTACAAAATGGAGGACCTGTTTACATTAGCTTGAAAATCATCTCAGAATCCACATGCCACCACTGAATTCTCAGCACAGTTAAATGATGATCTGTAATCTTTGAATATTGACCATTTAGTTACAGATTAACAGAGCCACCAGAACTGGAAAAGCTGGAGAGAGAGAAATGGGATCCTATTCTTGAATGGGCAGCAAAAAGGCCAGTATATGTATATTGGGGGGTGGGGTGGGGGGGGGGGGGGAGATGAGATGTTCTTTCCCTAGACTCCCCTCTATTGGGAAATACTGAAGCATTGCAAGAAAGCATCACATGTACATTAATATTGCAAGACTTGAGTCCTAACAGCTGTAGGTTTTTTTTATTGAATCATGAAAGTTCAACACTGTACACACTACAAATATTTGTTTTTTACTTCATCTTTAATGTAATGTATGAATCCAGCTGGAACTATCATCCCACTGTATAAGAGTTAGTTTGTTTGCATTGGTGAATCTCAAACTAGCCAGCAAAGTGAATTCAATACACTGTATTGCAGTTTAGTTGAAATTATCTTTTGTCTTGCTGTGAGAATATTAATTATTTGGAGCAACTCTTTTTTCCCTTTGCTTTGCTGTAGTAGTATATGAAAAGTGCTCATGGCTTTCTTTTAAATGATTGTGGATTTCTTATTATATTCATCTTAGATAAAATTCTGAAGTTCTTGAAAGATTTTTGAATGTTATGATATTTCTTTGCAGTTTTCAATAACTAGAATACTGTATCATTTCTGCTGCAGATATGGATTAGAAATTACTCCTACATATGGTATATCACCACCAATTGTCAGCCAAGAGTCCAAGGATATTGTACGGCGTCACCTGCTTTCATACAGTGACTGGGCCCTCTTTGGTAATTTAGTTTTCATCATTTCCTCTGTATTTAAACTTTTACAGTATACTTTTAGCATAGCTAAAGAAATAGAAAAGCAATAGCGACTGAAAAGAAAATCTTATCCAGCTTTGCACTTACTGTCACTTTTTTTTTTTTTTTAATTAAGAATTAAAGATAAAGTGTTCAGCAGCCTTTTTGTTTACATAGATATGTCACTAACACCAGTGGCTCTCCTGTCTCCCATATTACAGGCTATAACTATGCTGTGGATACAATCAAATCACTGCTGATCATCATGGCACTGGTAGATAAACATATTACTGTGGAGGAGGCTGTTGATTTGGCTCGACTTGAGCAACATTTCCAGGTAATTAATTGTCCTGACAAACTGACATGGTTTTAAACACTGTGGTGGGTGGTTGTTACACTTTGTAAACATTCAATTCAAGGAACTTCAAATTTTTGCTAGGTAACAAAAAGTCACTACTAGGAACAATTATTTCTTGACTGTACAGATATACTCTGCTCCAATTGTTCATGCCTTGACGTGGAGGAGTGGCTTGCGTGTCCCAGTGATCCCAGGAGCTAAGCCAGCGGAGGCCTCGTGCCCCTGATAGCTTTAAGCAAGCTGGACAGGTCATGGGGGAAGGACCAGACAAGATTGAACAGACCGGCCCTCCAGGTTCGGGGGTTGGGCGTAGGGCTAACAACCCTACCCTGAAATCCTTGTTGGGGTGACCTTACTTGGAGAAACAAAAATCGTTACGGAAACAACAACATGGAAAAACCAACGTTCTGGATGTGATGGACCTTCTGAGTACCTCGCGACTCGTATGAATGCAAGTAGTGAAAGCCGAAAGGAAACTGCTAGCAGGATGAAGGAGGAACTGAACACCGCCAAAACCAAGACCAGGATTGGATACTGGAATGTTAGAACAATGTATGAATCGGGTAAGTTAGCACAAGTAACATCAGAGATGAGGCGCTACAACCTACACATCCTGGGTGTAAGTGAGAGCAGATGGACTGGATCTGGAAGGATCAAAACATCCACTGGAGAAACCGTTCTCTACTCTGGAAGAGAGGATGACCAACATCATGAAGGAGTAGCCATCATCCTAAAGAAAGGACTGGACAAATGCTTGTTGGAGTGGAAACCAGTCAATAGCAGACTGATGAGGATGAGGATGAAAGGACGACACACAAACATCACTGTCATCCAATGTTATGCACCAACCAACGAAAACGACAACACAGACAAAGACGACTTTTATGAACAACTCCAGGGGGAAATGGACATGACGCCACGGCATGATCTCATCATTGTCATGGGAGACCTCAATGCTAAGGTAGGTAAAGATGATATAAATTATGAAAGAGTAATGGGAAAACAAGGAACTGGAACAAGGAATGACAATGGAGAAAGGCTTGTGGATTTTTGTGCCTTGAACAACTTAGTCATCGGAGGGACCCTTTTCACACACAGAGAAATTCACAAACTCACATGGAATTCTCCAAATGGAAGAGACAAGAACCAAATAGACCATTTGATGATCAACGGTATGTGGAGACGATCCCTTCTAGATGTGAAAGTGAAAAGAGGAGCTGACGTAGCCAGCGACCACCATCTAGTGGCAGCACTTATCAAAATTAAACTGAACAAGACCGGAATCAAGACATCAAAGCAAAGACACCTTAATATTCAGAAACTGAGAGATGCAAGTGTTAGAAATGCCTTCAACATACAGTGCACTCTCCCGATAACGACATGGCTCGGGACCAGAGGTGCATGTCGTTATCGGGAACATGTCGTTATTCGGAGATTTTCAAGATGGCGGAAAAAGGGGTGTGGTTAGACCCTTAGAATGTAACGTACCAACCATAGTGGGTGATCAGTGATCGGACTTTCCAAACATGTAAAATACACACTTTCTTTTTTTAATAGCAGCTGTCGACATCTTGGGGTGCGTTATTGTTCTCGGGTGAATACAATCGATTCAGCGGTCAGCGATGTGATGACTGACTCATTTAATGCGCGTCACCCTTTTTGTTCCGACGACAATAGACACAGGTGTGTTTTCATTGGCCGATAACAAAGCGATCTCATTGGCCGATAACAAAGCGATCTCATTGGCTATGAGGTGCCTCTGGTAGGACATTTCATTGGTTGGAAAAGAAGTGTTTTTATTGGCTCAGAGAATGAAATGAAACTGACCGGAAACAATATTTTAGCTATTTTTTATTTTTGTATCTAGCAAAGTCACAGCCGATTATTGCTAACTCAATGTCGTTATCCGGAGAGTGGTCTAAAAAGTATGTCGCTATTTAGAGAGTTTTATTACTAATAACATATAGTAAAAAAATCGGGACCGGGGGCCAATGTCGTTATCGGGAGAATGTCGTTATTCGGAGATGTCGTAATCGGGAGAGTGCACTGTACAAGTCAAGAACCGATTCCAGGCTCTACGAGAGTCTGATAAGAACAACCCTAATGAAAGAGGAATCGATTCAGAGTGGAAAAGAGTAACTACAGTGTACACAGAGAGCAGTGTAGCCTGCCTTGGATTTAATGAGAAAGGGAAAAGCAAGGAGTGGATCCAACAAAGAACATGGGATGTGATCGAGGAGAGGAAAGTCATGAAAAAGAAACTCCTACAAGTGAAATCGGAAAGGCTGAAAGAGAGGTACCAACATAGCTACACAGAGTTAAATAAGAAAGTGAAGAGACTAGTAAAGAAAGATAAACGAGAAGCCATGGAACAGCTAGCGGCAGATGCGGAGGAGGCAGCAGCAAGAGGAGAACAGGGTAAGCTCTACAAGATCACTAAGCGCATTTGTGGCAAGTACGGTGGAAGACCAAGTGTTCCAATCAAAGACAAGAATGGGAAACTACTGACTACAGAACGAAAACAGGATACACGCTGGACAGAGCATCATCATCATCATCATTGCCTTTCTCACCCTGGATCAGGGTATAGGCCACCAACAAACACTTTCCATCCCTCTCTATCATGGGCCAGCCTCTTTACATTATTCCAAGTCTTTCCGCTTCGTTGCACATCATTTTCTCTGGCTCTTCTCCACGTTCCGCGCGGCCTTCCTCTTGATCTCTTGCCCTGGGGATTCCAATCCAATACCTTCTTCGTGATGCTGTTTCCTGGCCTCCTGAGAGTGTGGCCGATCCATCTCCATCGCCTCCTACCAATTTCCTCTCTGACTGGGTTCTGTCTTGTTCTTTTCCATACAATTTCATTACTGACCTTGTCTGTCCATCTGATCTTAAGTAGCTTCCTCAAACATCTGTTGATGAAAACTTGGATTCTCTTTATGCAGGCCTGAGACGCATTCCAAGTCTCACATCCATACAACAGGACTGACTTCACGTTCGAGTTGAATATCCTCAGCTTTGTTTTTAGAGATATATCCTTGGTTCTCCAAATCTTGCTTAAGGACGTGAAAGCTGCCTGTGCCTTTCCAATTCGTGCTTTGACTTCTGCCTCTGTTCCTCCCTTATTGTCAATGATACTACCAAGATAGCAGAAGGACTCTACATCTTCCAGTGGTTGATCTCCTACTCTGACTTGTGCGCTTGGGAGTGCAACAATTTTTAGGACCTTCGACTTCGCAGGATGTATCCTCAATCCAATAGATTCTGAAATTTTGTTTAGAGCTGTAGTCTTTGCTTGCATCTGGTCGTGTGTGTGCGACAATAGTGCCAAGTCATCTGCAAAATCTAGATCGTCCAGCTGTGTCCATGGGGTCCATTGTATGCCATTTCTTCCTCCACTGGTGGTTTCTTTCATAAGCCAATCAATCACCAGGACAAACAGAAATGGGGACAGCAAACAACCCTGCCTAACACCAGTCTTGATATCAAAGCTGTCAGTAAGCTCGCCATCGTGTACGACTCTGCAACTTGTCCCGTCGTACATGCTCTTGATAAGGTTCACCATCTTCTCTGGGATTCCATAATGTCTCAATATTCTCCACAGTGTTTCTCTATCGATGCTATCAAAGGCCTTCTCGTAGTCAAGGAAGTTCACTATCAGTTGGGAGTTCCACTCTAGCGACTGCTCTACTATGATTCTCAGCGTGGCGATCTGGTCGGTGGTTGATCGGTTACTCCTGAAACCAGCTTGCTCCTCACGAAGTTTTGGGTCTGTTGCATTCTGTATTCGCTTGAGAAGAATCCGATTGAAAACCTTTCCTGGGATGGAGAGAAGTGTGATTCCTCTGTAGTTACTGCTGGACAGAGCACTTTCAGGAATTACTAAACCGGCCACCACCTGAAGATAGAATAATAATACAAGATGCTGCTGAAGACCTTGACATCAACATAGATCCACCAAAGAAGGAAGAGATAGTGGCAGCAATAAAGAGCCTAAAAAACAGCAAAGCCCCAGGAAAAGACAACTTGACTGCAGAACTGTTCAAAGCAGATCCGGATCAGTCAGCCACCATCCTTCAGCCACTGTTCACAGCTATCTGGGAAGCAGAAGCAGTACCAAAGAGCTGGAATGAAGGCAGAATAGTGAAAATACCCAAGAAAGGAGCACTCAGCGATTGCAACAACTGGCGTGGTATCACTCTCCTTTCTATACCCAGCAAAATCCTTGCCAAGATCATTGTGCAACGTATGTCAGATGCTGTGGACAAGACACTGAGAAAGGAACAGGCCGGATTCCGAAAGGGGAAAGGATGCATTGACCAGATCTTCACACTCCGAAACATCATAGAACAGTGTTCAGAATGGCAAAGGCAGCTCTATGTGAACTTCGTTGACTTTGAAAAGGCCTTCGACAGCATCCACAGACACAGAGAGAGTATATGGCGCATTCTTCGGCACTATGGGATTCCCAGCAAGCTTGTTGAACTCATCAAAAGCTTTTACAAGAACTTCAGTTGCAGTGTCGGAAACAGTGATGCATCCTTTGAAGTGAAAACTGGTGTACGGCAAGGATGTGTGATGTCAACAATTTTGTTTAACCTCGTAATCGACTGGATTATGCGGAAAACTACAGAGGATGCACCAAGAGGCATCAGATGGACACTCTTCGACAACCTAGAGGATTTGGACTTTGCGGATGACCTTGCGCTATTGTCACATAGTCACCAACACATGCAAGATAAGACGCAGAGACTACATAATTTTGGATGCAAAGTAGGCCTTCGGATTAGCCAGAAGAAGACAGAGATTATGACCCTAAATGTAGACACTCCAGCACCAGTGCAAGTAGATGACAAGAACCTCACCACGACGGACAAATTTAAATACCTTGGTAGCATTATCAGACCAGAGGGTGGCACAAAGGAGGACATCCAAAGTAGGCTGGGAAATGCAAGGGCTGTCTTTCAAAGTATGAGCAACATCTGGAAATCGACACAATACGGCATCAACACCAAGATCAGACTGTACCAAAGCTGTGTCCTATCCACACTCCTGTATGGATCAGAGTGTTGGCGAATGACAGAAGGTGACCTCGCCAAGTTGTCTTCCTTCCACACCACATGTCTTCGTAGGATTCTCCGCATCTTTTGGCCAAACAAGATTTCTAATCAGGAACTACTAAGGCGATGCAAGCAAGAAGAAATAGCCAACATCATCACGAAGAGACGATGGAGATGGCTTGGACACGTGCTGCGAAAGGAAGCAAATTCTATAACCAAAACAGCACTTCAGTGGACACCGGAGGGACGGCGCAAGCGAGGCAGACCCAAGGCAACCTGGCGGAGAACAATCGAGGCAGAGATGAAATCCTTCAATCACTCATGGGGAACTCTCGCAAAGATGGCCCAGGACAGACAGGGCTGGAGATCCTTTGTTGCTGCCCTAAGCACCAGTGGGTGCAACAGGAAATAGTAGTAGTACAGATATACTGCAGGGGTAGTCAATTAATATACTACAAGGGTATAATTTTAAAACATTGTGCAATATCTTGACATTCTGCTGCCAACCTCTGCTAAAGTTCACATAAATTCATAGAGTAATGTGGGACCAAAATGTGACAAAGCTGTCAAGTTTTCAGATCTGATTTCAGTGTTTTCATTTGTTTCTCTTTTCCCTCAGATATTGTTTCTAAATCATGTTGAAATCGGGACCATTTTTTTTATTCATATATTTTAGCTGTCCCCTTCAGATTTGGGAACAAAGACCAGTTCCAGAAATAAATTAATTTTGTGTCATGAAATCAGTAGTAATACTTTTGGCTGTTGTTTTGTCAGATCATTAGGTTTTTAAGTACAATTAATTTTTTCTCACCATTTTTGTGAAAGATTATTCTTTGCAAATATTGTTTCATATTCATGCACGAGAAAAAGAGATGATGTGACTTGTAAATCTGCATAAATTTCAGACTGAGAGATGGGGCAATGTGGAATGGCATCATGATGTAGAGAAATACGAACTTCGAAGTAGGTTGGCAGCTGCTGCATTGTTTATTCACTGGTGTAGTGAAAGTTCTACAGTCAAACAGAAAGCTTCAATTGCCCCAGTATGACATTAGCTGGAGAAAGTAAAAGATTTTAAACTCAACCCATAATTGCAAAGTAGTAGCTTTGTGTCTTAAAAATGGTGGAAAAGACAAAAGGAAACTCATTCTTCAAGACAGAAATTAAGTGAAACCCAGAGATTACAGCATCTAGTTTTAAGATGCTGAGCTATTAGCACCAATGCTATCTCTTGCTCATATTCTTCAACTGGAAATATCCTATGTAGCAAAGTATTAGGAAAATAAGCAAGGTGTCATATAATTAAATTTAAATGTGTGTACCTGTATATTGTAATTTTATGGCATTGCCGGAGAGTGAACTATAAGGTGAGAACGAGAAAGAATATCTGGATGTATAGTGTGCACTTACTTGAATAATCATCAGATTCTGACAATAATGAAATTGGATGTACACAGGATGAGATTGTGTATACTTCATTGTCTGTTCCTACATTGTAGGAATTGCATGGCATGATCACATGATGGTATTTTGTATTATCAAGTGTCTGTGCTGATTCCAGTAGAACTTATGTTACTTGACAAGCTGGCTGTCTATGTTATGTTGATTTAGACAGCTCTGCATTTTCATTTTGTTTCTTACAATAAATGTTATCCTTCCTATTTGCATATGGAGTTTTAAGATCTTTTATGTTGTTAATTTGTCTTACAATAAATGTTATCCTTCCTATTTGCATATGGAGTTTTAAGATCTTTTGTGTTGTTAATTTGTTGCTGTTTTTTAATTGCAAACATAATGCTTAGAAATTAATCCAGCAAATTCAGAACACTGTGATCCCTTTTAGCCAGTGTGAACATTAATGCACATACAAATATGAGACAAATTTATAGCAATAATTTAAAATTTGGTATCTTGTGATCATGCCATGGACAATTAACTGAAATAAAGGTGGCAATGAGTGTCTTGTACTATAGAACAGACAACATAACTGTACAGTCCAATCCACTTATCTTGACATGGCTTTTGTCGACATTCTGGGTAACTCAACACATTTTTTAAGTCCCAACCTGTGCCTTCTTTAATGCTACTAAATATTTCCCGGTAATTCGATGTGTTATTCCATACTTTCCTCTAATATCGACACATTTCTCCATGACCAAAGCACAAGTTCACTAAATCTACTACTGTGCCGCCAAAAATGTCCCCGCAACTCCCCGCATATAAGACCTCTTTACAGACTTGCCAACCTGTATGCAATTGCACATTTTGATATGCAAACGTGAAAAAAATATGCGACCAATACCACCAGTAGGCATTTTTAGATAATATATTGTGCGACGTAAAGCAAAGCCATTTTTCCAGGAGTGGAAGTTTTCTGTGTGAGAAACCTGACAGAAGGCCTCTAACCAGAAGTAAACACAATCAAGGACAACTGCGGCGTGGGAGGCACGCTTGATCCAGGCAGTCTAAATCTAGATCTGTGTTTTGTTTTAAAGGAGAATGTGTTTTGTGTTCTGGGCCTTACTTTTGTACATGAATATTTAAGTTAGAATAATACTGAATTTGATTGAGTTTGTAGTTTTATGCCTGGTGGCATCGTGTATGAAATCATCTACAAAGATGAAACATGCCTTTCTCAAAACTCTTACAAGATGACGTTCCCATTCATCAAGGAATGCACATCAAAAGGGAGCGATTCTCAATATTATGTACAGTGCATCTACTACAACAGTGACATTTATATTAGGACATCGGGCTCACGAGATATAAAGAGACATCAAAGTGGGACAAAGCACACCAAGCTTGAAGAAATGAAGACCAGATCTAGATCTAGCGCTGAGTCAGGGGCAATGGAAAAATTCATGAAAAAACGCGAGGCATCTATGACGGAATCAGCAAAAAAAGAGGAAAAGCAGTTACAAGACAATGTAATCAGAGCTCTTTATCAGTTTAAGTTTACTCACTTGTTCACTGTACAATTGTGCTATTAGGCCTATGTTGTTTCCATTTGTGAAATAAGCATTTTTTCCAGAAAATAAGCAAAAATACCACTTTTTGGCATGGGAAATAAGCAAAAGAACAGTTGGGGATTGGCAAGCCTTCTTTTTATTTCTTTTTGCGGTTTTGGCGGGGAGGGTGGGAGAGGCGGTGTTTGGACAAAGAGGATGACCTTTGGCTTCAATAACACGAGTGTGGAGTGCCATGTATAAGCACACGGCATTAAAATTACACAGTACTACTGTACAGACTGTGTGTATTTTTTTTCTTTCACAAAACATTCATGCGCCGTTGATATTAGGCCTTGACCTCGATCTTTTGGTTAACTGCCGTGCTGTGTTTGTACCAGTATCATCATTTCTTCTGAACAGTCAGGTCAAGGTTAAAAAGAAACAGTAAAACACTGCGCATTTGATGTATAGCTACAGCACCTCGCTGATATCAGAAAATGTTTGCCACACAACCATTCCACACAACAATGATATTGGAGGAACGAATGACAGTATGCCAATAATAATTAGAAGGAAAAGGGACATAACTGCCCTATTTACTGGACACTTTTCCCTCTAATGGTGATGTTTGATCTTCCTTTGCTTTTTTTTTTTTTTTTGTTCTTTTCCACCATTCATCTGCTATTTCGACTTTCTCTTTACTCGACGCAATTCAGACGGTCCCACTGATGTCGAGATATTAGGATTTTCAAATTATTTTCAAATTTATGCTTTTCATTTTTCAAAAGGATACTGACTTAAACAGTTTGGACTAGGTGTGGTGAAATTATCACTTGCTGTGAAGGATTCTCTAATAAAAAAGTCATACTTTTCTTTATATTACAAAGACAGGGCCAATTGGACACATGTTCTTTTAAACATTTTATTATACAAACATATCCTTATATAATGTAGGAATTTGGAACAGGAATAGACAGATGTGTGAAATCGTAACAATTAAAATGCAATAAATTATCAACCTTGCTAAGTTTCATCTTAATCTTCCTCAAAATCCAACAAACAAAACTTTCTTATAACAAAATAATGTAATCATTGAAAAACAAAAATTTATTCCATTCCTACTTTTTCTTTCTACCTCAGATTTTAAATGTTTGTGCTGCAGAGTGTAAAAGTTCAAATAATTACAAGCGAGATAGTGAAATTTGAACAAACTATTAGTCTCTTTTTCTGTTGAAAAAAAACAAAAAACATTGTGGCTTTTGCTCCAGTTCCCACAAGGTTGTATTTACAGGTCATAAGCATGTATGTACATGAATTTACTGTCACAACATTAGGAACAATTCTTATGAAGAAAAAGAGATATGATGAAGCAAGGCTGAACTGTCAGTCAACTTCTGACCCAATGGGTCATCTCAAATTCACTGATGCTTCAGTTGCTGCAGAATGAAATAACGGCTACATGTATTTAGTATGTACAGCTGAAGGGAAGAAAAATGTACAATTCATTTGCCATGTTATATTTCACATTATTTTATAAATTGTCAACAAACTGTCACACTTTTCAGGTTTGACTGGCATCATGCCACAGCACCCATCAATCTTACAAACCTTTTATCTCTCCATTCTCTTGTTCTGGGTACATACAGATAATCTCTTAATTCATCCATTCAAATCAAACACAATGAAGTTTCAATTTGTACAGATGAAAAGCATTAAAAAAGTTCATAGAATTTTATCATCAATGGAGAAGCCATGTTCATCAAATCTTGAAATGTGGATTCATAAAATAATACTTTTCACCTTTCTCCAACAAAAGGCCATCATAGAAATTCAACTATTTATTTGTATTTGTATACTTCTTTAATCCCTTTTTGGGTAATTTGCCTTTGTGCCATTGCAGCCCAATTACAACTGGAGCAGGCACGTCGTCGCCACAGTGCAGCGCAGGTTACTGATTCTGTTGGTGAACAAACATGCACATACATGGTATAAGCATTACATTTTCACTTTGGTTAACTTAAAGATTTCTGGAAAGGCAATCTGAATAATACATGAAAATCTTAACTGTATCAATAATCGATTGTGTTGTTAATATAGAGTGTTACTGTTTTGTTTGTCAAGTTACCATGGAAACATCTCACAAGAATTGTGTAAATTAGAAACATCTCCCCACATGCCCATTCCTAACCCCACCTCCCAGGCCCCCCTTTTTTTTTAATCTGCCACCTTGCAATATCTGGTAAGGTATGTAATTTGCCATGTTTGCTCTATACCATTTACACTATCTCCTAACAGTAACATTGTCCTCACTTTCTCCCAGGCAGCGTTCTCAGGGGCTCCTGTGCTCACTCCCATAAACATATATGCACATCATTCATGCATGAATTTAAAACAATGATTCATCTTGACAAGGAGCAGATATACCACTTTTTTTTTTTTCAATCTTTCCCTTTAGTACTCCTCTCAACTTGTTGTAATTATAAACTTCTATGTTTCTGGTTTTGTCTCTTCTGCTACGGGTTCCTCAGAATGCTTTAGTTTTTGTTCCGTTTCCCCTGCCACCAACTCAGGGTCTTCAGTGGCAGACTCTTCTAAGATCACTGTAACCTCTGATGCTCCCTTGCGGGAGGCCTTGGTTTCAACCGATTTGCTGCTTCGATGACGACCACCCTTGAACTGCACTTTAGTTCTAGAAGTTCCCTGCAGAGGCAGAATAATAATAAACAGATGAACAAAGGCACATTAAACAGCGTTTTGTTTTTATTGCATGTATAAGTTTTAAAAACAATTCCTTTCATTGCTTCCCAGTCAATCCCTCATGCTACAGAAAAATACAGTAAGCAGATACACATTTTAATCAGCTTTTATTGAGAATTGTTTAAAAATTAAAGAAATTCCTTCCATATATGCATGTGTATTAATATATATATTATATATAGGTTGGCATCCCTGCGAACTCACTATTTTATTCCCCTTTGAAACTGGCTGTGAGAAAAATTCATCCTGGTTGTTGATTGTCATATCCAAGAGAGTGATTTGAAATTGCAGTTATCTCATACCGATGGTGTCAGGAGCAAACCGGCCGAGACGAAATAAGCAAATTTTCCAGGAGAAACAAAAAACTGCTGCTAAAACTAATGGGAAATGGAGCTAGCCGGTTTGATCACATGCTTATTTTGAGTATTTCTAGTGGATAATGGTAACATGTGATGCAGGATTCCAGGGTTCATAAATTGGTACTACATAAAGTAATATGAAATTTTTGGACTTGGCCGGTTTGCTCCTGACACCATCGATATTCATGATTATAGGTAAGAACAATCACCCACATAACACAGAGCTCTCTACATGTAAGGGTAATATATGTTATGTTCCATGTAAATGCAGTGTAACTTTGCATTCATCAGAGCAAAGATTGATCAATTTTTGAGCCTTTACAAATTTAGGTATATCACAGGCTGATTCAACCAGTCAGGCTACATGTACATTCATCAGAAACATACCAAACAAATCCTGACACACCAATATTCAGGCAGATAGTTTTCACACGACTGATAATTTTCTGGCAGAAATTAATATAAATGTTCAAAAAATCCTATTGAAGTAGCTCTTCAACAAAGACAGATGAAGTCACACAGCCCTCGCTTGGTGCAGAACCACAAATGCACTACACGACCTTTGATGTAGCATTTCCAGAGGTATTGGGTATCATAGTTTCAATGAAATTTGCTGCTTTGCACTAAAAACTGATTCTGTTTCCTACAACAGAAAGAATTAAAAAATATCTCTTCACAGAATTTGTATAAATGGTTATCAACTGCAGGTCAAGTGCAAGTTCTTTGATATATTTATTTTTGAATGTTTCTGGTCTCTACCTACAAGATATTGCATTGACTGCATTGATTGCATTGTCACTAATGTCCCTAAGTAGGTTGAGGTTTAGAATGCATGAAAGTTAGACAATTTGCATACATTCTGCATTATAAATTAACAAAAATATTTAACCAAAGGGGAGTGGGGGTTGTTTGTGCTGAATCAGATTTGCTTGTTGACATAATTGTCAACTGAAACTGAAATACAAGTATCAAAGAAAATGTTCAGTTCAGGATTCATTTTACCTCACTGAAGGTTATTCATTTTAAATGTTGCTGAAAGCTTAATGCTGCATTCAGTTTAAAACAAACAAACAAAAAATATGAAAGACAGAAGACAGTTTGTCTTCCAATAAATTAGAATTACCTTAGTTTACCTAAAATATAAATAAGATATTATACTTCTTCCTCCACACATAACTGAAAGTTTGACTTTCTGACAAGGATCATACTGACTTTATTTTATGACTGAACTACTGTACTAATCTTTCTGTTTACTATGCAAAAAAACTTAGAAATATTAACAGAAGCAATAAAAGAAACAAAAAAAAACAGCAATAGGTTATTCTTATACAGCATCAGTAACAACAGGTTTTTGTTCTCAACATCTTTAAATTTACAAGTTTCATTGCATGAAAAATACGTTATCTTGATGAATGGCATAATACTTTGCATTTTGTGAAGGAAACACTTAGGTAGGGAAAATTGTCCCTGAGCCTTAGGTTTAAGGTTAGGGTAATTTTGTCTCGGTTGATGCCAGGTATATCAACTGTTGTTGGAGGAGCTCAGTAAGGACAGTTGTCCCAATTGAAGCATACAGTCATACACATGACAGTTTGACTTTTCCCATGTATCACCCTAAACTAAAAGAACACTACCCTAAACCAAAGCACCTCAGAATTCTTTTTCAAATGCTATTGCTGGAAGCTTTTCTCCAAAGGAGAGAACAATCAAAACAAAAACAGCAGCAAATAATCCTATGCTGAAAAGTTGAGAACAAATTAACATAACATCAAGAATAAAACCAAATTTGTAGTCCACCCACCAACGTTGAGGTAACTGTAAAATTTCAGAAGTTTAAAAATGAGGTAAGTAGAATATCTGGTATGAGTTCTGCAACTACACTGACAAAGCTCAGTTAACTGTATAATTTTACTTTACAACTCAAACACTATAAAGCCAATAGTAGTAGTTATGAAATTTCAACGCCTTGGAGAACAATGCACTACCAAAACCTACGAACGTTCAGAATGAGAAAGAAATACTCTCCCCACAACCATTCATTATTTGTATTTGTATTTGTATAACTCTTTAATCCCATTTGGGATTCATTATACTGTGTAAGTAATAAAATCTTGCATAAGATATAACTTTTGAGACAAAGAAGAGAGGCCTCACTCACAAAGCAGACTTCATTATCCAAATGATGACATCATTTTATAACAAAATTATGCAAGCCCCAGTGGCATTACATTTTATAACTTGCCATGGTCAGCATCAGAGAATAAGGCACAACTCAAGATGTCATTTTAAATAATTGTGGCTCACACTAGCTACCTGGGGTCTAAATTCTGCACATGTAACTACATGTGTCACTCCCCCCCCCCTCCCCCTCCCCCAGGCCAAACGTAAACACATCCATCCCCACTCCCCACCCTGACGACGTAACTAAATATCAGTAAGTTTCATGTGCATGCATATACTTTTGCTTTGAAAAGCAGGCTTTACAGTTACACTCCGACTGAACTGGCTGTCTTGAAGCCAAACAAGCACTAATGTCACAATTCAATAATATCAAATTTGTTACGTTTAATATAATATGAAAAGGAAAAAATTGAATAGATACATGTACATGTATTATACTGGTGCAACTGAAGAATCAGTAGGAAATAAAGGATATGTCATTGCAGGGCAAGATGAAGAAGCTCTATTCTATTTTCTATTAAGAAGTAATCTTGATCATGTCCAGGGGGCCAGTTTAAGTCTAAGTACTGGTGCAGGTCACAGGTATTTTGATTGCATATATCTGTCTGTCTGTCCATTTGCATAACCTGTCAATGTTGTGGTCATATGTCTATATGTACTGGCTATTTTGTTACTCTATCTCTCAAGAAAAAAATAAAAAAAGAAAGGAAAAGAATGCACAGAAGCAAAGATAAAGCAAGTCTTCACTCCATCTTTCACGAAATCATAGAGTACCTTTGAAGTGACAGTTTGTAGGAAGTTTATGATGAGAAGGATATTATGTAAGATGTGCACTGAGACTAACAAGAGGAAGGAAAATGCAGCAATGAAAGGACATGTAGTCCTATCATCAACCATCTTTTTTCTACTGAAGTTTAATAACAATGTCATTCATTTGACAGCTCCACTGAGTATTTCATTTCTTTCACTTTTTGTACTTCACGTTTGCAGTGTCATGGGACAGCATGCTGAAGCATGACATATTTGTGGAGGCCTATTCTACTTCACGAAATATCATAAAAACCACAGAAAGACTGTGGGGTCGCAGCAGGGCTGTAAGCAAAGTCAAAATTGGGCAAAAAGAAAAGGTTGTATGTTGCAAAGCCCCGCGTGAGAAATAAAACCCAAACAATACAAAGCAAACTAAAGAGAAGACAGAAAATACACAAATTTTCGGCTTTCGCCTTTGTCAAGTGAACAAAAAAAAAAAAACGAACAATAAAAGACCAGTATACATATGTCATGAATATGGAAAGCTTTAAAATTTGCACAGTATGACAAGTTTTGTTTTATTTGGAGAGACTATTCTATTCCTCCCATGGTTGGATTGTTGGCACACTTTGAATTTGCCCCTGACATAAAATTTAGGTAGACACCAACCAGTGGCACTCAAATTATTTCATTTCCAATACTTTTTCCTTTGTAATGCTTTTGTGATTTAATGAAAATGTTTCTTTATTGTTTCTGATGTACGGCTTTGCAACATAAAACTTTGCTTGTTTGTTTTTTTTTACTATGATAATTTAATAGTTGATCCTGTTGCACAAAGGTTGAAAATCTTTCATTTTGGAGGATTGCTGCTCTAAGCATTTGCACTTCAGTAAAATCTGAATATCCTATGAATGGCAAAAACAATTATTTATAAACAGGAGTATGGTTTGATTGGTTACGATTCGGCAGTCCATAATCAAACTTCTCACAAGCACCGAGGGCCGTCTGAGATCTGGAGTTATCAAACGAATGTACTCAATGTTTCAAGGAAGATTCCATGATAAATCCATTAAACAAAACAGTTATTATCAATTCAGAGACAGCTGACTTCACATCACATGCATCTTGACATAAAATATGGTGGACCTTCCAAATGTAAAAGTAACGGAATATATTTTGTACAATCTTTAGAAAGATAATGATTGTGCAGGTTGACAGATCCTAAAACTTATCCTCTGCTCCAACCAAATGTGCAATTAAGTGATTATGAACTTATTTCGTACTATCTTTACAAGGTGACCATTCTACAGGTTGACAGAGTCTGGAATTTATTATTTCTCTCCTTCCAAAAGTATCATTCCTCTCGGAGCTCAAATGCAGACTGATCTATATTTTTGCAGAAAGCCATGCGGTGTTACCACCACCAATAGAGTTAAGAAAGAGTATGAAGTGAATGAAATTGAATGTATTCAATAAAATTAAAAGTCTTGAACAAAAATACCTACCATCATCCTCTGTAGAAAAGATACAAACATAAGCCTGAATGCCATTCTGATCAAGTACATAGCTAAAATGATTTGCCACAACAATAGCAAACAAAACTATCTGGGATAGCATTCATATCTAAACCCTAAGTCAAGAGCTCCCTCTAGATTTTTGTTTCTACAGACATAATTCTTGCAAAATAACTTTGTGCAATGAACTGAGACTAAAGTCTGACATACTTTTATTTTGAATTGTTTATTTTACTTTTTATTTGTTATATGTCAGGAACAAGTCTGTGATTTACACCTGTTTAAACCCACACTGTTTCACCTCAAATTCAGAGTTTTTCTAAACCAAGGAAAATGACCTTACCCTTACAGAAATAACTCAGCTTGTGTTATGACCAATAATTAGAATAGCAGAAGCAAAACAATAAATTCATACAGCAGTCTGAGAATAATGATGAAGCCATTCAGTCTGCAATATCACACACAAAAAAAAACTTTAAAAAAACATAAACATAAACAATAGTTACAGACACTAAAGCGTTTTACAACAGTTTGTTTTGCGCCTCAATAACTAAAAGCTGAAAACAGGACATCGCTGCATGAACACGATGTTTCATTTGCATATTATATCCTCTATGAAAATGAACAACACCGATAATAAAAATCAGTACATGTATATATGTGAGTGTGCATGAGAAAACCCACAATATGTCGACAGAGCTGATTTTGAGAAAAACGCCTTTGAAGTGAAAATATCGGTCCGACACAAACTTCCAACTTGGCTGTTGTTTAGGGGACCGTGGCATGTTACAGGGTAAACTGTAGACGAGCAGTGAACACTACTCACTATGATCTCTATAAAGGCTTTGTAACTAGACTACGGTCTCCTAACAAGATCTAAAAACTTCCGACTTGGCTGTTGTTTAGGGGACTGTGGCATGTTACAGGGTAAACTGTAGATGAGCAGTGAACACTACCTACTCTGTATGATCTCTATAACGGCTTAGTTATTAGACTACGGTCTCCTAACAGCAATCACTCCAATATTAATGGGCCAATTAGCTTTTGCCACTTTTAGGATTAAATGCCGTTTTCTCAAAATCTTGTTTTGGGGGAGTCACTGACTTCGATTTATCAGAAATGTCTTGTCTTTTATTATGTGTACAGAACTCAAAATGTCATGTTTGCGACATATTGTGGGTTTTCTCATGCACACTCACATATTTTACTGCCTACAAATATTACTGCCTTTTGTCTACTTTGTGTTTTCAAGATCTTTTAACCACTTGTCATGTTTGGTTAAGGCACACTACCTGAGATAAATTAAGCATGGTGTCAGGATAACACAGATTCTATTGAGGAAAAAGGTTTTATTTTATGTAAATCTGTGAAAAAATGACAAAACTAATCATTTTTTTCTTTTGCATCTCCTGGAAGGCTCATCTTTTTGACAGATGGCAGTAATATTTCTCAGCAATGTTACATCCACTGCTTGACTGAAGATTGGCTCTTGGGTTACCTACCTTGTACCAGATCAAGTGCATCTATCTCATCTCGCAGATGATCTATGAGGTGGTTTATTTCAGTAACCCGTGTTCGGTTGCGCTGAATCTCCTGCTCATTATGAATCGTTTCAATCATGTTTTTCAACCATCCTTTTATACGTGTCACAATGTCATCCTCCTTGTTGTCAATTTTCAGCAAGTGGACATCATGTGAAGAAGTCACTGCATTCAAAACTGTGTCTTTGTCAACTAACAACTGTGTTGGAAAGAAATAGAATATAACATTTTATTAAAGATGAAACTTCTCTTTGCCCCCCCCCCCCCCCCCCCAAAAGAAACTTGTCCTTTTTTCAAAGGAGACAAAAAGTTCAACTACTGCTTCATATACCAGTTGTTTGATGGACCACTAGTGTGCTCATTTCAAAACCTGTCAAAATTGGGCAAAAAGAAAAAGTTGTACTTAGTTAGCAAAGCCCTGCGTAAGAAATAATACCTAAATGATACAATGAAAACTAAAATTGCTTATAGCCCTGCTGCGACCTCACAGTTTTTCTGTGATTTTTATAATATTTCGTCATTTCAAAACCTGCACTTAAAATTCTATGACAGCTACTTTGGTCAGTCACAGTTACGCCATGTTGATTCGAAAGAAAATCTTAGAAAAGAGATCCTGAGGTACTTTTGGCTAAAGAAACATGCAAATTTTGTGTCATCCACATCTAATGGGGCAATATACGCACTTTAAATCACAATTTTATTTTTACTGGAAAATGTAAGGTAATAACTACGATAGTAATGATAATAGTAATATTTATCACACGATACTTACAAGAAGATACACATCAGCATAACTCTATTAACATAACTTACTGTGACAAAATATTTTTTTTTTAAAACAACAGAAAATCTGTAAGGGTCGCAGCAAGGCATGAAGTAGAGACAAAATGTGGCAAAATAATAAGCTGTATGTTGCAAAGCCTCACATAAGAAGTAATAGAGAAACAATACAATAAAACACAGAAATAAAAAGGCACTGCATTTCAAGTATTCAAGTTGGAACTCGCCAACGAAAAGTATTCTTTTTATGCTGTTCCAGTTGTTTTTTTTGCCTGATGAAGGTCCATTCACTAAAATCTTGATTTGTCTTCACTTTTCCTTTGGGATTTATTATATCATTTCTGCATTATTTCTTAACAATCACACTGTGAGAGGCATTTTCCACGCATTTACTCTAAACAGACATATCAATACGGCAAGGTCAAGCTGACCGTGTCGTGGACAAGCCGTATTTTCAAGCATTAGGTCACTGTCCTTTTTGAAATGTAACTACCGTCTTATTGCTCACTGTATCTCTTATAAATCAAAGGCATTGTCACAAGGACATGTTAACCAGTGAACCAGTGGCCGGACTCACAAGTCTAAGCTTTCCAAGGCTCTCCCCACACTATCAAAAGGTGTAACATCAACATGCGAACTGTTGCTTAACAAATTTGCAATATTATCTCATTTTCTCACAAGCTGACCGTCATCTAGAGTTGTCTATATCCAAGAATCAATCAGAAACAAGCTCTGAAATGACCTTTGCCCCAAATGCCCACACTGGTTTATTACTATGTGTCAACCTGGATGAAACGATTTGTTTAGGGCTTGGGGGGCATGGCTAGTTATCATGCTGTGTTCTCATAAAAATTACAGCTGTCAGTTTGGTATCATAAGTCAGATCATTGGTGGTTACAGTCTTACAGACAAAGGTTTTGCTGGTTAAATTATTATCAAGCATGACAAGGCATAGCAGCAAATGTTTTCATACCGATTAAATACAAACCAAACCACGTGGACAGTGATAGTGTGGTCATCACACATCGGCAAGGGTCAGTGCCACCAAGATAAAATTCCTGGTGAGTAAGGTCTCTGACCGGACAGTGGGCTTTACTGGTAGCACGCAGGGTGTGGGTTAAGCAAGACCTTGCAATTTACAACTTTTTCTTTTTGCCACAATTTGGCATTACTTACTATTTATGAACCCACATCAAATATACAAGTACAGCTATTTGTACTAACTGAACAAAATTACATCTGTGCAATTTTGTTTGAGTTCAATTGTATTCTTTTTTACTAAATTTCACTATTGCTTCTCTTTCACAAGATTTGTCATGATTGATTGACCAAAGATATCAAAATGCATTCTCACCATTTTGAGTTCTTCTGGTAAATCCTCTTCCAGTTCATTCTTGGCTGCCTTCTCTAGGGCTGATGTAGCATTTTCTATCATTTTCTCATTGTGCATGTTCTCCAGCTCCCTCGCTTGTGTAAGATATGCCTGAACACTTTCCAAAAACACGCCTACCAGGTCTTGCATGTTTCGGTCAAAGTCTTTGATTACCTCCTGTTTCCAACATTCAAAAATAAACATTAATAAACTTTGACTATATTACAATACAGGCTGTTAAATGGTGTATATTCAAATGCTTTTCTTGGTTACAGAAGTATTTATTGTTGTATGTGCATAAATTTTAATTGCAAATTCCATTACTTTAATTTTGTCATGATGTTTGGCCAAGAGCTTCAGACAGAAGAGAGGAACAGATACAAAATGATACTCTGAAAGTAGCCTTCTCAAATTTATATAAAACGCCATGAATTTGTGGTAAAAGGCGCAGTAAAAGCTCATGTAAAAACAAATAGGATCAGCAGTTTCATGTCTCTCTTTATCTCTAAAGCATTTCTTTGTTGTGTAAAGCTTAACGTTTCTCTGAGCTACTGTAATCCATACAAGTATCATGTGCAAAACTTCATGGGTTACTAATTTTATTTTGGCATTGTAATGTTCGAGCTTTTCGTTATGATAAAGTTTTTAGTGTGTTCATTCAGAATACAAGAATTTGGGACACTCATGATGACAGTTCTTTTGTTCCATGATTCTCTGAATCTGCCGCCTGGGCTATCAAAACACACCTACAGTATTGCTTTAGATGAATCTCAAATGAGGAGTTGAAAATCAGAATGTCAAATTCATGAATTTTGAAAAAAGTGATCATAACTTCCCTTGCAATGTGATTTTCTATGTTCAAACGATATTTTAATGTAAGATGTACATAAGATGCAAACCCCATTGAACTAATTTTGTGATGATGTTTGCCTTAGAAATTCTGATGGAAATTGTGAATTAGATTTCATCTGATTATAATTTTTTTTTTGTTACACTTACATGACTTTGTTTTAATTTTCAACATTTTCAAGTGAAAAGTGGCATTTGATGCAGAATTTAATAAGGGCCCCATATTATTAATGAAGTCAATCATCATCTAGTACATTCTGATTTCAACTCCTCTTATTCTGTCATGAAGGTGTTCTCCTTCCAATATTCACCTTCATAGGATATCATTTTTATAACACAAACAATGCTCTCTGAAAACCAACAATATGTTATAGTAAAGACTGCAAAGTAATTGCATCTGAATGATTATAATATTACTTCTGTATTGCTACATTTGCAGTATCACAATGAGACAGCAAATCCATAAGGTAATGTAAAGACAGCTGTTGAAGAAAAGTACATAATGAGACACACAGGTATACAGGATGCATGTTGACATTCTGACTGTAAGATTAGCAGTGAGATTTACCACATGGCCTTTTGTTACTGAGGGATCTATCCCATAACTTTGCTCACCTCAAGCTGGTCAACCAGTTGAAGCTCCAGACCCATCAGTTTGTCCCAGAGAGCTGTGACCATGTTGTTATATTCTTGGACTTTGGCATCCACCATCTTTGCATCTGTCATATGTTGTAGTTCAATGAACATCTGCACGAAAATTTGCCCTTTTATGAGAACAACTAGAATTTCATATACACAACAACATCCAAAATGCCATTTAAAAAAAATTCATGTCTACAAACTTAAAGCTTATCCTCTCAAATCAAAAAATAACTTTTTCTCTTTCTTCTCTGAAGAAATATTGTGGAAATGACTAAAAACTGTAAGGAAAATGATTGAAAAATGAAAACAAAACTCTTTGTCACAAGTACATGACCATTTTCACTCCATATACTTGTATACTTGACTGTGTTACATTGTGAACTGAAAGAAAGCATCAGTCACTCATTTTCTAGTTCTGCACATTTTAGATGGCCATGTGAGAAGTAATTTCCCCTCTGATGAATCACATAAAACTGCAAATGCTTTAAAGAAGAAAAAATTAGACAATGAATAAAAAACATGACAGTTAATACTTCCCTTGTTTCATCCCCTTACCCTTTTTTTCTCTATCAAAAAATCCTCTATGGCTTTCATGCCCATTTCCTTGTTCTCCTGCTTTGCTTCATTGACACATTCCCAAAACATGTCAACTTCAGCTTTCCTCTTTTCATACTCTTGCAGGCCAAAGTCAAAAAGTTGTTGGCACACTCCCATAAGCTTCTCCTTAAAGGTGTTATGGGTTAAGGTGAACAATGACTGGTGTGGTAATAAAGATCAAGATAAGCGTATCTTTTGTATAACAAAATTAACTGTTGAAATATGCTTAACAAATTTACATATACTCAATTAATCAAACATGATAATTTGTTGCTGATCAAAATTGTTTACTTATTGCATAATAGCAAGAGGATGACTGCATTGTTATTGAAAGATGCCAAACTGAGTGAAACCTTGAGGGAAAAGATTCCAATGAAACTTCCCTTTCACAACATAACACTTAAAATTCACAAACTGTGAACATTTCTCTGTTTTATGTATGATTTATCTCTAGAGCTGTCTAAATTGTTTGATTTGCAAATAGGAATGAACTGCTGCAGCGGTGCTACTGTTTAGTAAGGTCTTTTGACTGTCTGAGTTCTGCAAAGATAACATAATCATCAAACTGGTTGAGCCCAATGCAGTTTACTTAAAGTGAATTCCTCTTCTGTAAGTTCCTGGTCTAGATTTTGTTCATTTCAATAGAAACTATATCTCTTGTTTGGTGAACTAAACTGTCAAAACTTCAATACTGGTGAATGTACAGTATCTTTAAGCAGACCGTTATGGTATAAATCTGAATGTATCTCAATAACTGAATAAGCTATATTAAGAAAAGGATATAAAACCAGCATTTCATCAACCCCAGGCATCTGATTCAGTTTGTTCCCCTCAGGGTCATCAGCATACATATCAACAAACAACTTGTCACTGTTGAGGAACTCCACGTAAGCTTCCTAATGGATCAAAAAGGAGAAAAAGAAAACTTTTACAAATCACGCAGCTCTTTGGTACTTTTATTTTAAACATGTCAGAGGAAAATCAACTCCAAAAGTAACCTGACATGTCAGCTGAGGCAACTATTTTCAGCATGAAAAAAACTTGCTGGGAATTTATTCTTCAGTTTCTCACAGCTAGCGTTAAGAAGAGTTCGTGTCCAGACATCATGCCCATTCATCTTTCTGCACTTTTTGTCAATACCATTAGCATAGAATTTAATTTGAACACCACTGGACCATTTGCGTATGTATCGGTGGTACATGGAGCGATTAGAAGTTGTACCCCCAAGTCTAAATCAGTTTCATTCCAGTTCTTTATCTAAATGTATTTTCTGACATTTGATGTATTTTCAATGTAACTTGTGATTAATGAATGATGATGGTAAAGAATTACCAATTTAACACTGGTAATCGTAAGTGAATTGTGATCCAGAAGAAGAATTGATTGTGAATGAGAAAGACTTAACAGGTAGAAGAGAAAGACAACAGAAACAGGGAAGGCAGAATTATTTGAGTTATTAAATAATGTATGAAATAACATATATCTAACAAGGAAGGGTGCAGCAGCAAGGGATACGCATCCTAGGATGAACCCAATGTTTTTTCTTTGAAGAATGCCACTTATATTTATATTTACCTTGTGAAGTTGAATTTCTTCTTCACGCTGCTGATGTAGTTCCTCTGATAATTTGCTCTTGTTGTCTTTGTCAATCTGCTCCTCAACTTGAACTTGATATTTCTCATAAGCTGCTGTTTTCTTTTAGGGTGAAAATTAAATTTTATCATACGTTATTCAGTAATTATCAGCAAGGTAGCACAATTCACTAAATATCATGTTCATAAAATTCTCAGGAAACAAAAACAATACCCATGATAAATGTTAAATGATGCAACTGTACTCTCGTAAAGATGTCTCTTTCTGCTCATCTCAGTTTGGACCAAGCGTTTTGACAAAAGGCAAAATGATTTTCAATTTTTATCTGACCAAGCATTTATGAAGACACCCAGGAAATATACCTACATAAATCTTTTCTACTCATAATGGTACAAAGCAACGACAAGACAGCATTTCTATCTAGATACTTACTGTCTGTTGATCCATTAATCGATAATCAAGAAATTCAAGGTTAGGTAAAAAGGCAGCCACATACTGTTTGAAATTTTCTTCGTCACACACAGGGTTGTTACTGATATTCAACGTCTTAAGATTTGGAAATCGCCGCAAGTACAAGATCTGGAACATATTGAAATACATTTTGTTTAAAGCCTCAAATGCCAATAACATGTACATCTGATGTTTTCAAGAAGTCTTTTCTTTCATATTCCTTTTTTAAATCATGCAATAGTAATCTCAAGAAATTAA
Source organism: Onchidella celtica (assembly GCA_963931925.1). Classification (NCBI taxonomy): domain Eukaryota; kingdom Metazoa; phylum Mollusca; class Gastropoda; order Systellommatophora; family Onchidiidae; genus Onchidella; species Onchidella celtica. Next base: position 35,715,305 of record OZ007568.1, read on the forward strand.
ATTTGGCTTTTCATTCTGTGGCCATGTTACATAATAATGTGTTTTATTTTCATGTTGTTGGTTTTTATTTTTGTCTATCTTTATTACAAAATTTCATGGTGTGCTTGATTTTGTGTACAAATTTGACTAACTCTTTCAGTTGAAAAATGGAATGCCTGAAATCAGTGAATGCTAAAATAAAAGTGGGTCACGCTTCCCACAAAATGTGGGAAAGATTGTTTGTTGACAAAGTGCTCAAAGGCAGCGCAATTTTGTGATTTAAGACACATCTTAGCAAATGCAATTATGAATTGTTTCAGGGTCAGTATATCAAAAGAAGTGGGCATGATAATGAATGCTGCAAGCTACTAATACCTTGTGGACTTGGCTTGCTGAAAGTTGCATTTAGTTCCACAGATGCCAAAAAAATTAATGTAAAATTTTTTTAAGAACATTATTTTGAATAAGTAACAACGAATTGTTAAAAGATATCAACATGCAAGGCAAAAATTAAAGTGCGATTCATAAAAATTGTACTGACATCTTTAATGTCTTTGATTTCATTGTTCCCAATGGAAAAGACATGAAGTTGCTTGAGCTCATCAATATTCTCAATTTTGGTGATGCGGTTGTTGTACAGTGTCAGATCTTCAAGTTTGGTCAGCTTATTCAGGTTTTCAATTACTTCAATATTGTTGAATGAAAGATCTGAAAAATAATTACAAGCGGAGTAGTGAAAAACTATTCTAGGAAACTGCAAACAACACTCTCTGTTACATCATTTGAATTTGAATTTTGTGTTAACCATTTTGAATGTGACAGAAAACAACCGATTCCACCCCCCCCCCCCCCCCAAAGGGATAAACAAAATTCATAGAATATACTTTTGTATTGTTGGAATCCAAAGGACTCTCAGCTGAAATGAGCCTTTTGTATGAGGTACCTCCATATCTTATCATAATGTGATGTCTTTCAGCACTGCATTTCAAAAGAATGTCAAGAGTGTTTAATTAATTCAGGACATGAACTTACAGATGACTATAAACAATCCATCACTTAACTGAGAACCTACAATGTATAGATCAGGAAATCAACATCCTTTGCAAAATCTCCATATCTTTTTTTCTATTGTGATTACAAGAAAATGTCAGAATGATCCCAACAGCTTTTGAAGGCTACAAATATTTGCTATAAAAACAATGGGATTTGTGTGATCATACTCAACTTACCTAACCATATCAAATTGACAAGCATATCCAATCCTTCAATTTTCTCAATGATGTTATTGTCTAGTTGTAGTTTTGTGAGAGATGTGAACTCCCAGAGGTTGTCAATTTTCAAAATATCTGTACAGTAAAAAGGTAACTGTCACACAACACTATTACTACAAAACTTGCAAAGAATAAACACTCATGAGTACTTAAAATTAACAACAATACATTTCAATTTCTGACAGTGTTACACAGCATGTAAATGAAGAAATATTCTAGCTACAAAACACTGTCACCAGACAACAGGCTTTTGTTTAAATACTAGGCAAAGTCTTGTTAACACCAGATTGTGATAATTCTACTCTCGATTAATTAGCTACTCTGCAAACAGACGTTCCTTTAGGCTGTTGAAGTGGAGATCATGTTCATTGTATTGACAAGGGAAAGTATCTAACCTGTTGCTGTCATGCAGTAGCTTGTAGTGACTGTTGTGTATCATATGGACACCAATATTGTTGCAGGTGCATGCCATGGCTTTCTCTATTCTAGATAAACTCATTTGTCATCTTAAAACAGGAGTTCTGTGACACATCCATCCAAGCTCAAAATTATGGGCTAGAGAAGTCAGCACATTTTGCATTTTCCTTTGCAGAAATACTATTACTAAGCTCAACAGACAAAAAATGAATTTGAAACAATTGATGAACCACTTGAAAAGCTTTTTTTAAAAAAATGTTTACAGAGCATCAACAATTTTTAAGTTTGATTGGATTAGCCCTAAACTACGTGTCGTGATGTTGCTATGTTTATGTGCTTTGTGTTACTTTAATCGCTCGTCATGTACTGTTTGTTTTATCTGTTTGTCTAACTATCTGCTATCTGCTTGTGTTGAACAATAACGCACCACTAATGAATACCACTGTGCGGAGATGACGTCACAGACGTTGCAATAAACGATTTCGTCCTTCCTAGCGCCATTGCTCGGTAGAAGGATTATAACTGGATCATGCTTCTGATCCTACTACAGTTGAATGTTGAATAAAGCCAAGATAATTGGCTAAAACAGACTTCAGACTCTCCGCTTTCAATTTATTCAACATTTCAACATGGAGCGTTTTCTCCGACCTGAGAGGTTCAATGCGGACCCAAACACACCAGACGCATCCAAACGCTGGAATCACTGGCTGCGAACTTTCAACAATTTCCTGTCATCTCTACGACAACAATCTTCCACTCCTACTCTTGATGAACTTGACTTGCTGATAAACTTCGTTGACCCCTTTGTATATGAATACATCATTGATTGTCCCACCTTTGCCTCTGCCGTGGAAGTCCTGAAAAACATTTATGTTAAACCTGGAAATGAAATATTCGCTCGGCACATCTTAACAACTACCAAACAAGAACCAGGGCAGACACTTGACCAATTCTTACAGAGACTGAAGATTCTTGCAAAAGAGTGTGAGTTCAAAGCTGTTTCAGCCGACAAAAACAGGGATGATTTCATCCGAGACGCTTTCATCTGTGGCCTCTCTTCAAGTCAAATCAGACAAAGACTCCTTGAGAATAAGACATTAGACTTGTCTACTGCTTTTGATCAAGCTAGATCGCTAGAAATGGCCGAAAAACAATCCCAGACATACAACAATGTACCAGCTTCATCATCAGTGCCCTGCGGCAGTACCACCACTCCAGCCATCGACGAGAGTGATACACTATCAGCTGCAATCAGTTCCAAATGCTTCTTCTGTGGTTTTCAACGGCATCCCCGATCAAAATGCCCTGCTCGAGAGGCAACTTGCAAAGGATGTGGGAAGAAAGGACATTATCAAAAGGTGTGTCTATCAAAAGGAAAACGGAATGACTTCGCCTCTGCTGCTAATCCCATCCTTAATTCGGCCTTCACTGCTGCGGCCCCCTTAAGTCTTCAGAAAGCCATTATAAAAGTCAAGGTCTTTGACACTCCTCTGAGGGCACTGGTGGACACAGGAAGCTCTGAAAGTTTTATCTCAGCAGACAAAGCTCAATTTATGAAGTTCAAGACCTTCAAGTCTAGAAAAGAGATCTCTATGGCTTCCACGAATCTCTCAAGTACAACCAAAGGCCATTGTTTTGCTACTCTGGAATATAATGGCGAAACTTATCAAGGAATAAAGCTCTCTGTTCTACCAGGATTGTGCGCTGACCTAATACTGGGTCACGACTTTCTAGATCAACACAAAGGACTTGAAATGACTTTCAAAGGCCCCAAGCCTACATTCTCTGTCTGTGGCATAACTGCTGCAAATGTGGAACCTGCCTCTCTGTTCAAGAACTTGCTTCCCGATTGCAGACCTATAGCTACAAAGTCAAGACGGTTCTCTACACCAGATAGACAATTCATAGACTCTGAAGTCCAAAAACTGCTTGCCGAAGATGTGATTGAACCTTCTGATTCTCCGTGGAGAGCGCAAGTGCTGGTAACAACAAATGACCGGCACAAGAAAAGAATGGTAGTGGATTATAGTCAGACTATCAATCGTTTCACCCAGCTTGATGCATATCCTCTTCCTCGAATAGATGAGATGATTGAGGAGATCTCAAAATATGAGGTGTACAGTACAGTAGACCTTCGCAGTGCCTACCACCAAATTCCCATAAAGGAGGAAGAGAAATTCTACACTGCCTTTGAGGCCAGTGGAAACCTCTACCAGTTCAAACGTATGCCATTCGGCGTCACTAATGGAGTCGCTTGCTTTCAACGCATCATTGACGGCCTCGTCAGAAATGAGAAAATTAAAGACACTTTCGCATATTTAGACAATGTCACTATTTGCGGTAGAAATCAGAAGGAGCATGATGAAAACTTCTCTCACTTTATGAAGTGTGCCGCTGAGTACTGCATAACTTTCAATGAGGACAAGAGCATCCTTTCCGCCAGAGAAATCAAGCTGCTTGGGTTCCTGGTTTCCAAGGGCAGCATCAAACCTGACCCTGACAGACTACAACCGCTGCGAGATCTGGCTGATCCTCATGACGCAAAATCACAACGACGGGTTGTAGGCATGTTTGCCTACTACTCTTCTTGGATCCCAAACTTTTCTGACAAAATACACCCTCTTGTCAACAACCACACTTTTCCATTACCAAAGAAAGTGAAATGTGCTTTTGAACTGTTGAAGAGAGAGATAGAGAATGCTGCTGTTACAACCATTGACCAGGATATCCCTCTTGTGGTCGAAACGGATGCTTCTGACATAGCGATAGCAGCTACCCTGAATCAGAATGGGAGACCTGTTGCTTTCTTTTCAAGAACACTAAATCATAGTGAAAGGAAACATTCATCTGTCGAGAAAGAGGCATATGCCATTGTGGAGGCTCTCCGGAAGTGGAAACATTATTTGCTTGGAAAACATTTCCAACTTGTGACTGACCAGAAAAGCGTCGCTTTTATGTACAATAACGCTCAGAAAGGAAAGGTGAAAAATGACAAAATCCAGAGATGGAGAATTGAACTGTCGTGCTACAGCTATGACGTAGTATACAGACCTGGCAAAGAAAACCATGCAGCAGACGCTCTCTCGAGGGGGTACTGTTCTACTGCTAACTCGAACGCCGAAATACTGCAAGATCTCCACAGCACACTATCCCATCCTGGGGTTACGAGGATGATGCATTTTGTCAAATGCAGGAACCTCCCTTATTCACTAGATGAAGTGAAGAGAGTGTGCGCAAACTGTAGAATCTGCTGTGAACTAAAGCCTTCCTTTTACAAATCGACTGATGCTAACCTTATCAAGGCCACTCAGCCTTTTGAACGCCTTAGCGTGGATTTTAAAGGGCCTTTGCCTTCTTCCTCGAGGAACAAGTACCTTCTGACAATGATTGATGAGTACTCCCGCTTCCCCTTTGCTTTTCCATGTGCTGATATGAACGCCTCAACTATAATCAAATGCTTTTGTCAACTCTTCTCTCTGTTTGGAATGCCATCCTATGTGCACTCTGATAGGGGCGCTAACTTCATGTCTAGTGAGCTCAAGGACTTCCTTCACAACAAAGGTATAGCTTCTAGTCGGACTACTCCGTACAACCCTAGAGCTAATGGGCAAGTGGAAAGATTGAACGGCACGCTCTGGAAGACAATAACGCTTGCGCTGAGGTCTCGTGGCCTAGAGACCCATCAGTGGGAGCTCGTTCTCACAGATTCACTTCATTCCCTAAGATCTCTTCTATGTACCGCCACAAACGAAACTCCGCACGAGAGAATATTTCGCTATAACAGGAAATCCACAACTGGTATAACTCTTCCAAGTTGGTTAACTACTCCCGGTACTGTGCTCATGAGAAGAAACGTGAGGACTTCGAAGTATGACCCCTTGGTAGATGAGGTTGAACTGTTGGATTGCAATCCTCTGTATGCTCAAGTCAGACTTCGTGATGGGAGGGAGACAACAGTGGCTCTGCGCCACCTGGCACCACCTGGAGACATGACTACATCGCTTACTGTTCCGAATGAAGCGGCTCCTTCGCCGACAAATAATGACTTAAATGTGAATGACCAGACAAATCAGATAATGCTTGTTCCTGAACCAGCTGTTATGCAGACCGGTATGCAAAATCGTAGCTTGGATCTAACAGACTCTCTGAACACCCCAGGTAGTAACCCTTCGACTTCTCTCAGAGAAGAAAACTCTGAGATTCAACCGGAAGCACCTGATGAAAGTAGACCTAGTCCAAAACGCCGTCCTTTTGTTCGGACCAGGGTTTATAACTTACGGAACAGAGAAGCTTGAACTCTACGATCACCAGGACTTTTTCTATGCATACTTGATGCAATTTGTGACAATAACGTTTCATTGCATTTTTGTTCGCTAGTATTAATTGGGGGTCATTGTAATTTTGAAAACGTGTTTAATGATGTCCCCGATTACCTGAGGGGGGAAGAATGTCGTGATGTTGCTATGTTTATGTGCTTTGTGTTACTTTAATCGCTCGTCATGTACTGTTTGTTTTATCTGTTTGTCTAACTATCTGCTATCTGCTTGTGTTGAACAATAACGCACCACTAATGAATACCACTGTGCGGAGATGGCGTCACAGACGTTGCAATAAACGATTTCGTCCTTCCTAGCGCCATTGCTCGGTAGAAGGATTATAACTGGATCATGCTTCTGATCCTACTACAGTTGAATGTTGAATAAAGCCAAGATAATTGGCTAAAACAGACTTCAGACTCTCCGCTTTCAATTGATTCATATCACTACGCTAGCAATTAAACACATAACAAGATCTAGCACAAGTATGTAATACAATACAAATTCTCAGTGTCTGAGCTGTTCACTTAAATATAAAAAATTAAAAAATGATATCAAAACAGAAGTTAAACCATTGTTATCAAACATATACATTTCAGGATGAACACATCTTACTTTTAAAGTCTAGTCTCAGAGATAATACATCTGCAAAATCAATCCCTTCCTTTTTGGCAACTTTTCCAGCTTCATCTTTGGGGCCTTGCTCTTCAACTGCCTTTTGCAACATTTCCTCATCAATGACTGATGGTTCCACGGTATCATACAACCGACTCATGTTGATAGCTGAAGAGAAAAAGAAAGGTGTGTAAATATTGTGTGTGTTGAGAGGGTAATAACTATGAACTTCAGTGGCAGCTTTGCAATATGTAATGTAGGCCCCTAAAACATAGCAACTTATCTTGGAGGAAATGGAAACACGCGAGTTTGGAAAACTGCTCAATCTTCTCCTTCTTCTTCTTCAAGCCTCTTGATTCCTATCATGTTTGTGTAGGTGTCACAGTTCTGTCGTGCCCAAATGTCAAAGTGTCACTGAATTTAATCTGACCACCTGCAAACTTTCAATTATGATCATCATGAATGACATGATCATCATATGTAGATGTCAAATCTTTTGTTAGACGAGAGCCAGGGTCAGTGATGAAGAAGATAAAAACAAAAAAGTTCAGAGAAAATAAAAGGCATCCTCACCCTTGCATAAACTAAAATATTTCTCATATATGTTCGAGACACGGGAGCTCTTTATCTATTAGGCCTATATTTCATATCAAACATACATTTACATTTTCACCCAGAAGAGGGAGAGCAATCCATGAAGTTAGCTGGGTTTGTAGCTATGAAGAATTTGACTTGAGTTTAAGCAAGCAATGGTAAAACTATCCCTTATACTCACATTAAACACAATAACTATGCGATCCACTTCTATAGCCGAATGACAAAAAAACGAAAGTAATCAAGACGCCATTAACGCTGTTACCATGACAGTGTTTATTTCCGGTTGACTCTTTTTGATGCAAAAATATTAGATATATGTGTCTTCTCCGCCTTGTAAAAGCGATCATGTGTTTTGAATCGAAACGAAACAAAAGCCTGACTTCCGCCTTCAAGTCTAAGAAGTACATGATTGTAGCAATAATATGCCATGAAACTTGATGTTTTCTCGTGGTGGACAGGCAGACAGAGAAGAATGCGCAATCGATTTAAGATGTAAAATAACAGCTACATTAACGTGGAAGATTTTGTCCACAAGGCAGTCATTTTTGTTTTTGGTAACCTGAGATTCTGCACCATGGGAAGACAGTCCACCCAACATGAATACGTTAACCAGAGGCCGTGGAACATCTTCCTGCCATATGAAGTTGTCCGTGAACAAACATGTTTACTTGCCGGCACAGTTTGTCATAAAAATCTCACCGTGTGTGTCCATGGAATGGTTTTACAAGAGAAAAGTTCCAAAAGCTCTGCTATTGTTGGAGTGTGGCACAATCAAAAACAACATGAAAGACACACCGCATCATCCATGAAAGATTCTAACTTTTGGCTATATGTGGGGGGTGATGAACACGGAAGCATAGCATATTGTAGTTTAAAAATCAAATCTGCCACAGATAACCCAGAACTGCCTTCAGTGGTGTGTATACTGTACAAGCCAAAGGATGTCTGGGCATCGTATATCTTGCAATCTTTTGACATGGTTGAAACTGGTAACTTCAAACATTTTTTCTTTGAGTGTCATGAGAAACTCAAGCCTAATAGTGGAATGGACAAAGCTAATTTGGCCAGAAAGACAGAAGGCATACAGCACAGTATTGTTAGTCAAGGTCACATGTCAGAGCATGTTCTTTCCATCCTTGCCTGTCAGTCTGGTATGCTGGATGCAGAATCTGATGTGAAGTCATTTTATCCACCATTAGCCTCAAAACTGCAGCGGTTCTATGATATGATTGTAAAGCTTGTACTGACTTTGCCTTTTCTTCTTGTGCAACTAACAGGAAACATTGGTCTTCTCTGCGAGGCATGGTAAGCGATAACTGTGTTTATAAGTATTATACTGTTTTTACACTTTATGAGAAAGAGGAAATTGGAAATCCAAGAGAGGGGACTTCAGCCCTTGTCCTGTTGGAGACCACTATATTGGATTTCTTGCACAATACTTGAGGCCACTAATGAGTAATGTGTCCCACATTTGCAAACCAGGTCCTGTGGGAGGCCAATTTATTGTACAGCACTGCTGCTCATCATGTTTTGTTTATTTGTTTGCTGCGCCTATCATTTTAAAATTTTTTCTCACTTGTTTCACTTGTTTGATCTATCCTGTCACCCCTACTATGCCTCACAAAGTGGTATCATCCGATTAAGTTCATTACGATGCAACTATTCGTTCTGTTCGTCAAACTCCTGTAATCATCCTATAATGGAGCTAAGTGTGAAAGTTCTGCCCTCAAAGGCTCTTTTCGGGAGGGCTCCAAAACTCTGGAAACATTCTCATCGCCTATAGCTCGACTTATTGTGATGTAAGGGGATAATATAAAAATGCTGGAAACATCGTTCATTCGCTGAAGGAAACAAATTATTGTGGATTAACGAAAACATGGATCGCCTGTAAACTTTAGCGAAAAAGGGCAAATAAACTCCAGAGTTTGGCGGGGAATCCAAGTCCATACTGATTCTGTCATTGTATTTCTTTGTCTGTGGAAAGAACTTTACTTTGTGTCTTAGACCAAGATCATTATAAGTTATATACTTCTCCTGGGCAGGGCCGGGTAACTCAGCTAGTACTAGTAATAGTACTGATGGTCTGAAGTTCAAACTGGGGAAAATCTTAGGGAAACTTTTGACTTTGATATTGGTTGACATGTATGTGAAATGAGATGAAGGGGGCCATGGACATCTGTGTATTTGAGAAGCCGCTCTATGTCTGTAATAATGAATTCTGATGTAATACTAGGGGAAATGCGGTTCAGGTATAAGGGCGTCTGTAGGTTTTTTATCAAGGAAAACTGGGAGAAAATGACCGACTTTGTTGTTGGTCGTTGTCTTTATTTGATGTGGTAATTAGAGAGATATCGTGTTGCTTTGATTAAACCGCTTGTCAGTACAGGTATGTACTCTATGAACTGGAAATCCAATCTCTTGCTAGGGATGTGCTTAGAAACTAATATCACCTTCACATGGTTGAGGAGGGAGAAGGCAATGTCATGATACATTTAGTTAGTACCGTACAGTAAGTGCCTGGCTTAAAAAATAATTCGTTCACCTGAATGGCCTGACTTAGGAACGGAAAAAAAAACGCAGAACCCTAGGGAAAAGGATAAAATAATGTGTATTAAAAGGCATGTAAATGCAGAAAATTCTTGATTATGGGCCTTCTACTTAACGATAGAACTTAATGCATCTCATATCAAGTACTTTATATCCAAGTATCATAGTGGTCACTTACCATTTATCCGCCATTATTGTTGTTAATGTTATTGTGTTCTAAAGTAAACACGATACATGTGTTCAAAAAGACCCAATTGGCCTGACCCCCGAGGTTATTGGCAACATGCGAAGGCTTGGCTGACAGGCCACTAGCTATCCCGCACAAGGTGTTACGTGGACGAGTTCACTTAGCGTGGGACGAGGATTAAGTATGCCAATAAAATTTTCAGAAGGATTACCATTTGAGGTACACAGCTTTTGTTGGGCACCTGTTCTGAGATGTTAATCGCAAATTAACCATGACAGCATCCACCCAGAGAAACAGCTCACCAGAGGGGATCAGGTGGCCACTGCCATATTTTCAGCTGTTAAGTGTACTATTACTGGTAATTTAATAGCAGCGAACATTTCCAGCTTATGAAATTTTTTTTTGAACATGGAAGTCTTCCGGCCATCAGCTTTTGGGTTATATGGGATTTGGTGCCAAGTTTAGCTGCTGGACTTGGACATAATTCTGGCTAACTAGTATGCTGAACTACCTAGACAGAGATAGCAATCATTTCAAGCATTACAGTGCTTCCTTCTTGTTTCAGACATCACATGAAGTAAACTCCTTTGAGATTAATAAGGTCCATTATTTCCAGGATGAAATATTCAAGCATTTATTGTTCATCCCTGCCCAAACTCCTGCACACTCCAAGTATCATTTGTCACCTGAAACATCAGGCAAGACGTTACAAAATGTTACTTTCCATGGAGAAAGAAAACAACTTCACTTCATTTGTGTGAGTACTGTGACCAGCAGGTACTGGATTTGTTACTTTGCTCATGTTGGTGTTAATGTTGTTGTTGGGGTTTTGTGCCCAGTTTCAGGACAGTGAGGCCAACTCAAAAGATTAGTCATGGACCCCTTTCAAGTCTGTCATGAGTGAATGCCTTAACAATATTGCAGAAAGTGAGACAGATAGCTTCATGACATTTTATTTTTAAAACTGAGAAGAGAATGTGAAAATGAAAATGTGTTCCAACTATACGTCAAAAATTACTTACGAATTTGTCAGGAATTTTTGTTGTTTTCATTTCTCGATAGGACAGTGGGCTGATGTATAAAGTTTTTGGTAGTTTTACCCAGCTTTTTTTTTTGCAGTAAAAATTTCTGGCAGTTCATCCATGTTAAATACATGCCAAGGTAGTCTTATGTGTACATTCATTATTGCAATAAACCATCTAGGAAACCACTTTTTTTTTTTGGTCTAATCTTGTCTTAAGCATCAAATCTTTTACAACTGCCTGTTGTCCTTCAGTTTGCCGGTGGAGATTTGTATCCACAAAATTAACAATTCTTACACACTTTCAGACCAGCTGTTGTTCTTTTGTTGGTTTTTTTTTTGTATAGCCAAGTCATAGCAAACTGATGTTTCCTTTCATTCCATAGTAATGCATCGTATTGTTGAATTTGAGTAAAATCATCAGTGTTTATGTTTTTACTAAACTAAATTCTAAAGTCCCTCTTACTTGCTGGAGTTTAAGTGATGAAACTGATGAATAATTTGCCAGATTGTTCAACTGCTGTGCACAACAACTTGCAGACACACTGTTGGGTATCTGCCTTATTTTGCTCATCACCTCCTATGGATTAACTGACCAGATTGCTTTGTACATTCTGGACTGGGCAGATGTAAGTCTTGGAAAGATGTATTTCATTGTTGTTTAACATTATGTTGGTAATAGTTCAGTCTATGCTGTTTTTCTTCTTTGAAAGATCTGAAAGACTGTTAAAACATTTTCAGCATATAATCTTTTCACATTACTGGTATAATACATGAATATATCAAGGGCATCACAGTTAACTATAATACAGTGGTCACCGCCTAACAGCACTCCGGCTACCAGCACGATCCTTCTAACAGCACATTCTTTAAAAAAAACATAATTTTTTCTATATGAATTGAAAGGCCCCCTCTAACAGCACACTTATTTAAGTACCATTCGCCTAAGAGCACGCTTTTTTCATCTCAGAGAGATGAAAAATTTTTACAAACGAAATACTTGACCTCTAGACAGGCAGGCGCTGTTTGCAATGAACCTGTGAAGGCGCCGCTACTTCAATCAGTTACGTATAGGTAGATCAAGCTGGCATGTGAGGGTGGGGTTGGAGTCAACAGAGGGTATGGGACCACCATATTAATCTCTTCCCAGACAGACACGCGCTCTTTACAATGGACACCTGGCGGCGGCGCTGCTTTGATTGTTGCGTATGTAGATCAGACTGACTGTATGGGGGGGGGGGGGGGGGGGACAACAGAAGGTTTGAGTGGACGGATAGGAAAGAACAGAAAAAACATTCGTCACACTTGATTGGTTTTTGCATCTGATCGGCTTTTGCATTTGATTGGTCGGATTCTTTCCAATTTTGTCATGATTAGGCCTTAATTTACCGCAAGGCATAAGACCTCAGTCTACATTGATGAGTTTAGGGACACTTATGATTGAGTAACATTTCATTTCACATTTTCACTTTAATCTAAGCATTGAAGCATCTCTCCCTTATATGCCTAACAGCACGTTCGCCTACCAGCATGCTAAACACTGTCTCCCGGGCACAGTGCTGTTAGGCGGTGATCACTGTAACTGGACTTTTTTTAAAAATGACATATTTGGTATGCTTGTAACCCTTGACAGCCCACAGGTTGTGTTATATGTTGGAGCTTTAAAACTTCTGACCAGGATTAAATAACCTTTTTAAAATATATAGTAACTGTTAAGTCTGATAAAGAAAGTTGTTCAGTTTTTTGCCTCTCCTGAAAAATCTATAAAAACCAAGTTACAATAGTTTGCCATGCAGCCCTTGATATATGACACAAACATTCACAAAATTGTTCATGTAAGCAGAAGAGGCAGTTCGTGATTATGAACTTTGTTTGAATGATAAAAATTACGTAAGCTATGTTTGACAGTGTTGTTTGTGTTGCAGTCAAGAGTGATGAAAAGTGATGCTCTTTTATCAGGGTGTTGCTCAAGAGCTGACTTCTCTAGTCCAATGGCTGATGGGTGCTCCTGCTGGTCTTAAGCTCAACGCACAACTCACGGAATTCCTAGGACATTTTTTCATTTATCATATTTACTTGTGGACAGGTAGGCCTAAGGGATTGAATGCAGGAATATTAAATGTCCATTCATGTAAGTCAAGAGCAGTTTTCTGCTTTGCCTGAAAATAAATGTTTCCAAAATAAGATAACTCCAATTCTAAGGAGCAAAAGTTATGACAGATCTATTTTTATCATGCAAGCACAGGATTTTTCTAGTGTGATGACAAATTTGTATAACTCTACCATATTACTGGTGCCCCAGTTTCATAGTTAAAGTTTATTTGAAATTTCACGATTGTGGTTTTAGTGGCAAGGAAGTCATAAACATTACATTATATTTCACAACTGATGAAAGGGTAAATCTTTCAAATGTTGTAGTTTCATATTATCTTCATTATTAAAAAAAAAAACAAAAAAAACTTAATAACTCATTCAACATCTTTGGGGTGGCAAAACCTTACAACCCTTTTCCATGTATGTCCAGCTCATTTTACATAGTGAATTCTCCAACTGAGTTAAGACCATTATTATATATGTGGAGCTGAAAAGCATCTACACCGAGCATGTCACCTCATACATAATAGGAATATTCATAGACATGAACGATCCCTGACAATACACTAAACTGGAATATAAGCTCTGAATTATCTTATGGTAACCAATTTTAAAAGCTGAATCACTTTTGGAAAGTGGATATTTCAGTATTTGTACAGACACACACTCAAATAGGCATGAAAATGATGACGGAATTCAAGATGAAAACACAGCAAATGAAGACTGGTATTTGGCCTATCGACTTCCCAGATAAAATTTTATGATGTGGAAATGCTTCGGTGGCACATGTTAAGATTGTGTGACAGTATTAACATATTATGTATCATTTGTCTTAGGTGTTGTTCATGAAATGAAAAGCAAATGAAACAAACTGCAGGTTATAGATTCTGATTACAAGCCAAGCAGGGTTATCATTTTTTTTTTTCGGTGTACAGTGTATTGGCTGCATTATTGTTTAATTACAGTGATCACATAAACGTAAGGTAGAAGAATGTGTGATCAATTTATGTCATCGAAGTTTTCATTTAATGACTTGTTTAATTTTCTTTATTTGCAGGCTATGTAACATTGCTGAGAGGTGTCATGCCATTACTGATTTGGCTATGTTCAATTACTGGGGTGCTGGGAGTGACTGCTCAGTTGTGCCTAATGCAAGATATTTTATCCATGCTAACAATTCATATCTACTGTTTCTATGTTTATGCAGCAAAGTGAGTGTCCTCATGTCATTTGTGAACATTCTTTAAATGAAAATTAAAAGTGAATGGTATTATGTTGTGAAGAAATAATACAAAAAAAGAGTTCAATCTTGTGCATAGATATGAATAATAAGTATGATTTTGCTATGAATGACTTTTTTTTTATTATTTTGCATTGAATTTTTGTGATAAGAGTGTTAACTTTAAAAAAAAATTTTTATAACATTTTAACATTGTGATATTGCAAATCATCACTACATTACTGTTGTTCTGTTTAGGAGACATCAGCTTTTACAGCTTATGTGATGCATCTTTTTATAATAGTAATAGAATACATTTAACCAACAGGACATTGACTTCCTTTTCATTTACCAGCAGCTGACAGGAATTTGAACAAAATTTTTCCCTCAGAATTTTTTACCTGCAAATATATGCTCTGCGTTCCTTGTGGAGACTATTCAGGGGCAAGAAATGGAACGTTCTGAGATCTCGAGTGGATTCTGCCTCGTATAACACAGATCAATTATTTGTTGGAACTTTGTTGTTCACAATTCTGCTTTTCCTCCTGCCTACAACAGCCCTTTATTATGCTGTATTCACTTTGGTAAGCAATCTATCATGCCGTTGTTATTGTGTTTAGCTGTACTAAAAACACTGGCAACATAATTGCTTTGAATCATCAGGTTGTTGAATAAAACTTGTTATTGGTGCTTCTTGCAGGAATAGTTTGATGGTGTCTGGGAATATTGTTATAACTTCAAATTTTCTGCAACTGAGTTTTATGAAACTATTTTTTTGTTTTATTCACCCTAATGTCTTATTAGATATATACAGTCCCATAGAAATAGTGCTGGCAGTCTAAATAGAATCAGTTTGGAACAAAACTGGAAGAGGAACACATTAAATGTTAAAAGGTCAGAGATTAAAAGATGATGAAAACAAGAATTGCAACAACACATTTATTCAAGAACAGATATAATTGTCATGCTTTAAGTGTCTGTAATTTTTATGTGGGCCAGGTGTTTTTCCCAACATATTTAACAGAAATGGGCATCCCTGTCAACCTTAAATTTAGTGACTATGATGGTTAATGACAGGTATAATTTCTTAAAGTAATAGTCTCCAATAGGCTTGATAACCTATAATTATATGCTTGGAAATTGAAATGTAGGTTTGTTTTCAATCTACCTTCACAGATTCGGTTGTTAGTTCTCATTGTTCAAGGACTGCTGTCAAGGGTAGTTGCCATCATTAAATCAATGCCAGTTTTTACAATAATTGCAAGATTAGCAGCACCAAAGCTTGTGGCAGGTAACTTTCAGTGAAGGTGTTTCAGTGTGTGAAGAATTTCTTTTTTGGAATGATTCCAGTCTGTGAAGAATTTTCTGTATTGTAAAAGCCTGTTTATAGCTTCTGTTTTACCATACGTTTTAAAAACTTCATAAGGCTGTCCTTTTAGAATTGGATTCAAACATCATTTTAGAGTGACTTTGTTTTAAATGAAAATGTATATATATTGAAAGACATAAAAAGCAGCTCATATGAATCAAAAAGAAATCTTAGTAAGTCTCAGATTAATGGTATGACACTATCTAATATCTCTGTCAAGAACAAACATTCTGCTGACACAAGAACTTCTGTTCAGAGCATTATTTTCACTGTATTCATGTTTTTGTAAGTTAATTGTTACTTCAGAAAAAAATGTCTTTATTTGTATTCACAATTTGACAGGCAGTGCAGTATTCAGGATATTCGGTGTTCCTGATGGCCAGACCTGCCTCATTCTTACTATGCAGGTAAGACTGAGATTTCTGTCTGCAAAGAAATGTCTCAAGAGAGATACAGTTATGAGAGCATTGTTTTGTTGTTTTTTTATTCCTATTTTAGCATTATTGAGCGGAACCTAGTAGTAACTAGTTAACATTGGACACGAGAAACAAAAGTATTTTCTAACATTCTAGGGGGGAAAAAAAGATTTATTGATTTTGTTCAATTTAGCATAATTATTGTAAAATCCTCCCAGTGTTTTAACTCCAAAATAGGAATTTTCTTGTACTGTAATTTTCCTCTCTTAAATTTGTCACCAATTAGAGATATTTTCCGCATGCAAGATCATTGAACAGAATTTAACTTGCAATTATAATGACATTGGTTTCGTAAATGCTTAACACAGAGAAATCTTCAGCTCAAGTGCTAGGGTTTGGCAAAATTATGCAGTAGCTTATAATATTATACACTTTTACTGTTCTGATCTATGTAATAATAGAGTCAGGTCAAGAGATGCCAGGTTGATGTTTATTGGTTTTTGCATCTCAACTGTTTATTTGTACTTGTGGTCCAACTTGCCATGTTGAAAGACATTAGTTACGCTGTTTTGTGTTGCATTTTTTAATCTTTTGTGTTCGGAGGAAAAGAATATGTATTAATTGTCTTTGAATTACATTTTTTTTTTTTAATTCTTATCCTCAGACATGTCAGTTACCTTTCAGCCAGCTTGTGGAATTGACAGCTCCTGTGATGACATACAAAGCAGCCTCCGTTTATACATGGGGTCAGTTTTTATCTCACCTTCTGACAGGAAAACTGATCTATCCTTGGGTGGAAGCACGGTCAAGTATCCTTCATGAAAAGACAGACTAGCAAGTGCTCTTTTCTTCTGTTAGAGTTGGTGCTATTGACAAAGTTTGCATTAGAAAACTGTACAGCAAAGGGTTCACTACTGTTTCTTGATTTCACCATTTAAAATAAGAGCGCCATGGAGAAGTTTGTCACATACAGGGCTTTTTTACAAAATGATAAACATCCCAAACCTTTCCATCCATGTATCTCACATTCCTGGAAATATGAAGATCATAATATGGCAGCAAACCTCTGCCATGATTATGAAAATAAGTAGATTTCAGTATAAATTTTATGTTTAAAGTGCTCAGATTTATTCGTTGAAGTGCATGGTTAATGCATTATTATTATGTAGAAACCAGCATATGAGAATTATTCTTGCATTGAGTCAGTTTGGTTCCATCTTTGTTCAACAAATCTGCTCTCTTAAATTGTGATGTGGATGTACAGAGCTAAGTATATTTATTCCACTTTGATCTGCATTAAATTTTTCCCATGCCAAAAAAAGAATTCTTATTCTATTCCTACTTTCATTTTTTTTTTAAATCTCTCCAAGCAGTTTCCCCATTTCTTTATGTTTCAAGTTTTCCCATTTCTGCCCACATTCTTCCCTCTGTCTCTATCTGTCTTCCTCATTCATTCCGACAATCTATCGTTCCCTTTTTTTCTCTCTTCCTTGTTCCATTCTTGACTTCATACTTTCTCATACTGTATAAATTCCCAAATTGTTTCCGGTGTTTCAGTTTTATGAATTTTATGATCTCTATCTTTTTGTAGGTGTAAAGCCATAAAATAAATCACTCGCTGTATAATGCCAGCAAAGACATCAACTAATTAGGTGTTTTGTTTGGGTTAATGTGCCTGAAATGAGCAAATAAAGTTCCATTTCGTTTCAATTCTTTAATTGTTATTGTTTCTTAATCCTCTATTTCATTGCCCACCAGGTGATGCGGGGTCATATTTCGTGAAATATCCCAGCAGCTTTTTTTTGTGTTTCAATGCTTTAGTCTACAGTAGCTCTAAATCAGATTCTTGCAGTATCAGTATGATTAATTTGTGTTTTTTTTTCAATAATTTGAGGTGGATCTGAAAATGAGAATTTGTTAGATTAAGAATATCTTTTGTTATGCAGGAAGGAGAAATTGAAATTGCAGCTGCCAGTTTTAATCAAACAAGCTGTCATACAGGATGTACTTGTTATTGTGACTACTGTTGTTCTCAGATCTGTCAGAATGGTCAACCATATTCCGTGTTGTTCTCATTGAAATATTGAACAGCAGGTGTTTTGAGTTGAGTGGATGTTAAAAATTGGTCCAATGTAATTAATTCTTAAAAAATTAAAATAAAATGTTCAAAATGGACCAAGTCGTCAAAACGATGATTATGAATGTGTGAATTGCAAAAGAAATGCTGGTGTGGCAGTGAATGACAAATGACACCTATGACAGAAAAAGTTACCCCATTTGCTGGTTGATGTGAACAGATAGTTTGAAAAACTGACTTCTTTCTTATGTATGAAGGTCTGAGTATGCAAGTGTTGTTTACTACTATGTCTGTTCCAGCATGGATAGTGCTGCTGGTGGCATCATTTCCTAACTGTCTGCTCACTACTACTGTCAAGCTATGAATCTATATAAAAAAACAGCAAGGAAAAAAAATTCACTGCTGCGAGGAAGAAATGCCCAGACCTGAAAAAATTACAAGTGAAAGATAGTTCTTTTTGCTACTATGTCTATTCCTTTGACATGAAAGCGAAGTATCGTAATTTTGTGATAAATGAAAATAGGCCTAAAAACATCGAATAATGCTTTCTCCTCAACAATGATGGCCTCCCTCCTGCCTTTGTTTTGTTTCGACTTTAAACTTCTGGTTGCGTTTCAAAGTTAGAAGGCATGAGTTTGTGTGCCGTCTGCCTTATGCACAGGCCATGCGGGTGTTACTGTGCCAGTTGTGAGTTGTTTTCTACCTAGATCTACATAATCTGTGTGCCGATTGTGCGTGTTGTTTTCTAGATAAAGATATTTCTCCCGGGCAGGGCCAGGTAACTCAGCTAGTTATTTAAAAGTTAGGAAATAAACCAAGGTTGCTCAGTGATTAAGTATTGCACCCTGACTTTCTTCAAAGAGAATTTGTGAAAAGCCTGATCTGTTTAACACATAATTGGATAATGTGTATTCACATTGTAGTTGCAGTGAAAAAACAACAAAATATCATTTATCAGCTAAAACTTAAAAACAAGTCAGGTTCTACGACCAGCAGAAAAACAGAACACTCTCAAACTATTTCATTTGTACTGCAGATTGTTCTGGTTTCAAGGGTGAAACTTGCAATTGCATTGCCTTTCAAGCCTATTCTGAAACCGCATGAAACTATTCTGCAGAGAAACAATGGCAATCACTCCCAGACTGAGCCAAAACCAATGATACATTACAAATCTTTTAATGCTGTCTAAAAATAAAGAAATAGATACATGTATATTATATGTATTTAAATTGCAAAATAAGCTTCAAGCAAACTCCATGGATTTTAGCTGACAAATCTGCCCAGACACATTTGAAACATGAAGCCATAAAGATTACTTCATGGGTTGAGGGGCTTATATTATATCAAGAAGTAAATGTTCAATACATGTAGAACACACCAAATGAAACAGTAAAGTAAATAAAAATACCGTGTACAAAACCAGTACAGCAAATAATTTTACAATTCTAGTAGGGGGGCCAACTTGCTCTATCTCTTCAAATAAGCGTTGAACCTTGCACTAAAATATATACTCTTGTTTGTTGTATTTTCATTTAAAGTGATCCCCTGGGCGTAAGAAACTGTCGGATATATTTGGCTAAAGGGTGGCATTACGTATGTAGACGCGATTTAGTCCCCAATTCTATTTAGATAATATAGCTCAATTTTAACGGGGGTGGGGTAAGAAAATATTCAGTACTTTCTCAGTTTTCTACCAAAAGCTTTGATACTCGACACACTTACTCTCAGATAGACAGGCCAGGAATTGAAAGCTTCAAATGTATTATATGTTCATTATTCTGCATATCATGGGTCAAGAACTCTGTACACATAAAAAAAATCTGAAAATTTCGAATAAATCATTTCGGATCCATGTTTATAGTGACTAATATGGTTCTACAGTGCACTCTCCCGATAACGACATGGCTCGGGACCAGAGGTGCATGTCGTTATCGGGAACATGTCGTTATTCGGAGATTTTCAAGATGGCGGAAAAAGGGGTGTGGTTAGACCCTTAGAATGTAACGTACCAGTATCTTTCTTTTTTTAACAGCAGCTGTCGACATCTT
Source organism: Onchidella celtica (assembly GCA_963931925.1). Classification (NCBI taxonomy): domain Eukaryota; kingdom Metazoa; phylum Mollusca; class Gastropoda; order Systellommatophora; family Onchidiidae; genus Onchidella; species Onchidella celtica. Next base: position 35,735,478 of record OZ007568.1, read on the forward strand.
GGGGTGCGTTATTGTTCTCGGGTGAATACAATCGATTCAGCGGTCAGCGATGTGATGACTGACTCATTTAATGCGCGTCACCCTTTTTGTTCCGACGACAATAGACACAGGTGTGTTTTCATTGGCCGATAACAAAGCGATCTCATTGGCCGATAACAAAGCGATCTCATTGGCTATGAGGTGCCTCTGGTAGGACATTTCATTGGTCGGAAAAGAAGTGTTTTTATTGGCTCAGAGAATGAAATGAAACTGACCGGAAACAATATTTTAGCTATTTTTATTTTTGTATCTAGCAAAGTCACAGCCGATTATTGCTAACTCAATGTCGTTATCCGGAGAGTGGTCTAAAAAGTATGTCGCTATTTAGAGAGTTTTATTACTAATAACATATAGTAAAAAAATCGGGACCGGGGGTCAATGTCGTTATCGGGAGAATGTCGTTATTCGGAGATGTCGTAATCGGGAGAGTGCACTGTATTTAAATGTTTTTACCACAGATGTCTTAGAAAGATGCTACAAACATTTTTTGATTTGCTAATTGTGACATTAATCCCCCAAAAATATAAATTTTAGAATTTCCAAACGTAATAACATTTTTTGTACACAAAAATTATAGCACTCATTTCTCCTGCTCCGCCATTCTGAGTACTAAGAACAACCAATACCACTGTGATAAATTTCTGTAGTTTTACCGATCTGTTACCAAAAATTTTCCTTTTGGATGCTCTCTGTGCTATTGTTACCTCTTAACAACAAATTGTTCTCAAATTGACGCTATATAGTTCGAGTGTGGCTTCTATGTAAGGCTATCTGAACCTAGCGATTGGACGTATGGAAAATTTTATTGCTGAATTAGGTTGTCAGATAGTTACTGATCTCGGTTCAGTTTGATGCCAAATGATGCCAGTCGAGTTTTTTTTATGAGAGGCCAAAATGTTTCGCTATCATCAGTAACAATGCCTTCGTAAGCACCGATCCTAGGTACCCACGGTACTGCAACACTAACGATCCTTTGATGTTCTATCTTGTGACGTCACAATATCGATGATCCTGCACCCGATACTGTTCAATCTTGGGAAATATTGAATGAGGTACAATTCCAGCTGACAGGAGGGCGGTAAACTAACTGACCAGCCTGCGGCGAGCTCGGCAATGAGATCAGTCGTCAAAGACCTCATGAGATCAGCATTCACCACCAAATTCACTAAATTCGCAAGATGGTGGACCCTAGACATGCGTGAACAGGAAACTGAAGTCAACGAACGACGCAATCGTGGACAAACGATTTCGCAGTGACTGTCCATCATGGCTGTTTTTGTACTGGCAGAAAGGGGGGGGGGGGGGGAGGGAAGATGACTGGCCTTTTCATTTGATTGCTGCCATATTTTTTCGCAGATCACAACGGCTATGTACACTGTATTACCCGCCTTTCGTACATGGCTTCATCCTGTCCTCGTTAAGGGGTTTCTTTCCAGTAGACATGCTGTGCATCGCAAATTGGTGTGTAGCATAGCATTTGGTCTGATCTTTTCACTGAAACGACATAAATGCCCCTCCCCCCCCCCTCCTCTCCCCGTTTCCCAAGGCTTCAGCAGAAAACTGATAAACCTATCGGTGGCCAAGTTATGTGATCGCATATTATTATGAAACTGCATAAATGCAAGGGACAGATTTACAAGAGGGAGAAAACAAATTTCTTCAAATGCATTGCTTATACCTTCTTACGTTTTTAATTGCAAATATTTGAAAGATTGTACTTTTCCTTCATCGGTAGAACAAAAAAAAAAAAAAAGAAATTTTTGCATAGGGTGTGTGGAATATTGGGCAAAAGAGAGTTGTCATCTAAAGTTGTGAGAACACATTATTGTGCGATTCACCCTAGGGCCAGGGATGCACCTTCCACTCTTGAGCTAAATATTGAACCTGGATTCAACTGTGCACGCGTTTGTAACCTAACAGAGACTTTTTTACACCTCACTCACTGTCGTCATCTCTCTTTGGTCAAATGATGGAAATGCAATCTACCAGCAAGCCAGTGTTGAAACAAAGTGTGTAAGATTTCTACTGAAAATTTCATCATAAGGTTTCAGATGTAGACATCCTTGTTGCCTGTGGACCCATGCCACGACAAGTTTCCCCAAACAAAGTGTCTGACTTTATCACTTCAGCGGTGAAGGGACTTATCCTTCGTGATGAGAATGCTCGTATTCTGTATGTGGTTTTCGACCAGTGTTTCAAACTAAGTAGAAAGTCCTGCTGCATATTCCCCCTCCCCCACCCCATCCAGAGAGGACTCAATTATTGTCTTTTTTTATTAACACTACGAAGAGCCGTCGCATCTCCAGCAGACCCTTGTTCTCACCGTCGTTACGCACGAAGAACAAACGAGACGGATGACTATCAGCCAGGTGAGGTCTCTTTAGCATTCAGTTAATATACATCGCATTGTCATAGGCCCAGACCCACAACCAGTACAATTGGGAGGTGGAATTCAGCACACATTATTCAATCACGAGAAAGCTGGTGTTATTGTGGTATATCACATGATTCAGGAAATCAGTGATGGGCATCATAACCTTAAAGTCAACTCAGACGACACAGATCACGTACTGCCATATCTCACTAACACCCTGCACGTAGAAATGCATAGAAGTCTGGTCAATATAGTATCTTTCATGAAAGTATTATTGCCAACCAGCAATGTCATCTCCGTTAATATTGTTTGTCAGCATCCCCGAAGCCATCATGCTGAACGTCTTTGCAATCCATGTCCTCACTGGGCGGGACACTGTTTTCTCGTTTGCTGTCACTGGAAACACTACAGTTCTTACCAAGTTAAAAATGTAATGTTCCCTGTCTTCCAAGAGTTGGGAACACGACGTATTAAACAGAGGAAGAAATCATAGAATTCTGCTTCACTTCATAGCTTCGCTGCATCATCGGGCGCCGGGGACATTCATGAGGAAAAATATGCATCTTTTCAGCATGAAAATTGCAGCCAAGAGGTATGTCACAATAAAGCTCTTCAGGTTTTCACCATCTATGAACAGAGTCAGACACAATGTCTAGACGTTCAGCATCAGGTGTTACCGTGGAAAGTTGCCGGTGGCTCATTTCCCAACTTCGACCCTCTGCACTGTGACTACATGGTCTGTGGAGTTGCAGCTGAGAGCACCAAAAAGGCTCTTAACCTGTTTAGCTGCAGTTGCAAAACGAGCTGCAGCACAAGCTAATGTACTGTCCTGTATTCAGTTGTACAAACGAAAGGAGACAACCTCTATAGCAATCCTGTTATGGATGTGGCAGCTGAGACCAATCCAGCTGAAGACCACTAAAAACCAGTTTCCTACCTCGTCGGTGAACTGGATGTGACTCACCTAAAAATGAGAATTCTCCCATTGAAGGTATTATGATTGAAGTAATGGGGCATTGGTGAAACAGTGATGACATGAAAGAATATCATTAATGACCTGAATTACACATCTATTGATACGGTGGTGATCAGTTTGTAGGTGTCTTTGGAGACTAAATGCATCTGTATCACCCCTCACCCATTCAACAATGATTTGTTCGAATTAAGATTAAACAATTGGCACCATGTGTGTATGTCTATTTTGATATGTTTCTGTTTGTTTTTACAAATTCGATTATTTCCAACTGTAAAAAAAAAAAAAAAAAACCCAATGTGGAAGTTGTTCTCAATTGTAATGTGAAGGACACCGGACCTTTTCAGCGGCGGCTATCTTGGAGTTCGTCATTTATTGAAAAACGTTCAAATTCTCGCAGTTGGCATCTATCGGACCTAGAACCGGAATTTAATTTTCATTCAAAACCAGCAGGAAACGTTCAATATACACCCAGTTACGAAACAGGGTATACTTAGGCCACGCTAAGACTGATAGTTTGTTGGAGGTTGTCTGCAGATCGCACTGGACAGCACAGAGGGGTTTGTTATTTTACTTGTTTCTCAAGTCCTAACATATTGTTTCCACAGCTCATTCCGATATAATTCAAAATGAATTAACCTAGCTTGAACTGCAGTAATGAAACAACTAACTCTTGCTAGCAATATTGTATACATATCTCAGCATCAACAACAGACGTAACGTACTATTACTAAATTTCTAAATATGTGAAGCAGTTCAGAGCGGATCCTCCAAATAGATGTATTACTGTAACTGCTATTATTAATAATTTCATCTTCATATTGTTACATTATGTTTTTCAAAAACTTCTATGGGTACTTGTCTAAGATAAAGGGCAGTAAAGTTCAACCTTAGCCACCCGGTATATTTTATGAGATTTTTTAAAATATTGGACTCGCAATGTTCAGCGATATAAGGGGTATAGTTTTGATTTTGTCCAACAGATTTCTTGTAATAAACACAAATCAGTACGAATAACGTTCATGTTGTAGGAAATTGAATTCTTTTTAATTTGATGTATATTAAGTATGGGTATCTCTTTAATATTTGGCTTGGTACAACTTTATTACTGACATTTTGGCTGAAAAGAGCGCAAATCTGTAACGTCACGTAGGGGGCGTTTTTGAGGAATTTCTTAGCGTTGCCACCCTTTATCTCATTATATCCGGCATTTTCAGTAGCCCAGAGCGGTTCTCCTAACACTTACAGCAAAATCAGGAGTATATATTTTTGTGCAAGGTTCCCGGCCATTTGACGGCTTGGCCCCCCTACTTATGGGAGGTATTGGAAACCACTTTCTTTGAGTATTCTATAAAAATTCACTAAACAAATTGGTGGGGGATTAATTTTCAAACGTGAAATGTACATGTATACATTTTTTTTTTTTGTGTGATCTACACAAAGGCGTGGAAATGGATAGCAGGTACTCATATATGTTGATGTAATCAATACTAGCAACCTTATATTATAATCACTCCACCCATTCTAGTTTTCAATACAAGAGCAAGATTTTTACTTTCTATTATCAAAATACGTGTGGGCACATGATGCATGTACATGTATATTATATTGGTAACTCACGAGGAAAAAAAATATGGTTTGCATTCATGCTTCTCTCAAAAACATGCAAAGGTGAGGAGTAATAATGTTGAAATATTTATGTATCTCAGAATGTGTTTTGATCAATTTTATTGAAATTCAGTATTATGCACTAGAAAGCTGAAATGCAATTCAGGAATCTCAAGGAAAAGTTTTTAAAAACTTGTCACATTCAATTTAGATTTTTTCTGTGTACATATATTTATTACATATACATGCAATAGCCTACTGGGGAAAACAGAGGCTTTCAGAGCTAAGATAAAATACATGTATAGCCAGAAGCTCCGCATCCATGGGTTCATTGTAAAGGTTAACTTATTTATCTCAAAAACCTTGAGGTGAGAACAGCATGGAATACAAAACACTTACCAGTTATCAGGCAAGCTCGTGATAAAAGATAACTTAGTTACTATCTTGGCTAATCTGAGTGTACATGCAAGCTAAAATATATAGCGATAACAGGCAGTGGCGTAACAAGTGTTCACAGCGCAGAGGGACAAAGTCAGTTTTGGTGTCCCATGTGTCAGGATGACATTAACTTTCTTTGCACTTGTACTACTACTTGGCTCTTTTTTTTCGTCTTGACGGACGGTCAGCAGCTAAATTTACTCCTTTCTCCTTGTACATGTACAGTATCTATATCAGTTTTGTACCCAGGAGCATCCACCCACCCGTTGCTACATAAGTAGTAATACACTTATAATCAGAGAAAGCCTAGTCATAACAAAAAAAAAAAGAAAAAAAAAAGGACAAGCTACATGGGCCATGCAGCCAGATTATAATCGGATTTGTGTTACCAACTTGTGGCCAGTTTCTGAGAAGTTACAATGGTGGTTTTTTTTTTTTTTTTTGCCAACGAAAGGGTTCTTGTGACCGATTAGCTCAACAATACCTTAACCCTAACCCTTTCTAAATTAGTCCCTGTACAAACAAAACCCAAACTTGTCACATGGCGCATAAATATCGATCTGAAAGAAAAAAAAAACGATGGAAAGAAAACGGGCCAAGGAATAAAAAGATTACAAATTCTGGCCCGCACAAACAAGTCATGAAGACAGAGATATCTTGTTCGGCCTACATTATTTCATATGATGGTTAATAAAGGCCTAAGCTCCGGGCTGAACAAAAACAAAACAAAAAATAAAAAAATCTATGTATAAATCAACCTCTGCATAATAGAAATGTCAAAGGACAAAATACGCCTATCTAGAAAGCTGGTGAAGGAATGAAAAGATTACAAAATAGAGTGCACTGAAAAGACGTCGTGTTAGCAAGTATCGTGAATACTATTTCATATTGCTTGCAAGGCAGGCCTTGCATAAAACAAGTCTATTATGGTTGATGCAGTCTCTGGATAATGGTAAATGCATTAAAGGACAAAAGGCCACTGATTTCTCTAGAAAACGTCAAAGAATGAACAGATTGCAAAATAGTAAATGAGTGCACTCAGAAAACATCATGAAAGCAAGTACTGTGTTCAGTACCGGTAATTCATAAAATGTGTGGTATAAGCTTAGGATAAAACAATATGCAAAGAATAATACATCTAGGCAAGAAACATTGTACGTGTACATATTATGAATAATAATAGTCCCTCGTTTAAAAATAAATATGGAATGTGAGCTAAAGAAAGAAACGCCGGTGTAGCACGCCAGAGGTTAAAGTGACCTAGCCTGTATATTCTGGGTTAGGCCAGTTTATAACCCGGAGTATATTTTGGACTGGGCTAGATTATACCCTACCAGTCCAGATTATACCGTCCTATTTTTGTTTTAACAAATCAAGATCACATTTTATTTAAACCTTAATTTAAATTGCTCCTTATCGCTGTCATCATGTATCATATCAATACACACATTCTTCACGCCTGTAAATCATAATACATTTTAGAATACGGTAACTCGTGAATGCACCTAGTAACTGCTACGGTGATGCCACTAGATGTCTTGCTTTCACATTTATATAAGTTGCTTAGGAGTTTTGATATCTTTGTTTTAATTATAAGTGATCTATCCAATCTGGACCACCAGTATACATGTATGTGTGTTTATAATTTACGTGATTGGGTATTCTACTTACTAGTGTTGGATGAACTACGAGTGGGTAATGTGGTTACTGCGTGGGTTCAATAGTAACTCCCTTAAGGATACACAGGATTAACAAACACAGGGTTCCGCTGGCAATCTTATTTATTCAAAAAGCCTAACAAAGGTATCACTACCAAAAAGGCATAGGAAAAACTCTACCAAGAAAAAGAAAAAGAAACCCAGAAAAAGAAAAGAAACCCAGAAAAGAAGCCAAGAAAAAGAAGCCCAACCAGCCATAAGCTGGAACAAGAGAAAAAGACAAAAATATGATTAGGATATAATGACAACATTAATCAGGCAATCAATGGTGGACATACATAGTAATAGTATTAAGTATTAAATCAAACAACAACAACATAATATAGAATTTAAGCAATAACCAACTGGATATGTATGCATGGAATAAAATAGCGCTAAGGTTAATGAATAACAACTACAAGAGGCTATATCATATACACAAGGAGTTTCCCAGTACACTGGCAACATAAACTAATTAATGTACTAATCAAAGTATGAAGGACATAACAAATGAAGGGGCAAGAACACAATAGTTTCGCTCCACTGAGCCGGTGTACAGCACATCCAGAGTGGCCATTCCATTTAATAACGCAGTGGCCAACATGGCCCACTGACCGTCCATAACACAGACGCTGCATCCCAATGCAGGCCATCCTCATAGGCCCACTCCCATTATTAGTACTAACCCGCCCCAGGGCTATTGTATTGGTTACTTCCCTTCCCAATCGATACTGAAGGGTCATGCCCTTTGACCTTAGCCGCGGAGCTATGCCGCCAGGCTAACATGTGTATGACACACCACTAGATACTTCCTTAAAATGAAACTGTCCTTCACACACTTACGAAACTCATAGAAGCATAATACATCTGGATAACTATAATACGCCCGTGCAGATGCGGGGCTCTCTTGTAGAAGAGGGACAGCAGAGAATACATCTGACGTGATACTGCGTGTCGTAAGAGGCGACTAAAGGTGCAAAGGTCCTGGTCTCCCGAGAAGAGCCAGTTGGCGGTGGGCCAACTACCCACCCTGTAAAAATAAACCAGTTACAGAAACACAAGCAAATACTTCAAATCAGTCTTTTATCTTGGGAGAAGGGGGAGCATCTGCACCTGTAGATTCAATGAAGGACAATGGACAAAGCCGAAAGGACGCCACTGGCCCGACTGCTCCTTCATCAAGCAAGTCACTCCGGATTGCGTCGTGGAATGTCCGCTCCATGTATGAAGCAGGAAAGAGTGCCCAGGTTACAATGGAGATGAGGCGATACAGACTGCACATACTTGGAGTTAGCGAGACCCGCTGGATACAGTCCGGACTGAAACAACTTAATACTGGGGAAAAGATTTTGTAGTCTGGAAGGGAGGACAAAAAGCATACAGAAGGAGTAGCGATCATCTTGAGCAAGCACGCCCAGAGGTCACTGAGGGGATGGGAACCCTATGGAAGGAGAATTATATTGGCATCATTTACTACTAAGAACAAGAACATCAACATGAACATTGTGCAGATATACGCCCCAACAAATGAAGCAACCGATGAGGACAAGGACGACTTCTACAACCAGCTTCAGGAAATAGTTGACACATTGCCAAGAAAAGATGTGAACATTATAATGGGAGACGCCAATGCCAAGATAGGACAGGACAATACAGGGTATGAGGACATTATGGGGTGCAATGGTTTAGGACAAATGAATGAGAATGGAGAGCGGTTTGCAAGTTTCTGCGCATTTAACAGCTATGTGATTGGAGGTTCAGTATTCCCACACAAGAGGATCCATAAGGCCACTTGGATTTCACCGGATGGAGTAACTGAAAATCAGATTGACCACTTTTGCATCACCCGACGATTCAGACGCTCACTAGAGGATGTCATAGTACAGAGAGGAGCAGATGTTGGATCTGACCATCACATGCTGCTGGCAAGACTCAAACTCCGCCTCAAGAAACAAGGTACCAGAGCAGGAACAAAGAGGAGAAAGTTTCAAGTGAGCCTTCTGGATGGAGACAAGAAGGAAGAGTTCCAGCTGACACTGAGGAATAGATTCAAACCCCTTGTTGACCTCGAAGAGACAGTAGATTTGGAGACTCACTGGGCTAAGGTAAAAGGAGTATTTACATCGACATGTCAGGATGTTATTGGGGAAAAGAAAGTGGAACACAAGGAATGGATCAGTCAAAAATCACTGGACTTGATAAGGATAAGAAGAGACCTAAAAGAACGGGTAAATGCAGAGTACAAAAACTTGTTTGAAAAATGCAAAAGCTAAACTTCAGCTGGAGGTAAGACGTTGCGCCAACAAATACTGGACAGACTTGTGTAACAGCATACAAGAGGCAAATGAAAAGGGAGATATGAAAACCGCCTTTAGTCAGATGAAAGTAGCTCTTGGGCCAATCATCACCAAAAGCGCCCCACTTAAGTCTGTAAATGGTGAACCCATCACAGATAAAAATGAACAACTGAATAGGTGGGTAGAGCATTACTCTCTGTTGTATTCAACTGAGAAAAATATTCCACCAGATTTTGAGGAACACCTCCAAAAACTGCCAATAATGGCCGAACTTGACGCTGAACCTTCCTTAGTCGAGCTTTCCAATGCTATCGACCACCTGTCTGCTGGAAAAGCCACAGGAAGTGACAACATTCCTGCAGAGGTATTAAAAGACCTAAAAGGCCCACTATTACCACACCTGTATAATCTGTTACTGCAGTGTTGGAAAGAAGGCGTGATACCACATGATATGAGAGACGCCAAAATTGTCACACTTTACAAGAACAAAGGAGACAAAGGCGACTGCAACAACTATCGAGGCATATCCCTCCTCAGCATTACTGGAAAGGCTTTTGCTCGCGTCATCCTCTGCCGCCTTCAACAACTGGCGGAAAAAGTCTTACCAGAAACACAATGTGGCTTTCGAAGCAAACGATCAACTATTGACATGATATTTGCACTTCGGCAAATCCAAGAAAAATGTAAAGAACAAAACAGGCCGCTTATAACATGCTTTGTGGACCTAACAAAGGCTTTCGACACCGTAAGCCGATCTGGCCTGTATGCAGTCCTTAAATCCATAGGCTGTCCACCAACATTGCTAAAACTTATTGCATCCTTCCACACTGACATGAGGGCATGTGTCAACTTTGAGGGCTGCACATCCAATTCATTTGCTGTAAACAGCGGTGTGAAGCAGGGATGTGTTCTTGCTCCTACCTTATTTGGTATATATTTTGCAGCCCTACTCAAGAATGCCTTTGGTCAATGTTCAAGTGGAGTACTTATTAACACCAGAGTGGACGGCTCCATTTTTAATGTTGCCAGACTAAAAGCAAAATCTCGTACAGAGCATATTATGTTACAAGAGCTCCTCTTCGCAGATGATGCTGCAATCGTGGCCCACGATGAAACCACGCTCCAGGCTCTCATCAATAGCCTTGCCAAAGCCTGTGACAAATTCATGCTAAAGATCAGTGTCTCAAAAACTGTAGTTTTGACACAAGGCTTGAGAAACCCCAACCCAATCATGCTGAATGGCTCTCCTCTGGAGCAAGTGGGAAAATTCTGCTACCTAGGCTCAACCATCAGTGGTAGCACAGACATAACAACTGAAATAAATGCCAGAATAGGAAAGGCGGCCACAGCTTTTGGCAAACTCTCAAAAAGGGTGTGGAACAATAGCAAGCTGACCATCAAAACAAAGGTACTCGTGTACCAAACTTGCGTCCTAAGCACCCTGCTGTATGGCTCAGAGACATGGACCACCTACTCCAAACATGAAAGATCCCTCAACTCCTTCCACCTGCGCTGCCTACGCAAAATTCTCAAGATCAAGTGGCAAGACAGGATCTCAAATATCGAAGTTCTGAGCCGAGCCAACATTCCATCAACTCAGGCTCTCCTAGGCAAAAAAAGACTGCGGTGGCTTGGACATCTCCACCGTATGGAAAATGATCGCATCCCCAGACAAATTCTCTACGGGGAACTTGCTACTGGCAACCGACCCAGAGGTAGGCCACATCTGCGATTCAAAGACACTTGCAAGGTCACGATGAAAGCATTCAACATCGACCCCAATGAATGGGAGAACCTTGCAAATGATCGAAGCAGATGGAGACAAAAATTGCGCAGTGGCACGCTCGCAATAGACTCCAAGGCAAAAGAAACATACCTGACAAAACGACAGAGGCGGAATGAAAACACTCGCCAAAGTGAACCCAAAAGACTGACCTGCAATCACTGCCATCGCACTCTCGGGTCAAACATTGGTAGAATAAGCCACGAGAGAAGCTGTCAGTCAAAGTGAAAGTGAATATTCTAGCTGCTAAGACCGTCTGTAAAGACGCTAAAGGCCATATATACAAGAAGCTCAAGAGTTGGTAACCAGGAAGAGTACCGAGCATCAGCTAAAGAGGTCAAAAAATCAATTAGAAAAGACAAAGAGGAGTTCATAGGAATGTTAGCAGAGAAAGCAGAGAAGGCAGCAACAGGAGGACACATGAGGATCCTCTACCAGACTACAAAGACTCTTGCTGGAAAATATGGAAAACCTGAAGTTCCTGTCAAGGATTACAACAGGAAGGCTATTTTTGGAAAGGAAGCTCAGGCAAAAAGATGGATAGAACATTTTAACAGCCTCTTGAACAGACCTCCACCAAGCAACCCACCCGATATTCTACCCGCAAGAAATGATCTACCAATCAGTTGCGACCCTCCGACTAAAGCAGAGATTAATGATGCCATAAAGCAGTTAAATCGAGGCAAGGCAGCTGGACCAGACCAGATCCCACCAGAGGCGCTGAAGGCAGATGCTGCTGGGGCTGCAGAGGGTCTGCACTCACTATTCTCGAGGATTTGGATCGGAGGCAAGTTTCCAAAGGACTGGAAGGAAGGACACCTCGTGAAGCTCCCAAAAAAAGGGGACCTCAGCAATTGTAGTAACTACAGAGGAATCACACTTCTCTCCATCCCAGGAAAGGTTTTCAATCGGATTATTCTCAAGCGAATACAGAATGCAACAGACCAAAAACTTCGCGAGGAGCAAGCTGGTTTCAGGAGTAATCGATCAACCACCGACCAGATCGCCACGCTGAGAATCATAGTAGAGCAGTCGCTAGAGTGGAACTCCCAACTGATAGTGAACTTCCTTGACTACGAGAAGGCCTTTGATAGCATCGATAGAGAAACACTGTGGAGAATATTGAGACATTATGGAATCCCAGAGAAGATGGTGAATCTTATCAAGAGCATGTACGAGGGGACAGGTTGCAGAGTCGTACATGATGGTGAGCTTACTGACAGCTTTGATATCAAGACTGGTGTTAGGCAGGGTTGTTTGCTGTCCCCATTTCTGTTTATCCTGGTGATTGATTGGCTTATGAAAGAAACCACCAGTGGAGGAAGAAATGGCATACAATGGACCCCATGGACACAGCTGGACGATCTAGATTTTGCAGATGACTTGGCACTATTGTCGCACACACACGACCAGATGCAAGCAAAGACTACAGCTCTAAACAAAATTTCAGAATCTATTGGATTGAGGATACATCCCGCGAAGTCGAAGGTCCTAAAAATTGTTGCACCCCTAAGCGAACAAGTCACAGTAGGAGATCAACCACTGGAAGATGTAGAGTCCTTCTGCTATCTTGGTAGTATCATTGACAATAAGGGAGGAACAGAGGCAGAAGTCAAAGCACGAATTGGAAAGGCACAGGCAGCTTTCACATCCTTAAGCAAGATTTGGAGAACCAAGGATATATCTCTAAAAACAAAGCTGAGGATATTCAACTCGAACGTGAAGTCAGTCCTGTTGTATGGATGTGAGACTTGGAATGCGTCCCAGGCCTGCATAAAGAGAATCCAAGTTTTCATCAACAGATGTTTGAGGAAGCTACTTAAGATCAGATGGACAGACAAGGTCAGCAATGAAATTGTATGGAAAAGAACAAGACAGAACCCAGTCAGAGAGGAAATTGGTAGGAGGCGATGGAGATGGATCGGCCACACTCTCAGGAGGCCAGGAAACAGCATCACGAAGAAGGTATTGGACTGGAATCCCCAGGGCAAGAGATCAAGAGGAAGGCCGCGCGGAACGTGGAGAAGAGCCAGAGAAAATGATGTGCAACGAAGCGGAAAGACTTGGAATAATGTAAAGAGGCTGGCCCATGATAGAGAGGGATGGAAGGTGTTTGTTGGTGGCCTATACCCTGATCCAGGGTGAGAAAGGCAATGATGATGATGATGATGATGATAACTATAATACATGCACACGATATATATATATAGATCTATATATGTCGGCGAGACTCATTGCAACGTATGTGTAGACTCACTGAAACATTGTTCATCCACCGCCGCACATAGAACAATCCTGGGGCTCACCCATGTGAGGCCCAACTAATATTACACATCTCCAATACATGTAATTAATTACACATCTTCAACACTAAACACGCAATCACAATCACACTGCTCTCTATAGCACAGTGGTACTGGCAAGGTACACAAATACCCGTAATACAATCAAGTGTGTAGTGCCGCTCGCTATAACATAAGCCATCCACATTAACATGTCAGGAAATCCTCACTGCCTACCACAACAAGGCAATGCTACACATACACTATATATTTGCACACAAGCAAATCGTGATAGCTTGGTTAGCGAGCCATCATTATCATCTAGCACCGCAAACGTTAACTTTGACAATAAAGTCACAATATCAAGACACCGCACTGCACCGCGCATCTTACACGTCTAATGACAATGGCAATTACCGTTGAGCCGGACTCATAATAGTCTCTGTAGATCAGCATTCTCTACGCGGCATCCAAGAAAGGGGGGGGGGGTGCAAATTAAAGTCACTTCTAATATAATAGTCTCCAACTTACCCAAAATCTCTCTGCTACTGGCGCAACTGGACTAGGCCATGTTTTGGGCGAGGCGCGCCACGGCAGGTCGCCGCCGGCTAGGTTCACTGTGCTGTCGGCTCTTGTCTCTGCGTCTTTGATGGAGTGTGCTGACCACTCGAACTCGCATCTTATATGAGCCAGCGCGGACGTCCGAGAGAGCTATTACGTAGCCCGTGTTGCACATGTGAAAGGCTCGGACATTGAGTCCAGCCGAACAACATAACCGGTTAGGGTCCTAACACAATCGAATTTACAGTACGGTTAAAAGGGTGCACACAAAAGTCAATTAGGTATCCCAGTAAACTGCAGAAATTACTCTAACGTCCTCTCCAGCAATAATTGAATAAATTTGACCCAGGTTGGAATTATCGGGGATACCATGCGTCTAACTCGTGGTTTACCTTAAATCCGAGATCCTCTTATTAATTATTTCAATAGGACATGTGCATCAAAGTACAACGAAATTAGTACCATTATAAAGCAGAAACTTGCTGCTACAATTCTAACTGACTACTTTTACCAGAAACCCGGTAATAGTTTTAATATAAATTTTCAAAGTGTCAGGACTAACAACATTCGACAATTTTGTGCGGGATACTTTCGTCCATTAATACGACGTATCTCCATTGATAACAAACGTTATCATGAGTACCTATTTTGTACCGATAGGGTATTGTCTACTCTCAACAATGAATTCGGGTTCCCGTCTTTCTGTCGGTGGATAACAACGAAGGAGCGAGTTGTAAGAAACTTAAAGCCATGATATAAGAGTTGGAAGCCCGGTGGTCAACATTTCCAACTGACCAATCAAAATGCGCGCTTTTCACCGTGATGTGAATAACGGGTCCCGCGCTAGTATTACAAGGGAAATAATCCAATTAATGGTACTCGGCCAAGTGTCCATAAACTACTATGAGTGGCCGTCCCTCACTCACGCACCAGAGTTACCATGAAAGCACATTAAAAATAGAAAGTCGTTCATCCTCTCACACTAGTACTAGATGAAAAAGATACATGTATACAGCCACTTGTGTGAAAAACGAATGATTAACATAATGGACAATGTAAAGATCCGTGTACATCATGAATTCGTCCTCAGACGACATAGGCTACTGTTGAAGGCAGAGTGTGAAATGTTGTTAAATGTTTTAGGATAAAGCGTTTGAATTTTGTTCCGTCAATGAGACCAACATTTTTGTGCAGTATATGAATATCTGTGGCCTTTGATTCAAATGTGTTGTGGTCTTGAAGATGGGATGACCACATGGTGGGATTTACATGATTTAGGTACCTGTTAAAAATATAATAGCAAAAAAAATAAAAAAATTATACATGTAATAATAATGATAAAAAATAACCCCCAAAAATACGATAATCTCATTTCATTTGTCAGTTTCTGAAGATTTTTACATTGCAGTGTACACGTATGTACATATACATCTCACCCCATTCCTACAGGATTAATGTCTTGAGCTCAAGACGGCTTAAAGCGCTTCAATTTGAAAATCCCAACAAAAACGACCAAAAATTCTTTCCATAAAGAAAAGAACTGAAATGCTGAGACTCTGGCTGGAGACAGACGGGAAACTATTTGCTATAATAATGATTAAAATCTACGGCCAATGAAATGGACGACAACCAGTGATCTGCAGACATTAATGCAAAGGTCCAGGCTTTGAGTCACGGAGAAAACCCCCAATCCTGCACTCTCCTGAAAATTAAAATGAGAGACAGAAATGGACCATACGCGGATAAGTCCTTAAAAATCATGAGTAGGCCTAAAATTAATCACTTTCTTCGGTTGAAATGTGGAAAGCATAGAAAAAAAAAGATTACATGTGTATTTTTTGCAAAGCCACGCATTAAATTATAGTAAAAAATAACAAGAAAATTGTCTGGTAAATTTTAAAAGAAAATGGAGTAATAAGACAAAGAACATAAAACACGTACACTAGTCAATTTTGTATCAAGTACTACACACAGCTTGTTTGTTTGTTTGTTTTTGTTATCTACACTTCCTCCGGCCAACGACGACCCAAGTGGCCAGGAAAACACGATAAAACACTGAAGTCAATTCTGTCCTTCGACTGAGAGCCTCACGGTATACGTGCATAGTTATCAAGAAAAAACACTTTTGACATTACAAAAGAAATAAGAAAAACAAAGGTACAAGCTTGTTATTCATAAACAATGTCGCGGAGATATTTGTATAGACATTCTTAACTGTAGGGGGGAATCAGAATGGTAATGAAATGTATAAAAGAGCACAAGGACACCGATGTAGCCTAAATGTTTTTTTGTTTTTTTTTCACAATTACATGTATTATCCGTGGCCATTGATAAATTCTTAGATTGATTATCTTTTTCTTCTAACATTCACAATGGAATGGGGTGGTTTCAGGACAAGCCAGGCACACGATACACATGTACTGTATTAAGCATTATCATGACACGGATTCGCAGGTAAGATGGTCATAGGCCGATACCGATACGTTGGTTTGTCTGGTGGGGTTCTACCTCTTGTAAAGATCTCATGTAGAAATTCTTGTAGTCTCGTTCTCTCGAGGGTTTTGTTGTTGTTCAGGAGCGGGGGGCATTTATGCTTCCTTTGTGGTCAGGAAGGTTTTCTTGATCACCGTATTGAGTAAAAAGTTTCCATCCCGCTCAATTATTCTCAGTCTTTTGAACATATCGTTCCCGGTGATATCCCATGTAAATGGCATTCCAGAGGCAATCTTGGAGACTAATACAAGGAGCTCCTCATTGTGAATGACGGCAGCCTTCAAAACAACATCAAAATCCCAGAGCATCTTTTGAAAATGGAATTCGGGTTTGGTTTTGGTACAAGTGGCAATTTTCCACAGGGCTCCGGACTCCTGCAAAAGAAAGGGACTTTCCTTGTATCTAAAAGTGACCATATTCTTTGCCGAACCGGATAAACCCTCAGGGTAGTAATGCGTTGACATCGTCAGGGTGTCAAAGCACTGAATAGCTGTTGAATTCATGTTGTTGTTTGTGGTACCGCAAACAATAAGGTTGCTGCCAAACGTCGCCACTGTCAGATTAGACATAGCGTGTTCCAAACTGCCAACTTTCTCCCATGTACCAGAGTTTGGAACACGTTGTTCCGCTTTTACACAGAATCGTTCAATGTCTGTGCAGTTGTCACCACCAACAGCATAGATAAAATCATCCAAACATGCAAGGGCAAAATTGGCTCTCGGCTGAGGCTTTTTTTTTTTCTGTCGCCAGGCATTTGTTTCTGTAGTATATTTGTAGACAAATCCACCTCCTTGCTGGGCATCACTCACGCAAGCAGCAAAGATATCATCTTCATAAACGACAGCTTTAAAGTTCGGGAGAGCTATTGGGGGGGTTGCCAGCCGATACCAAATGCCATCAGTTGTCCTGCATGATAAATTCACCTGCTGTGCTTGTCCTGTGATTGCAAGTGTCACATTCTGGAGAGGGCTGGTTTTCTTGTGAACAGCAGATGGTGGACAGTAGTCATGTCTACGTCCTGGTTGAAGCTGGTACCGAAGTCCCTCCTGTACAATCGACAGAGCTTCCGGAGCTTCCAGGATCATCTTATTTGTCATGAGTCGCTGGATGCAGGGCCCACTGACATGGCAAATTTTGGCCACAGCTAGAAGCTCGGGCAAGAACTTTCTGCGGTCTTCACCAACTTGTCTGCTCAGAGTTTTTATCCAACGTTTGTTTGGCTGATCAGCGGAAACCTGGCCATGTGCGACATCTACCTCAGTTTCTGCGTCAGAAGTGTCTGGATCATCTTCTTCATCATTATCTTCCGGAGATCCAGACTCACTTGCCTGGGTGTGCCCGAGAAAGGCATTTTCCTGTGATTCCTTTTCCATCGTTTCTTCTGGGTTAAAATCCACCCATCTCAGTATCATATCAATTACAGTGTCTTCAGATTCAACTTCAAGATTATCGTCAGTCACTAAGCGTTTAATATCGCCAAAATCTAGCAACAACATGTCATCACATTTTATGCAGTGATTAAATTCTTTCACAGTTACATCCAGCGATAAATTTTTAAGTTTCTTTGAATCTAACACCTTAGCATTAATGTATATTTCAATGCAAGTATCTTTTGACAAGTGCTTGGCTTGAAACTGCTCACAGCTTTCAATGAGGAATCCTATCTGCAGCTGGTTAGCTGCATGCCATAGCTGTGCCGCGTTTTCTGAGTCAAGCACATACCTGCCTTTGTACAGGCTCTCTAGAATGAGACTGAAGGTGTCAGGACTGATGCCCTTAATCTCAATCTGCCTTCTCAGATCCTCTTTCATTCCCGAACTAAAAGCGGCACGGAAGAAATCCGAGCAAGCACTTAAAAGAAATCGGTGGCACTCGAAAGTTGTATCTCCAACCACGATTGTGGTGTCAGCAAATTTATTCCTCTCCATTTGCTCCTGCATGCCTTGCACTATGGCTCTGGCGTAGACATCCGATACTGCCATTGCGAATGTGGGTAAGTTCTGAGGAAAACCAATACATGTACATGTACATCCTTCGTCAGCTTGATGTTTGAAAGTAAATTAAAAACAAAATGATAGAATGAAATCGACCTATTTCAACAAAGAGCAGAGTATAAACTTGGAAATGAAAATAATCTGCATTGGCATAGGAGGGTTACCTAGCGTAAACTCGGGTTCCGGCTGGAGGGAATGAAGGGATAGGGTGTTGGACGTCGGTTTTGAAATAGGTCCTTCACTCCTCTTATTACCAACAGAATGGGACTGCGAATTTGCAGCGAAAATCTTATCTGCAAACACACATTAGGGATTAAATTGCACGCGATTCAATTGGTCTGGATAACGGCGGTGACCGTGAAGAGTAGTTTTGAAACCGTTGACACGAGCTGAAAGTTAGAAAGTAAAGAAGCAGTTTTGCCACTGTGGAATGTGTTCACTGCATTATTTGCGTGAGCCTCCATTTCTCTGATACATTGTAGTTATGCATACATAAGTGAATGAAACATGAATGTTTTCTAGCAGCATTTATTGAAAGGAGTACCATGTGAGTTACACAACTTTAGTTGGTCTCACATTTTATGTTCTGAGTGTTAATTACTCAGAAGCGTAATTTACTATAAAAACATCCACCCCCCTGCGACCCCCCCCCCCACGCTCACGGACGCGACTTGTAATATCTATATAACGTGACACATGTGGAACTCCTCCCCACATATCTTTTCTCTGGTATCAATACTTGGTCCCCTTAGAATGACAAGGTTCTGTCTCCATTTTTTGGTTGAATTGAGTTACACGCTGTACACTACTTCTACAGGCCTTCTTCATTGTGTGTCAAAGTATCCAGCGGATTCGGTGTGCAATTTGTAAGTACATGTATTACCAAAATGAGTAGAAAAATCCTCTCTCTAAAAGCTATGATCACATGAAACTTCAATCACTAATTTCTCAAAAGTTGACGGGGTGGCGTTAGAACGTTGTCATTCTAAGTACCGTAAGGGGATGATTTTGTAGGGTACTCATATGGTTTCATTTTTCAGATAGCAACGTGAGATACATGTATGTAAAGACATTCCTTGGAGTCTATTATCACTGAATTGGCGGTGTTTCATTGCTGCTATGAATCTGTTTCCTTGAATCTCTAGGCTTACCCATAACCAAAAGATATTTATTTAAAACCTAATACGTGCTCTGCCCCGCGTCCCACATTTTCATGTCATTTTATATCCTTGTCGGTAAAGTAGGGCGAAGTACTATTTTATGCTGATAAGTCAGGTTGGTGTAGGATGCAGAATGATGCAGCTGGGTGAGGCGTGAAAGATGTTCCTGAAAATATATCCACATTTTCGTTTGCATATTAATCTGATCGCTGATCAGAAACAATTTCGACCCCTGCTTAAAAGACAAGTTCACTCCAATGCTGGGCATCACTATCCATCTTTGAAGCAAACCTTTCCCCATTCGTCCATAACGAACACTTACATAAACTTCAAAACGTACACACCTCATAATATATTATTAGCGGCGGTTTGGGGCTGTCATAAAACGCTGTCAGGCATGGAAGTTTCATTCAAAAGATTTCCCGCTTACGACTGTACTGTTCAAGAATATCAAATCACTATTGAAAGAAATTACTCAATGGGTGCACTGCTAGAATGCTGCAAACTTCACCAATGCACTCAATTTATATAATTATTATATTGTTTTTTTGCTGACTTAAGTTGAGCTCCAGCTGTGTAATTATGATGCCGGATATGTTGAGGTAGGTACGGTAGGTAGTCTTTGTACATAGGTTTAAACACTTTGCAAAACTCCTGCCGGGATTACCTAATTTGCCTAAATAGCAGATATGTCCACGATTTGATAAAATAGTGACAATGGTCTTTCTGTTCTTCTTATTCTTCAAAGAAATTACAAATGTACATCTTAACATCGTACAAAAGACGACGGTAATTTGTACAAGTACGAACAATGATATACACAATACATGTATCATTTATGTTTCCAGTTGTATTAATTTAACTTTACCCCACTAGAAAATACACCACTAGATCGCTGAAATTCGGGGAGCGAAAGTTTTGAGGATAAAACGTCTGGCGCCTCTCGTATAGTCTCGGTTCACATTTACACTTCAAATTCAGTTACGACGGGGGAAGATTGCTCAAACTACAACCACAGGCCGCCACGGATACGATTAACTCTACCCGAATAAAAGTTCATAATGCGAAACAAACTTTGTTAGCGGGTATATTTATATTGTACCACAAGGTAGAAAACACTGCAGTGTTAAGAAAATGGCAAACCTGATTAATTTTATTTAAATCATCCACTATCCACATAAAGAAATCTTACCGTGATGTTCACTTGATCAGCCTTGGGGTACGAATGAATAATATGAAGGCTGCGATAGGGATAGGAAAACACCTTGTTTTCTCGGAATTTAATCGGCAGCCCGAACTGAAACTGAAAAGTCCGCCATTAATCACTCCTGGCGTGTGTTTCGTATAGTGTCACCACCTTATCAGAGACAATTCCCTCCACACACTGACACACATCTCACGGGGTTAAAATTGATAGTACAATAAAGATAATTAATGTGGACTGGAAAGGCGAGCACGGAGTGTACATGTGATGACTATAAGTTATAATAAGGTGTCCTCGTATTCCATTGATTTTCTCTGAAACTTGCTATTTTGTCTGTAAGTTTTGACATTAGACCATGGCTTACTAGAAAGTTACGTAAATTCTAGTAAGCCATGCATTAGACCAATAGTGCTCTGCATGTTTCGAGTATATTTACATGTATTTTGTTTCCTTACTCTTTAGAGCTCGAGCTCCCAAGCTTCGTCTTCGACAATCGTCTCAATGTAAATCAAAGGCACATAAATCAAAGCCCTAACAAAACGTAAGCATTACCCCCCCCCCCCCACCCCCATTCCTCCTCATCGGTGTCTCATATTTAAAATAGGTTGGCACCACCACTTGTACACTGACAAAATAATATCAGTAGAAAAAAGTTGGGGTCGCAGTAAGGTTTGAAGAAAAGACAAAACGTGGCAAAAAGAAAAAGCCCTATATTGCAAAGCCTAGTATAGAGAGTAAGAGTACTAAGACATAATGCATGTACATGTACATGTATAAGACCGATACAACAAACTGCAATGGAAACCGAAAGACACATCAAGATTTCGGGCACTGTTACAATTTTTTGCTTGATGAAGATCTTTTGACCGAATACTTGATTTGTCTTTTCTTTTTTTTTTTTTGTGCGTTAATGTCTCGTTCCTGTATTATTTCTTATGTGAGGCTTTGCAAACATACATCTTTTTCTTTTGGACACATTTTGAGTTTTATACAGCATTACACTAGAAAATCCTGTTGTCCCAAAACTTTCATTGTTTCTGTAAACGTAGAGATGATCGAGTAGTCTACAGATTATTTTCACAGCAAGACTGTTCCAGGGACAGCTTTGAATGCGCAAGTTAATCACATTGTTGTGACAGGGAAAATTACACTGGCAGTGCTCAAAAGACGGGGCAGGGTCAATGCGTTAAAAAAAAATCAACAAATTGAAATTCACTGTGACCTCATTACTGTTAATTTTAATCGCCAGGTAGGATAATGTGTCACTGGTGTTTTTCCTATATTGATGTTTGGGTCAGTAAAATGCTGGCTTATTCTCAAAATTGTCAGTTTGGGAAAGGGGGAGGGGTGATTTTCTACTAAACTGAAGGGTGTGTTACATATATCAGTGATTCCAATAATTATAGAGTACATGTACTTTTAGAGTGAACATTTCGTTTCAATGTTGATTTGTTGAACACCTATCGCCTTTCTAATTGAGGACATATTAGTTTTATCAAAAAACAGGTTATTTTCAATAATTTCCAACTTTGGTCTACGACATAGAAATTAATTCTCCATAAATTTTATTATCATGGTTGTACAGAATTACAATTAGAGGTCCAATTAATGAAGTTAACTGCTCTTGACAACTGAGACATGTTTGCTTTTTTTTTGAGAGAGGGTCGAAGGGGGAATTTTTTCCTTGGAATATTCTTTCTTTCTTAACCTTGAATTCGTTCAGTTTCCTCTATATCCATAATTCGCTGCAATATATTTTTCACATTATGCAATAACAGAATAGGCTATTGATGGGGGAAGATCTTCCTCTCTGGCCGGGATTTCAGAATGTCTTTGGAACTTTCTATAATTTTTCAGGCAGTTACGTTTGTTCCCGCTGCCTCCATGCCTAGGCCGCAGGAGGTGCGAAGTAGCAAGAAATATTTCGTATCTGTGGCTTAATCATATACATGTATGTACATGAACGACAGTACCCTCACTGGTCTTGAAAGATCAGATCTATACTGATATAATGTGAACTGTCATGACTATCATACAACTGATTTAATTGAACTCTTTAGTTGTTACTTTCACCACTTCAGTGAACAGAAATATCTGTCATTCCAACTCATGATAATGAGACATTCAAAGTGCTTCCTTCATCAGGTGACATAACTTACATATATATGTACACGCATCTGATTTCCAACATTTCAAGTAGGTCTATTTAAGTATTTTGAAAATGAAAGTTCTGAAAGATTTATAGTTTTGCCTTGTCTGGTTTTGAATCTATGTGTAGGCCTATTTAAACATTTATTTTTTTACAATTTTTTTTTTTTTAATTAAGAAAATTTTTCTAAACATATACCTATATATATGTATTATATTCCTTTCATGACTTAACTGAGATAAGGAACAATCTGTAAGTGTAAGCATTGGCAAACTAAAATCTTATCTGTGTAATCTTTCTTCTCCAATTATGTCTGGCTTTGTAAGAAATGTGCAAAATGTTTACTGTATTAATCTGTCACCCACGAATGATTCCCATGTTCTTGTAGGGCCAGTACTTGCAACATGGAGAAATTTTGCTGAAGGAAGCTGTTAAAATTTCATGCCGGTTAAAAACGACCGCATACGACAACACTTTCTATCACTTGCATGTTTACTACTAGACTTTAATTTGTGCTGGCCATAATATCCTTCAGGTTTTTTCTCCCTCTTAATTCAACTGTCATGACAATGATTATTATCTTACATTATGACCCCCCCCCCCCCCAAAAAAAAAACCCAATAACATCACTGACACACTACAGTAAGACATCACAATAACAGCATTTCAATTCATCAATAATGGAACAATTGTGTTTGTACCCAAAAAGGACAGTGTCAAAAGAACAAAACAAAACAGGACCGCCTATTCAAAGTAATGAAGACTAGTAAATATAGTAAAAATAAAATATACTGTTTATTTTTCATACCTGGACAATCAAGTATTGCCGCAAGATCTCCATTTTGACAAAATTTACAAAAATCATTAAAATGTAAACATCATGGGAATAATTTCTACACAAAATTAATGACATAAAGATTGTATAATGATTATAAACTATTATAAAAGCAAATTATGGTAAGAAATAAAAAAAAACCCATCAATTTCACATCTGTATCAGTTGTCAAGAAAGCTAATTTGCATCCTAATGAAGGCATAGGAGAATAACATAAGAACCCTTTCCACCGAACACTGCCAATGCATAAACTTGTATAAAACATTAAACCAAACCACAAAAAGTAATCCTTACCGCTTCCATACAAGTATAAAATTGTAACTGAGAATGTTACTGTGGTTGAAATATCCAAACCAAACAATGCCGAATGGCATTAGTAAATCTTGGGAATGTTTCCTAAGTGATATCATCTTATCCTTGAAAATACTGAACACATTACAAGAGAGGCAGTAGGAAAATACTTTTGTCAGGAACTGAGAGATTATATCTTGATAAGTACTGGGTTCAAAGAGAGACATTGAGAGAATACTTTTGTTACAAACATGGAAATTATGCCTTGATAAGAACTGAAACTATCCACTGTCATATCACGACCTGTTAAAATAAATGCAACAAACATCAGATTTCTAAATAACTCTCAATATTCACCTCTACTTCTTGTTTTTTTTTTTTAGTATATAAAAAAAAACAACACATGATTAGCCACTTCTGATTTGATCAAGGATGTGGATGAACTTTACTTTTCTCTCCCTAACTTTCACCAACCTGATCAGTCGATGTTGTTTGATATAAGATGTTGACTGCATGCTTTTCATGGTTTGTGCCAGATTCATCATTTAATGTCATGTAGCCAACAAGCAAACATGAACATATGATATGGCTGTTTTGTCAAATGACACATTACATAAGATGGAACTGAAGAGCATTTCTGCAGATCTGGCTCAGTCCACCTTTGAAAATTTTACGTTATTTCCACTTTTTCGTTTTTGAGAAATTGTATGTTGTACATGTATTTCAACTGTGGCACTGGTGTTGTAAATACAAGAATCAAAGCCTATTTAGTCATTTATACAATTCAGTTAAGTTTTTGCCGTAAAATGACAACTTAAAAATCAATAATACTGCAAAATCAGCCGCTGGACTGAACCAGTTTATAATACTTGCATGCAACGTATGCTTAATATGCTTATGGTGGTTGTTGGCGCAATTAAAATGAAAATCATCTTTCACAGATTTTTTAACAAATCTTGTTTTTTCTAACAACCAACTGAAAAATGAACAATTGAGAGAAGGAAGATTGATAATTGATTCATTTACTTCACTGTGCATGACTGACCGGGCGATGTTTGGCAAAATGATATCCCTGAAGTGGAGGGATTTTGGGGGGAAGTGGATCTCCACTTACATGTATTCGAGTGCAAACTCAAATTTTATCACCAAGAGGACTGAACCGAGTTTCACAAAAAATGCTCTTCAATCAATATGATTTAATGAATACATATATTTAAATCATAAATTTAACCACCAGAGTTATAGAAACTTCAGCTGTGATCTATAGGTTAAAAATGCCAAACAATGCATGCAATTGACAAGGACAGTGAGGAATGCATGGAGAGATAACAAATAAATTTTGACTGGTAATCATTGGAAACCATTAGCTCTCCCTTCCCCTCAAACACAAGCAAAAGAGAATTACATGTATAAACAAAAGCTGTTAAGATAAAGCTTGGAATGATTCAGTTTTGAACACCTTGTCATGTTACTGTTCTCTGATTAAAACTTATTCCCGCCCAACAATTGAATATAAATAAAAAAGCAAAATAGATCAGAAACCAACAGATGTTGATAAAATCATTTGTTATAACAGCCGAGGTAAAACCATCATTCTGGCTGTAACTTTGAGTAATTATCACCGGGCATATTCCATAGTGTTAATGTGGATTATACAAAAGCACATAATTAATATATAGGTTGAATCTGGCAAGTTAAAATAATTCATTATCAAAAGGCGCTGTGGCAAACAGTTCTCATTTGCCTATATGATTTTGGTGTTGAAATTCAACTACAGTATACCCTGTATAGTGCCTCTGATTTTATTGCTAAAATGAGGATAACAGACCATCTTCACCATCTTCTGGCCCAAGGACAGCTGACAATGCTTGAATTTTAGTGGGTTCTGATTTTTGCCAACTAGCCGTGGCAGTATTACCAGCCTCATTCCTTGCCCCCAGAAATTCAGTCCAATCTAGCTCTCGTATTATAAGTTCCAGTGTCACACCTGTTATTACAATTTGTATTTGATATAAAATACTGAACTGGTAATATTGCAGCAGATCAATTCTGTACAGAAAATGACAAAAGGTTTGTAATTTCAACGCCAATCCAATCAGAATACCAAATAATTTTGCCAAAACTGAAGCTTCCACTGTTCATGAAATGCTGTCTCAGAATTTTTTAAAAAAATTAAAAATCCACCAATGACTTCATGGGTTATTAATCAAGTACACCAAGCACATTCTCACTAATGACAGATTTCTTTATCCTTCAAATAATTAAATTCCGTACCCATCAACTAATAACCACTTCTTGTGCTGTACAAAGTTCTTTTCATGATATATTTGTTCTTAACCCCCATGAAGAAAAAAACCCAAACTTTCACATACAGAGAGAGACAAGTCTACTCTCTTCAACAATCTGAGTGATCATTCAATCCTCAAAAACATTTTTTGTTGTATTAAGCTCATCTAATTACCACACATTAACATGGTACTTGAATACTGCTGAATTTTTATGGCATTCTGTTCAGTATTTAGAGAAAGATAAAAACAAGAAAACTGCCAAAATCACAAAATCAATTCTTATCCGTTTCCATGAAATTTTGACTTGCCAGTAAACACATTAATAGACAGATGGATTGCAAATACATGTACATCGTGTACTTTATGGATAAAAAAGCTTCCTGATTAAGGCAGAAGCATCACATACTTGAAAACAAGCAAACACTGTGATTGCAAAGTAATGACAAATATGATGAACACAGAAATATGAAATGGAATTAACACAGATATGTGAATACCCTGCCAGAGAACTGGATTTTAGAGTAAAAAATTCTGTTTTATAGGACTGACATAAAACATAGTGCATGCTTGAACAATATTCAATGAGCAAATTTATTTATGAATTTCACTTAAAGTTAAAGCTTTAACAGTAAAGTACAAGGATGTTACAAAATGTTTACACATGAATAAAACTTTTCTGATCCGCTTGCATCATAAAAATAGAAATACAGGTCTTAAAAGTGAAAGAGCACAGCTCAGCACATAACTTAAGCCTATGTAAATATGAAAGTTAATTACAATGCTTTAGGGCAACTCAGATGGTCTTAGTATATGCTCCATTAAATCACTACAGCTGTGTGTGGCTTGCCTTGTCTTATTATTTCCAAATGTATGGCTAATCCGATATTTTATACACAGGCAACCTCAACAGACTGCAAGATGTCCATATTTTTACACCCAGCAGGTAATTTTTTTATTCCAGGTCATTTGGCGGGTGTGTGTGTGTATACAGTAATATTTTACACATTAGTCAGTGATAAGTTTGTTTTTTCTCGACAACTGTTGTGATGATACAACAAATGACAGCATTTTCAGTTTCCACAAAAATTAGTTCATAATAACATTACTGGCCCTATCATGAAACTGCACATAAATAAAAAAGACCTAATTTCTCTCTTACTGTATGAGTAAAAAGTACCTAATTTCACCTGAGAGAAAAAAACAACAATGTATTCCTTTGCCTAAACTAGACAAGTTTTTTTACATGAATAAACGTTTGAGATACTGTACTAGTACTTAATCAAAAGTAACATAAAATTCCTTTGGGTAGTTCATAGAATATTGCGCAAAAAGGAGTTGTCACCTGCGGTTGTGTGAAAATACTTGTGTGATATTGGTATCCTCATAAGGCCAGCATTATGGTCATATGACCCAAAAAATATATTTCTCTTTGGCAACTGTGGCAGTAGAAAGCTTCCTGCAAATTATACATTTGAAATATGAGTTGCTCTCCACTGTATGACATTCCCATACAGAATTTTGGCAAATTACAGGCATTTCCAGAATTTTCCTCTCTCCAGCCCCATGTAATACAAGAGATGTTGAATCTTTTGTCTTTATTAAAGCAATTACTTATAGTTAAAGCTTTCACTCATATGTTGACTGAGTTACAGCAAATATGATATGAGCATACAAACCATGCGAAAAAGAAGTCTGCCTTCAAAAGAGTGATCAGACAAAACAAAAGAAAAACAAACACAAAATTTTTTTTTTTAAAACACACAGAAACTGCATCAATGGTTAGGAAAAAAAAAAGGGTCACCTTTTCATTGTCATGTTAGTGCAGAAAATGTATGAGAAGATGATAACAACATAGATAAGCAACAGGCTACTGGCACTTCTAATACAGGGATATTTCATGATGCATGGAGATCAAAATTACTGTTGAAATTCTTTTTAACCCCAATCAGAAATTCTGATATAATGCAAAAGATAATAGTTCAGTAATACAAACTCATCCAGAAGTGCTGATAAATGCTTTTTTTCCCCCGTTATTGTTTATGATGCCTCCCAGCTAAGAGAGATGAAATACTTTCTACGGTATTAAACTGAAGTACGACTTTTCATACAGACACATTTGTTACACTGAAAGTGTAAAAATGCATTTATGTAATCTTTAGTGTTGTCCATATTTTTCCACAAAGTAATTCTGTGTGTAATTGAAGTAATATACTTCTCCTTTAGCAAAATCTGGGAAGAATTCACGATAGTAATTCTCAATGACCTCATGAGCTTCCTGATCAGTGGAATCATAGTGATGACGGCTTTTTCTTGCTGTAAATAAAAAAAACAAAATTTTTCTTGTAAAGCACAAATGGCAACTCATTTAATACTACTATACTACCCAGATGGTATTACTGTACCCTGCTACGAGCTTTTAACTTGCAAATGGTTATCACATAAATTTGGTATTTGGAGCTTGCATTGACTTGCAATAAAATTTATGGTTCTGGTATACCGATTTAACTGGCTGCAGCAAAATACTGAAAGCTTAGAAGATTTAATGTGACAGAGGCAGTAGCAGATTTAAATTTCCAAGAAACTGATGAAAAGACAGAACAGTCCATGTGCAAAGATAAAAACTTCTGAAATATACTAAGGACAATAATCCTGCTCTTATATCTCTTCATCAACTTCACTGCAGAATCTGAAAGCTGCAGGTGAAACTGTAAACTTGGACACATTCTGTCCCAATAATGTTTTGCCAAATACCCGGGAAAATATTAACGCTCACCCTGTGGGCTATGGTTTAAAGCCCGCTGTCCGGTCAGTGACCTTACCACTGAGAATCTTATCTGGCTTGCACTGACCCTTGCCAATGTACGATGACCACACTACCACTGTCCATGTAATTCGGTCAGTATGAAAACATTCACTGCTATGCTTTATCGCGCTTGATAATGAATTAACCAGCAAAACCTTTCTCTATCAGTCTCTAACCAGTGATCTGACTTATGATACCATTGACCTGACAGCTGTAGTTTTTGTGAGAATGAAACATGATAACTAGCCACGCCCCCAAAGCCCTAAACAAATGGTATCATCCAGATTGAAACATACTAATAAAACAATGTGGGCATTTGGGGCAAAGATCATTTCAAAGCTTGTTTCTGATTGGTTCTTAGATACAGACAACTCTAGATGATGGTCAGCTTGTGAGAAAATGAGATAATATTGCAAGTTTGTTGAGCAACAGTTTGCATGTCAATGTTTGATAGTGTGGGAAGAGCCTTTGAAAGCTTAGGCTTTGTGATTCCGACCAGTGGTTCACTGGTTAACATGTCCTTGTCACAATGCATTTGATTTAGAAGAGATACAGTGAGCAATAAGGCAGTACTTAAGTCTCAAAGAGGTCAGTGACCCGACGCGGTCTGCTTGACCATGTCGTATTGGTATGCCCGTGCAGAGTGAGTGCATGGAAAGTCGATGCCGTATTGGTACACCCATCGCAGGGTGAAGGTTAAAATCGTGAACAGTTTCTAATCTATTTTGCTTTTCTTGTCCGGGACTGCAGTTTCCTGTCTTTAATTTTGTCAGAAAAGCTACCTTTACAGAACAAATTTTTATAACGTGTTAGAATTTTTGGTGCAGATAAATTATCTATTTCCTTCATTGTCTAGTAAAATAGTAAAACAAGGGCAAATTTTGCCAAAATTTTACAACATATATACCAAACTGTTCTTCAAGCATTCATTACCTTTTTAACTGCTTACAAACTAATTATAATTGCACAAACATGAAAATTTTACCTTCACTGACAAAAAAATCAGCAAAATACTGGGAAACCTTGATTGCATGTGCATCGTGATCAATTGCTTGATCTGTGCGCCACAGGAAGATATTCTTCTCAGGGTGCCACTGTACTCCATAGAATGGATATTTATAAGCTGTGAAGGGTAAATTAGATAAAGCCCTTGAGGATGTTTCTTGTAATTCATGTTTGAAACAACATAGTGCACCATCACAACACAATTCTACCCATTTCCTGGATCTCTTGCTTAACCCTATGAACCCCGAAACCCTGAGCCTTACACGACCCTGCACCTGGGCTCCTGGGCCAAATCCTATAACCCCCTTCATAAGGTCATTTACAAAGACATCATGTATAGACAGGACATGTATAGCTATTAGAATTGCACTGTAGGTATGCTTTGACATCATCACCCAAAACAACGTAGAGCGTGCACTCGGTATATATCTAGTCAAGTAAGGCGCCGCGACACACAGGTCGCACTCGGGGCCATGAGGTTAATATTCACAAATAAATCTCTCTCCCCTCATAAAACCTCCCCAAACAAGACTAAAAGAATGCCCATGTATCTCAGTTCTTGCAACTGACTGTAAACATGTAATACATAATCTGCACCTATGATTCCAATGACAAGAACAGTGTCAGTCAGTGTCAGACCAGATTTCTCAGGCTCACAATAATCTTGAGCACTAATTAACATTTCAATATTTAGAACCACCTGTTTGCAAATCAAAATCTTCATACATTCTGAATCAATCATTGTAAATCATCCACCTTGTGACATAAAGTATATGGTTATTGACATGGATGTAGCTTATTATGTTCACCAATGGCATCTCATTCTACACAGCACAAAGGAGTTTACCTTCCATTGTTGACACAAATTCTTTCCCATCACTCCCTGCGTTGGAGGATATCAAACGATAAAAATCATGCAATGCAGAAATATTGCCAAAGTCCTGTAGAAAAAGCAAGAGAAAATCACATTTATGATTCATTACATGAATAATTTCTGACAGGGACTGAACACAATTTTTACGAAAGATGTCACACACAATGAAAAACAGTGAAAGACTTCCTCCCTCAGGAAGAGGATTGACTGTTAAATTACTTTAGAGATTGTCAAAACTACCGGGAAACATGGTTAATAGTCTCCAAAGAACAGCAACAATAAAAGTTTCAAAAAAATTCTGGTAACCAAAAACAGATCATAATTTTTTAACCCAAAAAAAAAAAGGCATATATGTGAGTGAGCCCCACTAACCTCAACGGAAGTCGCACTGGGCCAAACAGAGAAAATCGCGAAACACAAATATCTGATTTTTTAACGATTTTTTTTATTTTGGTCGATACTTGAAAGTTCAACCATTTGTCTACAGTCTGTGAAAATATTAGGTGTCAAATCAGCCTCTAAATATGATAAATATTGCTTTTAATGCCTTTAATTTCGCCTTTGACATCGAATATAACAGCAATAATGGGGTTCATTGAACTCCCAATGACGTCAAAATCTATAAACCTATTGTCACAAAATGTTTACAGAGCGTGTATCATTTATATTGGCACAGACATGCAAAATTTGAAAGCTGTAGGTTAATTACAAGCACCCGCTGCTAGGGAGACAGTAAGGCCACCCATCTCGCCGAGTGCGAACATTGCTCCTCCATCTTTAATGGCGATTTTCTCGGAAGTTACTTCCGTTTTTGACCGGGGGATATGTATCTTTAAAAAGCCATAACTTTGTGATAAAAAGGAGCATTGCAATAATTTTTACATCAAATAAAAGATGAGATTTCATACTTTATGGTGATATCCATAACTCAAAACTGAAAAAATCCGTTGAAAAAAACTTCTGTTGAGGTTAGTGGGGCTCGCTCACATATATGTATCAATTGTCTTTCTGCATGGCACACTTTTACATCTTTTGACCCCTTTGATGAATGAACAAAAAGAACATTATAAAAATACTTAGCACTATTGTTTCTGTGAATATACTTATCAGCTTACCTCTGGTCATCTAGAAAATGTGAATATTTTTAATCTAAAATCCGATCATCTTTAACCTCATCAGACATTCTGTATATTATATTGCCAAGCCTTACTTTTACCAGAAGACTGACATGATGGTTATTCTGAGTGACAGGTTCTGTTGCCAGGTAGTTGAGAATATCTTTCGGCATATCTTTAAAAAGACGACTCTCTTCAAAACCTGCATGTGATAATGTTAGCAATACTTTGTAAGTACTCAGATAAACTGCATGAAGTCAACCTTGTCAATTTATAATAAATTCATGTTATTCCTGATCGATAGAAGTCTAATTTCTACCTTTGTTTACATTTCAAGAATAAAATTATGAGCCAACAATATGAAAATAAATAGGTATTTATTTGATGTAATGCCGTATGTCAAACATTCCAGTACAGAAAAATATAATAATGCATCTTGGAAAGTTTATGGTTGGTGCATGTGGGATTCTGATATTTCCTGATTCAAATGTCTGAATTCTAGGCAAGCTGGAATGAGACAGGACACATTTATTTTACACCACGTTAGAATTCTAATGAAGTGCCAACAATTTTTTAAAAAACATGATGGTCTATACCTTTCACAAGTCTCAGAGGCATAGTAAGATTCTCTGTATCTGTGTGCTGTAGGTAATTTTTGTTTGCTGCCAGAACTGTCAGTTCTTCATGGCCTAGACAGGTTCCCCATATAGGGAAATAGTCTCCAGCATCATTGGCCTGAAACAAAAAATAAGAACAGCAAATTATCATTTAATCTTTCAATGTGTACTCTGTGTGCCTAATTTCTATAATGCCCAGACTACTGCATTCTAGAACTAGTCATTTGGTTATTGTTTCCTGGAACAAACCGGATATAAATTCAAAAGCTCCATACAACAAACTGTCAAATATGTGTGGTCAAGACACCAATCAGAATTTGTAATTCACTGAACTGTTGGCCTCTGATCTGCATTTAGAAAAATGGATAAACTTGACCAAAAATCTGGACAGTTGTCTATAATATAAAAATTTCAGCAGAATCAGTCATCGATTCAGTGTCATTTCATTAGGTTTTATTATTATTCTGGCAGTAAAATCAAATGTTTTAAGAGAAGCACATTTTAATTATGAAAGTTCCTACAAACAAACAAAAAACTCTACTCTATGTCAAGCGCATTACCTTAATAGCCATGTCATACAAGTATTTGGCAGATTTAAAAAATGGTCCTGAATCAATGGATGCACCGCCTCCAGGGAAAAGAACTCTGGGAAAAATGTCCATTGTCAGAAAAATAAGCTTGCAAAAGTCGGACAAGTCAACTCAGATTCTCTACAGTGTAACTACTGCTCTGCTGTAAGTAACACAATGGCTATGATGACTCTTCTGGCTCATTCTATAGAATTCTTAATTAAAATGCAAAACATGAAAATACATTTGCTAGTAAAATATGTTACTCTATGAGAATGCTTCAAACTAAGAGACAATTGATATTTAAGAGGTCCCCCTTATGAAGCCTGGTGAGTAATATATTATCATCTTTTCAGCACATTTACCACAATAATGTGTACTACAATTTAAATCACATGCATAATGTAAGTTTTTATGTTAGGATAAAAGAAAGCAAACAAACAAAACTAGCTGCAACTTACCCATTAATATTTTCAAATAATTTCTCATAATACGCCAATGGCTGCTTCCCTCTATGAATAATAGCAAACAGGTAAAAAAAATTTTTTTTTTTAAATTGAATACTGTTTTATAAAATAGTATCATGCAAGAGTGAAAGCTGGTGTAAATTCAGCACATGTAAATGACGATGGAGTATGGATTGTCTTGTATTGATAATGATAATGGTTTTCAATGTGCTGTTTTAACAATGGTAAGCATTACTACATCACCACATCCTTAACTGTCACAAGCAGCAGACAAGAGCATATAAATGTGTTCATTTTGATGTGTGATCTCATATTGCAATGATTACCTCTTAGAGTTTACAGTTTTACCTTTTTTTTCAGGCTGTTTCATTAATTAATTGTTACTCACTTGAGGTCCTAAGCAATGAGCAAACTGATTGATACATAAGGACTATGATAACTTTTTAATTTTAATACATAATCTTGTCATGCACTGCAGTGATTACCTCCCACATAATCCCCATCTTTCAGGCTGATTTTATTAACTTTCAGTGTAGGTTCTAAGAGGTAAATAAAATAACTTAATACATTCAGATATCCTCTCTCAGCTCTGTAAAGTCATCAGAGGCTTGCAACAATGCTAGCTAATGATCTGTCTAATAACTGGAAGGAAACCATATAATACTCAAGAAAAGAATAGTAATGCATAAACATTTTATCTTAAAATAACTGTGGATCCGCCCATGTCTGAATCATTACCTGACAGGGACAATGCGTGCACCGGCCATTTCCAAATAATGCACATAGGTGGCCTCAATATATTCCTGTCCAAACTGAAAGCTGACAGTGGGTTCTGTAAGGATGGCTGTTGGAAAATGTTGACTTTAACAAAACTGAGAATAATGAATGTGCATATCTGACCTGAATGAACAAACAAAAGAAGTAAAAGAATGAAGTCTAAACAACTATTAATAATCTTATTGCATAATTCCTTGCCCTGGGATTTTCATGGTAATTTATCATTTGAAATACTACTTGAAAGATGAAACACTTAATTTTTAATGCTGCCAAGGTGCAAAACTTCAACATGGGAATTGGATTACTGATAGTAACAGAAAACCTCTATATTGTCATTTTAATGTTAAATCCATGTACCTAGAAAGAGAACATTATTTCTCATTTTTCAGTTCTGTGATATTTTGGGTATCATTGACAAATTGTAAAAAACAAATCAGAATGACAAGGATTATATGAGAAAATGAGCGAGTGGGAGAGAGAAAGAAAGAAAGAGAGAGAGAAAAAGTGAAAAAGACAGAGAGAATGCGAGAAAGTGTATGAGAGAAAGAGAGGGGGAAATTTTTTTATTAGTTTTCATCAAAAACTAACCTATGATCGGTCTGTTGTTGATGCTCATTGCATGACACTGACAAACTGTGCATACAATGAACATTAAAATAGTGTGGACAGAGCGATTCAGCAAATTCATGTTGGAATATGAAGTTTCCCCTATAGACAGAAGAAAAACAAAAATAAAACAGGTAGCACAATACTACATGTTTATGAGAACACCACCATCTTCAGTTCTTTTTTCATTGTGAAATTCTATGTGTACATGCATTTAATTTACTTGTCCAGCACAAAAGTGGTAATGATAGACCTACATACCATGACCTGATTTGTTACACTGTAAGCCTCTTAGTCCTTTGGAAAGGAGGGGAGTGGGATATGGGTGTGTGTGTGTGAATGGAGGGAAGGGGTGGGGTAATGCACCAGTTCAGCACAATGAAATTATATCATAAATGAGGCTTGGGCCCATGCCTGACCATCACTGAATGGGTACCTTGAAAACATTGCAAGAAATCATATTAAGTGATCCCCCAAAACTGCCTTGGCATTCAAATCTGAGATTAATCCATCAGCCCTCTACTAACGCGTCTGTGACTGGACTATGTTGACCGAACACTCAAGATCACAAAGATGATCACCATCAAAGGCCATTCAGCCCTGTAGATGTCACTGTCAGTTATGATCTTAGCATTGTTACAGACATAAAATTGCATACAAAAAATATTCACTCAAACATTAAAAATTGTGAGAACTTCATGTTAAGTGTTATTATCTTCCATATGATAAAGACTGAGCAAATGACATAATCTTCAAAGTAATTTGAAGTTGGTTTCTAAAACAAAATGTCCTGTGCATAACCTCTGCAACTCTTAACTACTAAGTTAGTCCCCCCCCCCCCCCCACCACTTTTTTTTCTTGACAAATCATCATCGTGACAAGAATAACTTAGAGTCAGGTGGTTACTGTGCAGAATGAATGGGATAACTGGCTAGCTTAGTGACTGCTTATTAATGGTTTGAAGACGCAAAATCTAGATGTTTGCTAGTTATAACAGTAGTGACACTACATGTATTTCAAGAAGTGCGGAAATCAAATAAATCACCAAAATTTTACCATTGATTTATATGAGAGTTTGCTGCAGACATTCTTTTTATTTCAAAACATAAGAATGATTGGGACACTGAAATGAATTTAAAAATAAATTATTATCAACAATGGCTAAATCATCACCTATTTATTTTACATCTATCACACAACATCACATTATTCACCACCAGGGGCGAGGCTTCCTCATAATCAAATAATCAGTGATTACCCTCCCAATATTAATTCTAGAATTACTACACTTTTCAGATCGAGCCCAACTCCAAGTCCATTTAGTCAGTTCAGCATTCTATTCTACCTTGCTATTTTGGGTTTGTTGTTATAGTCTAATATAACAACACCCCTCACCGAAAAGCATCTTTGTAGGGGCTTACACCATATGAACTGGTCCAAAATCAGTGATTAACAAAGACGAAGAAGACTTGACTACACCCAGAAGCTAGCTTGAGCACAGCCTGTTTTCGTCAAAGCGGCGCTGCAGACAGCAAAATAGTGGGGAAAAAAAATAGGTTTATAATCAAGGTTTGACTGATTTTATGTACTTATGCAGGTTTTTCACTATGCGGTCGTTTTCATCCCAATCGAAAGGTAAAGAGTGAAAGAGTTTGTGTGGATCTTTTTTCTTTTGTTTGAGGTAATCTAAGAATAATTTACTCTACGCACAGCAAGAGCTATCAAAGAATAATTATAATTATTATAGGCTAGATCTAGATATAACTGTGATCAAAATCAGTCGAACGTATTAAGAACATCACTTCACTTGATAGGTCGCTCGAACCTAAACTGCAACGGCAGATAACCACTTCTCCGAAATCGCTACACATTGTTGTGTCACACAGATGCCATTTAAGCACTTTCTACCATTTAATGTTAATAGGTCCTTTCCGAGAAACTTTTTGAGATGGTAGAATAACAAAATCTCTGGCTATGAATCTGACAATGAAAACGTGCCGTTCAAATTATATTTTAAAAAATGGGTGAAATATATGCGTTTATAAGTCTGTTAGTATGAATGAATAGTTTTCCAGATTAGTTTGGCTTGCAAATTGCTGCATTCCTGTCCTGTTGACAAGAATAGTCCGCTCTTCAGATTTTTGCAGTGCCTAGCAACCGTTTCATTGTTTTAGTCGCTGCATTTATGATTATGTGAATATAATGTAGCGATACGTCCTATTATGAGGATCTTACTAGCTTAAATTCTGATTACCCTCTGCAGAGGGCCACGCTTCGCCCCTGTTCACCACAATAATAAAATATCCACAAATACTGATTAAATGGTCTCCAATTACCTGGTCAGAGGTGTTAAATCCCAGAGGCAAGCAGAAGAATCTTATCAGTAAAACAAATATATCTGAGATATGAAGACTTTACAATCATCTATGG
Source organism: Onchidella celtica (assembly GCA_963931925.1). Classification (NCBI taxonomy): domain Eukaryota; kingdom Metazoa; phylum Mollusca; class Gastropoda; order Systellommatophora; family Onchidiidae; genus Onchidella; species Onchidella celtica. The sequence goes on from OZ007568.1 coordinate 35,773,207, forward strand.
TGAACAGTCTGGCTACAGTTCATGGACTTTGGGGCATTATTGTTTCTCACTTTCTCTCAGTTGGTTAACAACAGAGTTTTAATTAAACGATAGTCTACTTGAGTGTTATCTTGTCACTCACGCAAGTACATTACACATTATTTTCTTAAGAAATGTGAACATTCGTTTGATACAACTCTGGTCTTTTTTGTAAATTGGGTAAAAGTCTTTTTCCCTAGCACTGCTCATTATTAGAGATGAAACTGTTTTATTTTCAGGATTTTGCAAAATTGATGTAGTGGGGTAACCAATCATTGCTAATTTGCTCCTGATTATTTCCTTTATTGTTTAAATATATTCCTGTTCATTGAATGGGACAGTTGTTAGTCAGAAATAAAAATGTAAATCAAATTTTGAAAGTGTAAATGATTTGAACTTTTTTTCAGTTAGTGTGAACTAAAAATTTCATCCCTCTCTTTGGTAACTTACACCTGTCCTGTATTTACTGAAATATAAATAAATACATGTATGCTGGGGGTTTCCTGCTTCAGTTATTTAGAATGTGCATTTTATTGCTTCATTGTATGTTTGGAAGGTTGTTGTATTATCCACAAAGAGGCAATTGGAAAATATTCTACATTAAAGATACCTTTTTATGCCATCACCACACATCCACTTCACCCGATGCCGGTGTAACAGGCCAAAATATACCCCCCGCCCAGAATATACCCGGGGTTAAACTGGGCTAGGCCAGTTTATACCCCGGGGTTACTTTGGGCTAGGCCAGACTATACCCCCCAAGTCCAGATTACACCCCCTACTTTTTTTTTAAAAACAAGTCAAGACCACAGTTTATTTCAGCCTGTTCTTCATCACTGTCATCAGATATCATATTAATACAAACATGAACACATTCTTGACACCAACAAGTCATAATGCAATTTAGAGAAAATAATAATAACAGCTAGTTTATTTCAGCCTGTTTACTTTGGTGTACATACATACATTCTCGACTCCTGTAAATCATGATACATTTTAGAAGGAACAAACATGCATTAAAATGCATTGATATACAAAAGAGTTGAGTACCCATTCAAACTGACATGATTAGACTTCAGCATTAATTTCACTCATGTGTGTTGATGATATTATTCTTATTATTATTATTATTTTGATAGTTGGTTGGCCATGAGTAAAACATGCACTGTATTTTTTGTTACAATGATGTACACACAGAACACACAGAAAAAAACAACAAAACATAATGATAATCCAACTGACAAATAGTGCAATTCCATCATCCAGCAGACATAAAACTAAATAGGCACTAAATGTTTGCGACTGATGAACTCCACCTGTCCAGATGAACTTGAAACGTTACAGAATCCTAACCAGTAATAATGATAACAATAAGAACACGAAATCATGTTATTTACTCTTGAAAATATAGAGAAATATCAATATCAGAATCATCATCATCATCTTGGAAATTGCAAAGATATGAGAGGGAGTGTAAAAATGGCAGCGTATGCCTACAAATCATTCTAGAATCTATAAGCAGCAATATGTGTGTATCAACTATATATAAAAAACCTGTTAAATCTTTTCAAATATTCAAGTAAAACTGGACAGAAATCTTTAGTGAAATAGCCTTGACAGTTGTGTAGGCCGACAGAGTAAGTCCACTGAGACAAAAGTAGTGCATTGTAAAAGGTAATTAGATCTATAGCATGTTGAGGCAAAATTCAATGGATCATGTTACATAAACAATAACAGTATTTCTTGTTAGTGAGTATCATTCTTTGATAGGTTATTTGTAGAAAGATATACATTTCATGTACATTACGGTTTAAGACACTGGATTAGTTTGCAAGGCTTTTGAAAGATTGAACCTATGTGTTATAGTGAATAAGGGTATGTCACTTGCGAGTGAAATAATAAAAAAAGACCTTGTCCGTCTTTACCTTCCTAAGCTTAACAAGTCCCTTGCCAAGGGATTTAACAACTGTGTATTTGTACACAAAAAAATATTTAAAATGACTTCATTTTTATGAGTCCGTTAGTTATTTCATCCATTGGGACTAAGTGTATGTCAGTGCCAAACAAACAGTACCGTGCAAATTTTACTCAATGGCAACCAACTACAAAAACAACTACAACATGCCAACGAACGTGAGTGAAACTAATCCAGTGCCTTAAACCATAAGCTACATAAAATGTATACATTTCTACAAACATGCTATCAAAGAATTTACTAACAAGACATGTTCATGCAACATGATCCATCGAATTTTTCCCATAACCTACTGTAATTACTTTCTGCAATGCACTGTTGTCTCAGTGGATTTAATCTGTCATTTTTACATGACTATCAAAGCTACTTCGCTAAAGCTTTCAGTCCAGTTCTACTTGAATAGTTGAAAAGATTTAACACATTTTTTTTTACATGTACTTGGTACATACACACATATATTATTGCTGCTTATAGATTCTAGAATGATGTGTAGGTCATTTTTATATTCCCTCTTATCTTTGTATTTTTCCAAGATGATGGTGATTCTGATATTGATTATATTCTCTTTATTTTCAAGAGTAAATAAGATGATTTGGTGTTTTTATTGTTATTATTGTATTATATTACTGGTTAGCTTTCTGTTATGTTTCAAGTGGATCTGGACAGGTTAAATTCATTATGTGAAACAATTTTAGTATGTATTTAGTTTTGTGTGAAGTATTTAATGTCTGCTGGATGATGGAATTGCATCATCTTCAAGTTCAGTTGTTAAAATATTGTTGTTGTTTTCTCTATGTATTCTTTCCTGGCCTTTCTCTCTGCATCAGTGTAACTTTGTATGTAGATCTAATTGTTCCGACATATCAAGCACATTTCTGATTTTCAAAAATTAAAATAAGATTCAGATAACTTTACACTTATGAGTCTTATAATTAGTTCATATAACCTTGCCACTAAGTATACGTTAGTGATGCCAAACAAAAAAATTACAATACATGTTTAACTCATGGACAACTAATTATAAAAAAACCAAAACAATAATAATACCAACAGACACAAGTAAAATTAGTGTTAAGTTTAATCATATCAGTTTCAATGGATTTTCAATCCTTTTGTATATCAATGCTTTTTAAGCATGTTTATTTCCTTTTAAATGTATCATAATTTACAAGAGTAAAAAATGTATGCTTCAATATGATATCTGATGACAGTGATAATGGACAATTCAAACTAAAGTTGAAATAAACTGCGGTCTTGACTTGTTTTTAAAAAAAAGTAGGGGGTATAATCTGGACTGGGGGGGTATAGTCTGGCCTAGCCCAAAGTAAACCCCGGGGTATAAATTACTGGCCTAGCCCAGAATATACCCCGGGTGATATTCTGGGCTAGGCCAGTTTAACCCCGGGTATAGTCTGGTGGGGGCATAATCTGGCCTGCTACACCGGGGTTACACATGGTTCATCATTCACTCATAATTCATATACTGCCATGGACCGCACTATGCACATTTGTAAAGAGATCCTGTTACTGGATTTCATGAAAAGGCTTTGTTGCAATTTATCTGGTGTCATATTCACAGTAAAACTATCGACATATTTTCATATCATGCAAAGACAGAAAGAAGAAAAGAAAAAAAAGTAGCATAACAACACCTTTTATCCCAGCTGTTCAGAGGGACATATCATGTACAGCATCTCTTCCCAAATTTGTAATTTGTATTACTGTGTAAAGAAACTAGCAAAAAAAGATTGAGACCATGGTAGAATAACTGCGGACTGGGTTGATTGAAGAGGAAGCTGTTACCATAAATACTGTATAAATACAGATTTGGGGATGAGTTCCCTATGAGTCACACTGTAAGCAAAGTCACGTCCGTGAGCGGGGAGGGTGGGGGTCGTCACAGGGGGACAGACCCCCCTCTGGTGAGTTAGTCCTCTAGGTAGATGTTTTCATGGTAAATGCGAGGCTTGGGGATTAACGTTCAGAACATGAAATATGCGCCTGGCTAAAGTTAACTCATGGTACTCCTTCCCAGATTTGTGAAATAATTTTAAACTTGAGATTAAAACATTGTTTACAAAGACTATCATAATAAATTAGACTACACATCTGCAAATAAGATTTTGATCTTCTTTGCAGACATCTGTGAATAAGAATAAATCTTTATTTGCAGACATCTGTGAATAAGACTTAAAGAGTCCAGTCTTATTCGCAGACATCAGCGAATAAGTGTGGCCTTCGAAAGTTGACTGCTTTTCTCATGGACAGGCCTACTTTTAGTTTTAAAAGTCTATCATTAATCAAAAGTTATGAGCTCATGTCATGAAGTCATGAAAATAGATAGATCTATGTATACCTCAAAGTCGAATTTCATTGACGAAATATCATAAAAATCACAGAAAAACTGTCTAATCGCATGTTTTGCAAAAGATGCTGGGGCCTCCTTCCAGCATGAACAGGGAATGAAAATACGCAGTTCAATCGCGCGCAGCGCATAAAACGCTTAAGTCTAGACGTAGTAGAAGCGAAGGCAACTGACCCAGCCAAGTTCAGTGCGCTGGGCATTATCTAGAGTCTAGACGTAGAATCTAGATCTAGATCTAGATCTAGTCTTTCCTAATCTAGATCTAGATCTAGACTCTAGATGTTCTTTCCTAATCTAGATCTAGATCTAGAATCTAGACTCTAGATGTAGCCTACGAAAATTAAGGTACCGAGTTCGTTAAATGTGAAAGGGGGCATTTTATAATAATTAATGAATGTTCAGAGTCCCCTTACAGCAAATGACTAGATACATATTATATATTTAAATACCTGGCCAAGGTTATTAATTAATATTACCGTACCACTGTTTACAACCAAGACACCTACCGTTGTAACTTGTGGCTAAAAAAAACTTGTACCTCTTCAAAATCAGCTGACTGCTGGAGGATTGCCAGGTTTCATCGTTGCCGGTGAAGATTTTCGTAAGTCCCAAGAATCTCGTTTAAAAAAAATCCTATGATGAGGTAAAAAATTCCAAGATTTTTTCCAACCAAAAAAGTACGTACTTTACGATTTACAACTTCGTTATCTAGTGAATTTTTAACTAAGCAGTCTCAATGATTAGCTCACAGACCAAGCAGAAGATTCTCTCTCAAACACACATAGAGAATCTCAAACTGCCGGTTAGTCTATTGGCTTTTCACCTTTTGCGTCGTGGTGTCAGCAGAGTATAGATCATACTCTCTGGTGTCATTGGAAAGGCATTAATTTGGGGTAGGGGGTTGTGGAGTGGTAATATAAAGAAATGGCAGCAAATACAAGAAGTTAAAACAAAATGCCAAAGCCTAAGAAAATGCAAAATGCAGTTTCGATCTGGTCTAATAGTAATAAAAAATTAAACTTTCCAAAATAAAAAAAATCTTTAAAAGTTTTCATTTTGCTTTTTAGAAAGGCACTCCTGTTTGTGTTCTTCTGTATTGAAAGACGTCTCTTTCTCAACTCTACAACTATACTATAATTTGTAACAGCACTGAAAATCTACAAAAGTTATTGACTCAACAATTTCCATCATTTGTTGATGAAACAAGACGATGCATAATTAGTGTGTAGTTGTGGTGTTTCACTTGTTCCTGCAGCTGATTAGGCGCACCTTTCTTACGGTTCGTGCCAGGGCGATAAAACGGTAAAGAGATCCTGAAATACAAGACTACTGTAGGACACAAAAGACGTTTATTCATATCAATTTATCATACGCAGCACATACACCTGCTCTCGACTGGGGGAAGAGACGCAGGCTTATATTAACAGTACATTAAGCTTACATGTATTAGCCTAATTACCAATTAACCAGCATTATAAAGTCATTGTTGTGTCACATAGCATAATTGACGACAAGACAAACAGTGTAACGACACATAGGTGTCTTAAATAATCAAGAGTAAGGATAATAAACGGAACGTGGAGTGTGCGATATGAGAGAGAGAGAGAGAGAGAGTGGGGGGGGGGGGAGAAAGAGAGAACCAACAATATTATCTAACGGCTTCTAAACTTTCAATATGCACTAATTATATCGTGGTTACCGATCTAAAATACGTCTAATACGTATTAGTGAACAAGCGGTCTCCACCGTTAGGCTAATGCATGTAGGCCTACATTGTATAGGCTATAACATATTTGAGTTTTTAACATAACGTAAACAACCCAATCACGGACTCTTAACGCCTAATAATATACAAAAACATGTATATATATATATGATTATGATAGAGTCTGGTATCATACCTTCCAGATTCTTATGCTTATGGGGAAGACACGTAGGCCTCTATCTATTGTTTACAGAGTTATACATCGTAGATATCAGATAGCATCAGATATTATTATCTTAATACATGTATCAGCAAAAACAGTATTATACATACATGTAAGTAGGCCTACATGTATTAAAGAGCACTTATCTGTCAAAAGAAGAATACATGTACATGTACATTGTACACGGCACAAAGACGTACCGTTATCATATCAATTATCATACACAGCACCTAGCTCTCGGTTGGGGGAAAAGACGCAGTGCTTGGTACGTTTCAGCTTTATTTTAGTATGGTCGTTGCTCGTGACATTTACACTACACCCCACTTTCCTAATTTTTTTCTTTGTTCTTGTTTCTGCGTGCTTTTGTGGTAGGATTAATTCTTTCAGAATTTTGCCCGGGCAGCGGCCTTGTTCGCCCGCTCTTCTCGACTTTAACAAAGGCATCTTTAACAAATAACAGCGCAACGTTCACACAGGGCCTTCTGAGTTTGTCGACCTTATCCGAGAAGACTAGGTGCTCGATCCTACCTACCATAGGATCAGGGACAGGAACTTTTTCCCCAAAACAAATTCCAACATGCCTGCACCGACCGGGGATCGAACCCGTACCTTGGGTAGGCCTATGACTATGAGAGGCGAACACCTTGCCTCCAGACCACCCTGTCCCCGTAGTGCTTGGTGCTTAACAGGCGGGGTTTTATACCCTTTCCTCAGTGTACATAGTACATGTACGTGTAGTACTAAATGTACTTGCCCACCCTGTTGCGGTCTTGGGGCGGGTCAGTACATACAACTGTCCCTCACACTGGTCACAGTTTCATACTGTGATTGGAACACGGTTTGCTCTAGTTAATTGTAGGCCTACGCTCCTTCATACAAAATAACAATAATTAGGGCCTAACATGTTCATGTACTGAATGCATGTACATGTACTCCCATAATAAGCAGGCCCTACCACATCGATAATAATAGGCCTACATGTAATAATACTGATTAGATCTACATTGCACATGAATTTTGAGACAAGCACATCATGAGGACAAAACGATTAGATCTAGGAGATCTTTCTTTGAATCTTTCTGCAATGCAGGTTATGACCCGCACATTTTTTATTACCTTTATGGCTAGCTCCTCATTTCGGTCATTTATCGGTTCTGTGGTTTCGCTTGCCGTAGGCCTATCTTTCAATCTTTAGCTCTAGTCTAAGACTAAAAAGACGTTAGACACCAATACTGTGGTCAGTAATTTGACAATAAACCATGAAATTATATTTACATGCAAAACGAGTAATATACATGCAGGCCCACATACAATGTAGTAATTTTGTGGGTGGAAACTGGCCTTCTTACCATTAGGGTGGTTTCTCCAGCCATTGCTATGGTTTAGACTTATTTGGACAAATTTTAATGCACATTGCATGTGCTTGTGTCAGTTTCCCCAGATACACACTAAAACGCTCACAGTCACAGTACAGTACACATAATTATTTTATGTTTCTGCATGGGATTGGGGTCATCTGGGATCGACCCACAACGTCCACAAAGCAGTTACATCTACACATGTAGTTTTTTGTGTTTTTTTTTTATTCTGTTAAACACAGAATGAAGAGATTGTTTGTAAAAATTGACAATTTAGCATTAAGTAAAAAGCTGACAAAAATATCAAAACCACAGTAAAACTGTGAAGTCCAGGCAAGGCTTAAAATTAAAGCAAAGCCAAAACTTGGTGAAATAGAAAAAGAAAAAGTTGTAAATATAGCAAAGCCTCCCGTAAGAAATACATATAGGCCTACATACATGTAATTGTCACGAGCAGAGTTAGGGTCTTGGGGATGTTACGACTGCACGAGAGGCAGCTAACTCACACTCGGACACAACCACACAAGAAAAGTATTAAATAACTAGAGCGTATATATGTCAGGCCGGTCAGGCCATAGTTTACATAAATATTAATAACAAAGCAAAAGACAATAGAGGTATATATTCAAACCAAAAAAACTCTAATTAATAACTTAACCAATGATATTCATGTAACTATGGAGGTACTGCAATCAATAGCAAATAGGTATATTATACGAAACTAGATATCAATTTAAAGTGACAGTTGAGTCGCCACTGGCCAGTCGCCAGGCAAACTCTCCATAAATCATATGGGCTTAAATGTTAGGAGAGCCCAGTACGTTCAAAGCCTACAGAAGCACTCTTCGGCTTGTAGGTAATTCAAGCAGTTGCCAAAAGACTATATTTTATGCACAATCACTATTCAATTCATCAACAATGTGCTATAATTATTATTCCAATCATACTATGGCAATAGATCTATGATACAGGACACTCGTGGTCGAGTGCCAGCTGGGGTTTCCTTAGTCTTCCTATGAGGCTGTAGTTCTCTCTCTTATCTCCGATCTCTATTATACTTGAATAAATAAGATATATTACCATTGCTCACGCCTACTGGTAGGCGCGAACATCAATATAGCGCAGCGTGGGCTTTCAAAGGTCAGCCCACTCAGACCTTTCTTTCTAGAGCTCAGTCAGTCCGTTAGCAAGGACTTCTTGTCTTCAAAGCACACAGTTCAGGTACTGGTCAACCGGAGATACTTCACGACACGATGCTTCTGCTCGCCTGTATTCACCAAATCTGAACGTTACACGATGTCTTATACTATCTAACTACCCAGCGTGCTAGTCCGCTGGCCCAACTAGTTCAGCTATCTCATAGGTCGAAACCTCCCACCATTTTAATTGTAGTAATACGTCTGCACTATTCTACCAGCCAGTTAACGTGCAAAAACTTGTCTAGTCATACTTAACAATGTCAACTAGCCCCACCTTGTTTCACCCCTACTCCATTACTTATTAATCACGAACATTAAAACCGACAAGCGTGAATCTAACCGTTTAACTTTACATTTATTTACTCACCAACTATAATTTGGCGAGGACCGTTCAAGGCCACCAGCCAATTTCTCATGGCCCTGGTAAAACAACAACAACTCACTCTCTGCGTGAATGTGAGAGGATGAACGACTTTATTTTTAATGTGCTTTCATGGTAGCTCTGGTGCGTGAGTGAGGGACGGCCACTCATAGTAGTTTAGGGACACTTGGCCGAGTACCATTAATTGGATTATTTCCCTTGTAATACTAGCGCGGGACCCGTTATTCACATCACGGTGAAAAGCGCGCATTTTGATTGGTCAGTTGGAAATGTTGACCACCGGGCTTCCAACTCTTATATCATGGCTTTAAGTTTCTTACAACTCGCTCCTTCGTTGTTATCCACCGACAGAAAGACGGGAACCCGAATTCATTTTTGAGAGTAGACAATACCCTATCGGTACAAAATAGGTACTCATGATAACGTTTGTTATCAATGGAGATACGTCGTATTAATGGACGAAAGTATCCCGCACAAAATTGTCGAATGTTGTTAGTCCTGACACTTTGAAAATTTATATTAAAACTATTACCGGGTTTCTGGTATAAGTAGTCAGTCAGAATTTTAGCAGCAAGTTTCCAATTTATAATGGTACCAATTTTGTTGTACCTTGATGCACATATCCTATTGAAATAATTAATAAGAGGGTCTCGGATTTAAAGCAAACTATGAGTTAGACGCATGTTATCCCCGATAATTCCAACCTGGGTCAAATTTATTCAATTATAGCTGGAGGGGACCATAGAGTAATTTCTGCAGTTTACTGGGATACCTAATTGACTTTTGTGTGCACCCTTTTAACCGTACTGTAAATTCGATTGTGTTAGGACCCTAACCGGTTATGTTGTTCGGCTGGACTCAATGTCCGAGCCTTTCACTTGTGCAACACGGGCTACGTAATAGCTCTCTCGGACGTCCGCGCTGGCTCATAGATAGGATGCCGGTTCGAGTGGTCAGTACACTCCATCATAGACGCAGAGACAAGAGCCGACAGCACAGTTAACCCAGACCAGCAACCCGGGCCCGTAGCAGCTCAGAGGCTTGCCGACGCTTGCCATCGCCACCCCGCCCCATAAGGCATGAAGCGGTAGCGCAGGGCCCGGAGAGACTTTGGGTAAGTTGGAGACTATTATATTAGAAGTGACTTTAATTTGCGCACCCCCCCCCCCCCCTTTCTTGGATGCCGCGTAGAGAATGCTGATCTACAGAGACCATTATGAGTCCGGCTCAACGGTAATTGCCATTGTCATTAGACGTGTAGGATGCGCGATGCAGCGCAGTGTCTTGATATTGTGACTTTATTGTCAAAGTTAACGTTTGCGGTGCTAGATGATAATGATGGCTCGCTACCCAAGCTATCGCGATTTGCTTGTGTGCATATATATAGTGTGTGTGTAGCATTGCCTTGTTGTGGTAGGCAGTGAGGATTTCCTGACATGTTGATGTGGATGACTTATGTTATAGCGAGCGGCACTCTACACTTGATTGTATTACGGGTATTTGTGTACCTTGCCAGTACCACTATGCTATAGAGAGCAGTGTGATTGTGATTGCGTGTTTAAGATGTGTAAGTAATTACATGTATTGGAGATATATAATATTAGTTGGGCCTCACATGGGTGAGCCCCAGGATTGTTCTATGTGCGGCGGTGGATGAACAATGTTTCAGTGAGTCTACACATGTTGCAATGAGTCTCGCCGACATATATATATATATATCATGTGCATGTATTATAGTTATCCAGATGTATTATGCTTCTATGAGTTTCGTAAGTGTGTGAAGGACAGTTTCATTTTAAGGAATGTACACATTACTTTATGTATCTAGTGGTGTGTCATACGCATGTTAGCCTGGCGGCATAGCTCCGCGGCTAAGGTCAAAGGGCATGACCCTTCAGTATCGATTGGGAAGGGAAGTAACCAATACAATAGCCCTGGGGCGGGTTAGTACTAATAATGGGAGTGGGCCTATGAGGATGGCCTGCATTGGGATGCAGCGTCTGTGTTATGGACGGTCAGTGGGCCATGTTGGCCACTGCGTTATTATTTTATGGAATGGCCACCCTGGATGTGCTGTACACCGGCTCAGTGGAGCGAAACTATTGTGTTCTTGCCCCTTCATTTGTTATGTCCTTCATACTTTGATTAGTACATTAATTAGTTTATGTTGCCAGTGTACTAGGAAACTCCTTGTGTATATGATATAGCCACTTGTAGTTGTTATTCATTAACCTTAGCGCTATTTTATTCCATGCATACATATCCAGTTGGTTATTGCTTAAATTCTATATTATGTTGTTGTTGCTTGATTTAATACTTAATACTATTAATATGTATGTCCACCATTGATTGTCTGATTAATGTTGTCATTATATCCTAATCATGTTTTTGTCTTTTTCTCTTGTTCCAGCTTATGGCTGGTTGGGCTTTTTTTGTTTGGTAGTGATACCTTTGTTAGGCTTTTGAATAAATAAGATTGCCAGCAGAACCTTGTGTTTGTTAATCCTGTGTATCCTAAAGGGAGTTACTATTGAACCCACGCAGTAACCACATTACCCACTCGTAGTTCATCCAACATGAGTTTTAATAACATCTGAATCATGACAGTAATAATAGTACCCAAACAATACGATAAAGCTCAAAGAAAACTTAGGGAAGACCAGAGACATGCTATGAAGTATGATGCTACTACACGTATTACTATTATTATACGTAAAATGCCTCTGGGGAAGACATAGAAAAATAAATCAATATCGGTTAAATGCCTCCTTCAAAAAATTATTTTAAAAAAAAAAAACAGAAAAAAAATAATTGGAAAATTGAATAGATAAAACAGTCAAACAATAAAAAAAATGTACAACATGTAAGTACATGTGATGTATAAGTCTTCCTATTGATATCACTTTCTACATTTTTTTTATTGTTCGATTATTTTATCTGTTTAATTGTCCACTTTTGTTCTGTCGTTATTGTTGTTGTTTATTCCCTTGGAGAAGGTGTTTGATCGAAATATTGATTTTTTTCTTTGCGTTTTATTGTACATGTTACATACATTAATTTGTATCGTTTGGGTATTATTTCTTACTAGAGGCTTTGCTACACAAAAAAAAAAATAACACAACTTTTTTCTTTTTGCCAATTTTTGACTTCAATTTAAGTAGGGTTTGGCCAGCTTTGTTGGACCTTAAAATTTTCACGCCTGGACGATTATCGTAACCACTACAGGGACGACAGAAAATATCAACTAACTTGCGGAAGAATTTGGGAGTCTGTTTTATGTAATACATTGTACTTATTAAATCATGAATGAAACCTGCCTTCAAGTATTAAGAAGAGCTGTACATGTATACATTTACAATTACATGCATAAAACACTTCATGTACATGTATTACATGTAGTTATCTCTGACTCTGAGACTGAGATTTAGCTCCATGGTTTTTCTAAAGAAAATGTATGCTGTATGTTCACACTGAAAGTGAAAGAATGTTCTTCGCCTCTCAGGACGCATAAATTGAAATTGCAGCTGGTAAGTGCCAGAACAGATGACACTGATTGAAGAAACTTTCATACTAATTACTATCGACTGATTACTGTTGTCCATATGATAAATCTGTCCCGAGTGTATTAAAATGATTTTGCTGATATTGCTAAATAAATGAGTGCAGCACTTTTTATCACTTCTCTGTTCAGAACTACACCCCCCCCCCCCCCCCATCCCCAAGTGCATCTAACAATAATTCAATAAATGTTATCACATGTTATTAAACAAACAACAACACTGACTCCACTACCATGACATCATCAAAAAAAGCATTTCAAAATTCAATTCAATTCATCCATAAATGGAAGTCCTGACTCAGATGGGTTCATAGAAAACCAACAGCAACAACCGAACACAACAAAACAGAGCAGTTTTCTTTCAAGGAAAAGAAGATCATAGTGATAATCAAACATTACACTTTATTTCAGACACATTGTCTTAATGTCAATCAGTTCACTTTTACTGCAGAATGTCCATTTTGACAAAACACACATGTAATTATAATTTCTAATTAAATTTAATGATAAAAAGATCACAAACAGTAATTACTATAACAAATAAAACCACCATTTTCATCCCACTTCTAATGCTTGTGGACTGTTGGGGAACAATGTTAGAGCCCCTTCCATAAAACAATGTTAATGCACAAATTTATTGATATTACAGAAAATATTAATTTACACACGCATGCGCAAAGTAATCAGTATCATTTCGAAACAAGAATTTATATACATAATAATTAATATTAACCAATGTTATTGTGGTTGAAATGTCCAACTAGACCTTGGCATTAATTTTGACAATACTTCCTCAATCATGTCCCTGAACATGCTTTTCAAGGTTTGTACTAATTGTAGACAAAATCATCATTTAACATGTAGCAAATGAGCAAACATGAACATATGAGATGGCTGTTTTCCACATTGCATATTATATTGTGAAATAACACATTCTATAACTTTAAGGCAGAATTTGTATGATTTAGTGAACATCATAATGAAGTACATGTAATTTAAACTCAGGTCGTAGAAACTTCCAGCTTTAGACTGTGATCTAGGGGTCAAAGATGCTTCACAATGCTTACAGTTGACAACAATAGTAGTCCAAACTGATTTTTACTTTTTATCACAACTCACCAGTTATTGTCTAATCTGATGGTGCTTGCTTTTCTAAGAATATTTTGATACTATCATTCTGGCTTAAAGGCTTTGAAAATTATGGCATTTTCAAAAGTGAAAACACCTCGAATTTGCTACCTTTTGCAAATTTTAATTACACAATAGTCCAACTTTGACCACCCATAAAATGATAGTTTATTGAGTCACCATATTAAAAATGATCAGTTTCCAAGTGAAGGTAGTGTACATTACGCACATTTTTTTTTTCAAGGGGTACAAATAAAATACAAGCATCTTATTTTACTTTTTTTAGCCATCAAACTTCATCCGACATCAATTCTTTGTGAACTCTTACAAAGGAGACAAAATAATGTTTTTTGTTTTTTTTAACTGAAAAGGAAGTCAACTACATTGCCATTGACTTAGCACTGAGTGTAGGAAAAAGGTGACGAAATTAAGCATTGGGTGGGTCTATAAGAACACTTAGCGCTTTGCTCCGAAACATGCCCTGTGTCTAATTTTGGCATACCCTGAAAATACAATGGTTGAGGTTCATTTGCATATGATTTTGATCCTGATCTATTAAAGTTTCCGCCAGTTTCTCGGTCAACAAACTTTTCAACAAATGATTTTTAAAGGAGCTTCTTCTGAAAAGAGGAAAAATGCATTGAATTAAACCTCATTTATCTGGCTTTCTGTGTGAGTTATTTTCAAGCACCTACGCTACATCCGCATGACGCTCCGCGATCCTTTGTTATGGGGAGGTGAAATTGGTATGTGCGGCTCAGGGTGAAAACAGCAAGACTACGTCTTGTTCAAGCAATAAAAATACACAGCTACACAGATTAAACAGTACCAAAGATACTATACTTTGACAGAGGAAGGATTGTACTTTATTTTGATATCAGATGCATGCCGTTTTAACACACAGCAGTGCTCCACTAGTACTAGTAGCCTTGTTGTAATGCTGGCCTAAAATTATGCCAAAACAGGATTTCGCCCCTACAGCAGGGCAGTTTGGACTACCTAAAAGAATTCATGGAGAGATCACAAAGCTAGTGATATTGGTCATTACTGGTAATTAGCAGCCTTCCCCTTCCCCTAGCATCAGCAATAAAAGAAGATAGAAAATTGTCAAGTTAAAGCTTGGGATGATTAGTTTTGAATACAAATCATGTTACTGCTCTCTGATCAAACTCATTGCCATCCATCAATCAATTCAATGTAAAGAAAATCAAAAAAGATTAGAAAACCCAAAAATTGTTGATAAAATCATTTCTTAAACCGACTGAGAGAGAAATCAAACATCGAAATTCTTTGAAACCCTGGATATTCTGAGATTATAATGGAATGGAAGAGATACTCTAAACTCAGTATCTAATCTGAATTCATTCAGAAGTGCTGCTAGTAAAAAGTATTTTTTTTCTCCTCTTATTATTCACGATTTCCCCTCTAAAACTAAAAGAACGAAGCCCCTTTTCATCAAATATTTTCTCTTTATAATATAAACTATTCAAATGAAGTGTCCAGTGGACACACTTAGTGTCCTGAACGATTGCACTTTATTTATACTGAAAGTGTAAAATGCATTTTGTGTCGTCCATATTTCTCCAAAAAGTAACTCTGTGTGTAATTGAAAAAATACAATTCTGCTTTGGCAAAATCTGGGAAGAATTCACGATGATAATTCTCAATGACCTCATGAGCTTCCTCATTGGTTGAATCATAGTGGTGGAGGCTTTTTCTTGCTGTAAATAAAAAAAAGTGCAGTTATCGTAGTTTTCTTGCTGTGCAAGCATGGTAGCTCCATTCACCCTACTGCTACCAGACTGAAACAATTGCACCACACTATGGGCTTTTGAAATGGTTATCATAGTACATGTAACTATACATGAATAAATTTGGTATTGGAACTTGCATTGACCTTGATTTTCAACAAAGTAACCAGGTGAGTTCAAATAGCATAGCACTGAAAAATTAGCAGATTTAAATAATTCATGTAGATAGACTAGATGCAGTGGTAAAACTAAATTCATTATATAGAAACTGATGAAAAGACATTGCTTGAGCATGTTGTCACAAATCCCAGACTGGGAGATGTAATAATTTATGACAGGACAACAATCACGAACAAACAAGTTTAACACCTAACAGAACAACCCATCAGACTCACACATTTATTTAAACATAATCATACAGATAATAGCGCAATTACATACATTATATTATTGAAATTAACTGCCGTACAACGGCCTTATTCTCACATGCACTCTTCCTCGGATCCACAACCCGGTAGTTACTTCCTAAAGGCACTTCGGCCTCAGCCTCTCCCCTCAGGGTCGTAATAGCACATTAATAATTCACTGGCACCGCAGTCTCTCAATATCACCTTCCTATTGTCATACACCTTAGCATTCCACTAGCACCTCCGCAGGGCAATAACACATTATCATTTCAATAGCCCATCAACATGGCAATAGTACATTATCAGTTCACTAGCCCATCAACATGGCAATAGTACATTATCACATTCACGCTCATATCTACGTCCCTGTCCGTGGCCTGACTGCCACAACTTTATGTGCCTCTACTGTCCTGCACCGACAGCCTCACTTCTGGCCTATGTGTGGCCTCCGGCCCTATGCTGGCCTATCCCCCGTGCTCACTGAGGCGGCTCTTTAGCCCGTCCCCGACACCTACAAGAATAACATTACATTGGTATAATACCCTACCATTTCTATTCACTCCACCTCTCCTTACAACCCATGAAGCGTACACACAATAGTTCACCTTTCACTCACCAAACATCTTACGGTAACACACCTCCATCGGAGTACACAATACTCACTCGTGCTACAAATCCATGAACTCACTTTCATCTATCGCTCATGGCGCACATTGCTATATCCAATATCAAGGACTTCCACATTCCTCACATATACTTATTTACATCATGGTAATAGACGAATATAATATAATACATCAATCATAATTATCAATCAACGTTCTACCTACCAGTCATCACTGGAAAAAACACTCTCATCCGTCTTCCGACTGCTCCCCTTATGTTCGCCCGCTGGGCTCTTACTAGCGTCCGTTCAGTAGGACCTTCTAACTTGCAGTGATAGTAATACAGCGCTTTCGCCTCATTCAGACCCCCCCCACAACTCACAACATGCACGCTTTAACTTACTTGTCTACGTGCGTTAATTTTACTCTCCTCCTTTCACGTCTTTCCCTACTTGTCTGCCGTGAGCCCTTCTTACTCTACACCCGCTCTGTAGCAATCCCCTTAATTGCACTCACTCCACTCGTGACACATGTGAAGCATAAAAAACTTTGAAACGCAATATACATAATACATGATAATAATCCTTTACTTTTTATGTCCCCTCATTAGCTCCATCACAGAATATGAAACCTCCAGGTGAAAATGTAAATTTGACACATTCTGTGCCATTATTAATAGAGTAAACAATGGTTAAACCGAAATCAGGGGGAACCATGTGTTTGTTTTCGGTTTAGAAAGTTTAGTTTAGTGACAGGAGGCTTGAAGTCCAATCTACATTGTGTATCTAATTTCAAAAGAGGAAGCCCAAATTACTATTGGAGATGGCAAACAAATGTAAGTGCATAAACAAAAGAGATGCAATAATTATGCCCTCACTTGCTGGGTGTTTTTGACTAAGAATGAGGATAGACTCAAGCCTAGAGACACACAAAGCATGGCTATGCAGGTGAATGTGGACAATCTCTCAGAGTAGAGAAACATGAGGGTGGACAGACTGTCTAGAACAGAACCGCTGCCCTGCTGATCTTGTTACCTTCAGCGTACACGATGCCATGAATTACGCTGTCTGCGTTCACAAGTATTGTCTTCCTGATGTCAAACACTTTATACGAAAGGCCACCTGATGCACCCAGCATCTTGTCTGCTGCTGTCTGATTTCGAACCAACAGGTCTATAAGCCTCCCTCCCTCTCCCCCAACCCCTGTAGTGCTGTGATTTTTTTAGAGAGGGAGGGGGGTGGTACAGTAACTTGAGTTGGCCTATCCAAATCACAGTGGGCTGGCCATTGAATCCAGCAATTTTCACTCCAGTTAGGGTTATTTTGGTTTAGTACTAATTTGTTAACAAAGATAGAGAGGATAATTCATTTCTTTGATTACCTGGTAAACAAAGACAACTTCCTGTTCCCTGAAGCTTCACCAAAATTTCACAATGAATGCCAAACTGTCTACAAGCACTCTATGTCTTTCCAACTACTTACATTCTTACAAACTAAATATATCTAAATGTACAAACATGAATTTACCTTCGCTGACAAAAAAATCAGCAAAATACTGGGAAACCTTGATTGCATGTGCATTGTGATCAATTGCTTGATCTGTCTGCCACAGGAAGACATTCTTCTCAGGATGCCACTGTACTCCATAGAATGGATATTTATAAGCTGTGAAGAATAAATTAGGTAACGACCTTGAGAATGTCTCTTGTTATTCATGTTTGGAACAACATGTGTAATATAGCATCACAACACAATTCTATTCATTCCCTGTACCTCTGGTTTATCCACAACTGATTTTCTCTCTCCTCACAAAAAAATTCCCAAACAAAACTAACACAATGCTGATGTATCTCTGTTCTTAATCTTATTCTTATCTCTGTCTAACTCATGTCACAATAAATACATGTATAGTACATAACATGCATCTATGATTCCAAAGATAAGAACACTGTCAGCCAGTGTCAGACCAGATTTCTGAGGCTCACAATAATACCCAACACCAATTAACATGTCTATATATATCTAGAACCATCTTTGTAAAATTATCGAAGTTTTATAAATTTTGAATCAACCACTGCTAGTTACCCATCTTGCGACTTATATAGATGGCTGTTGACATAATGGAGTTTATAGTGTTCACCAAAAGTATCTCATTCTAAATAGCACAAAAGTGTATACCTTCTACGGTTGACACAAATTCTTTTCCATCACGTCCTGCGTTAGTGGATATCAAACGATAAAATTTATGCAAGGCAGAAATTTTGCCAAAGTCCTGTGGGTGGAAAAAGAGAGAAACAAATTTACTTCTTAAGTTGGATAAACTTTTAGTTGCTCTGGAGATAATTTTTGCAAAAAATGTCAGATATGATGAAAGCAGTGAAAGATTTTCTCTTTCAGGTTCGGGATTGATTGATTTGTTAATTAATATTGAAAGATAAGGACCACTGAAATTTTCAGGAAAAATGGTACCAAATACAAGCACGTGAAAAATTGAAGAAAAAACTCCAGAAACATTATATCCATTGTCTTTCTACATGGCAGAATTGTACAATCTTTTACTGAAGTCTTCAATTCCACTTGATGAAAAGGCAAAAAGATCACAAAGATAATTTTTAGTTAGCAAGTAGTTTTCGGATACTAAATACGACTCTATGTTTCTGTGAATATCTGTTGACTTACTCTCACATCTCTAAGAATACCACAAAATATCTTTAACCTATCATCCTTTCACCCTGGAATACTATCTACGCACTTTCTCCACCTTTGAATGCAAAAGGCTTTTTTATTAGGCCATCTACAGTAACCAAATTTTACATGTTCATTTCAAATACTGCGGAGGGTGCACGGAAGTTTTCATTATTTTGCTTAGTTTGGTTCTTGAATTTATAGAAAATGCATTGTTTCATCGTGCTGTCAATAACTCTCACTTTCATCCTCCATCTTGGCTCCATTCTGTTATAGTACCGTGCATGTCATAAAAAGTAACCATATCAAGCGTTCAGTTTGGTGCGTAGTGTCCTGGCGTGCATGGGTTCTGAAGCAAGACTGCAGATTACTACTTTTATTATAAGAGAGAGAGAGAGAGAGAGAGAGAGAGAGAGAGCACAGGATTGTTTATTCCGGGCAATGCCCGGTACGTCATCTAGTAATTATATATTATGCATGCTAGATGAGGTATCCAACATTATCCCGGATGATAAACCTGTGAACCCACCATTCTATCTCTCTCTCTCTCTTTTTTGCCTAGAAAGCTTCCCATATTCTAGTCTTACTCCAGATTTCATGAGCACCAGAGCTCTACGCACTCATGTCTGGCAGGGAAATTGCGTGCATGGAATTGAAAACGCATCTTAATATCTTTTCCTGTGCGCTGGGCTTACTACAGGGAGTCAAGACAAAGACCATTGTATCTTACATTTTTACAACTTTTAACTTAAAAATATCCTAAACTTGAAACAACACAATTGGTTGATACAAAGATATTTGGCTGGAAAAGTTGTCACTTGGGAAAAATTGATTTTATGATTTTTGAAACTGACATTTAGGTTGTAGTGTCAATCAAAAAAAGGGCCAACATTGCACCCCAGTGAATTACTCCCAGCACCATTTTTTTTTAATAATAAGATTAGCAAGCCTTACTTTTAACAGAAGACTGTCATGATGGTTATTCTGGGTGACAGGTTCTGTTTCCAGGTACTTGCGAATATCTTTGGGCATATCCTTGAAAAGACGACTCTCTTGAAAGCCTGCATATATGACAAGGGTAAAAACACTTTAGTAAAAGATTTATACATTAGTCTAATCCAGTTATGATAATAATTTATGTTATTTAAGCCATATAGGTGGAGCTCTAATTTCTACCTTTGTTTGTTATGTTTACATCTTAAAAATAAAATTAAAAACCAGCAACATGAAAATTGATAGGTGTATTCACCTGAGGTAATGCAGTATATGACACGCATTCCAGTACAGAATAATAAAAATTTGATAGCCTGGGAAAGTTTTACTGATTAGCATATTACTTGCACTTTAAAGGAGCTGGTAAAGAAAACTAAATTAAAATCCTTCAAACTAGATGTGTTTGTGAACTCAGGTCTTTCACAAAAATTCTTTCTCAGTGTCTAAAGGCAAAAACAAGGCATCTTCAAGTTGTAATAGTGTAATAATATAATACAGGCCTATGTGTGATTCTAATTGTACTTGATCCAACTGTCTAAATAGGGGGGCAATACTGTTAACCATATTACAATTCTAATAATGATCTGCTGTACCTTTTACTAGTCTCAGAGGCATAGTCAGATTCTCTGTATCTGTATGCTGCAGGTAATTTTTATTTGCTGTCAGAACTGTCAATTCTTCGAAGCCAAGGCATGTACCCCATACAGGGAAATAGTCTCCAGCATCATTGGCCTGAAACAAAACAACACAAAAAAAACAAAAACAAATAATTATGACAAATTATCATAGATCATCTCTGAATATGCTGCATGTGTTTAAGTTTTATAATTCTCAGACTAATCCATTTATTCTAGAACTGGTCATTTGGTTATCATTTCTTTGAACAAACCAAATTACAAAAGCTTCATGTAGCAAACTATCAAATACATATATATATGATCAAGAAACCAATTACTATTAGCATTTGTAATTCATTGCACTGTTGGACTTTGATCTGCTTTTAGAGAAAGGCCAAAAAGTTTGAAGAGATCTCTAATAAAAATTTCAGCAGAACCAGTATCATCTTATAAGGCTATTATTATCATTATTTCAATAGAAAGAGCAAATGTTTTGAGAGATGCACATTTAAATTCTGAAGGTGCATACAAGCTAACAAAATGCCCCCCTCTGCACTCAAGTCCATTACCTTAATAGCCATGTCATACAAATAATTTGCAGATTGAAAATATGGTCCTGAAACAGGGGATGCAGACCCTCCTGGGAAAAAGACTCTGTTGGGAAAAAAATGTCAAAAGACAAATAATTGCATTTTAAAAAACACGTTGAAGCTTTCAAGTGTCAGAAAATTCATCTTTAGAGTGTAACAACCACCTTCGTCTGTAACACAATGGACATGGTGGTTCTTATGGCTCATTTTATTTAATTCATCATATTATAAAATTCACAACCTGTCAATAAAATTGCTGGTGAAATGTGTTACTTCTTATGAAATCTTCAAATTAGGGGAATTAATGAAGCCTCCCTTCAGAAGCTTGGTAAGTATAGTATGTAATTACATGTAATAGTATCTTTTTGATATTGTACATCTAGTATGCAGTAATTAGTTCAACTTTAAATGAGAAACCACATGAAACATGAAAACATTTTTTATGTTAGGGTGAGACAAAGCAAAAGAAAAAAAAAAAAAGCAATTTCTTAACTTACCCATTAATGTTTTCAAATAATTTCTCATAGTACGCCAATGGCTGCTTCCCTCTATGAATAAGAGTAAACAAGCAAATAAATATTAAAAACAACAACAACAAAAACTGAATACCATTAATTTATCCCAAAATAATTATACAAGAATGAAAGTGCGCTTAAATCAAATTCATTATACCATGGAATGTCCTGTATTGATAATGATATACTACATTTCAGTGGGTTTTTTTAACGATGATAGGCATTACATCACCAATCCTTAATTGCCACACAAGCATAAACCGACAGCGGCAGAGTTAATAAATTTGTTCATTTAGTGGGAGATCTCATATTGCAATGACTATCCTTATATTAATATCTTTTAGGCTATCATTGATTGTTACTGAAGTTTCTAAGCAGTGAACAAACAGATTTGATACCTAAAGGAATGATAACTTTTTTTTATTTTAGTCTTGTCATCCATTATAATGATTATCTCCCACACAGTATACATAATTCCCATTTTAGGGTGATTTTATCAACTATAGAGTCCTGGCAGTAAACAAAATACAGGTAACTTAATCCATTTGATACCCTCTATAAACTAAAGTCCTCAGAGATTTGTTTAGCAATGTCTGAATAATGATCTGCCAAATAGCAGAGAGGAAACCATATATATATATTATTATGCATTTATTTGCATTGAAACATTATTTGAAAGCAACCATGGATCAAACCATCTGAATCAGTACCTGACGGGAACCACGCGTGCACCAGCCATTTCCAAATAATGCACATAAGTGGCCTGAATGTATTCCTGTCCAATTTCAAATGATGTTGTGGGTTTTGTGAGGATGCCTATGGAAAAATTGTTGACTTGAATGATGCTGATAGTAAAGAATAGTATGAACGAACACAAAAACACAACAAAAGAATGAACACCCATAATTATTATTACAACCTAATTCATTGCCCCTGGATTTTTGACGTGATTTGTTATCTGACAGAAATATGTGTTATTTTTTACATAAATCATAAGCCAAGTGCATTTAAATTTAATGTTGCCGTTGCCAAAACGCAAATAAATATTCAGCGAAGGATGGAGTGATGATACGAGATGATGCCATTTTTAAATTTAAATAAAATGTATACATACCCATACTGAGAGCATTATTATTATCACATTTCTATAAATAATATCTTAGTTACCATTATATTATATAAATTATATTAAATTAACAATGTAGGGCCTAATTATCATTGACAAATCAATAAATTTCGCACAAGTCAGAATGACAAAATATGAGAAAATGAGAGAGAGAGAATGGTTTATCCAAAAACTAACCTATGATTGGTCTATTGTTGATGCTCATTGCACAACACTGATAAACTGTGCATACAATTACAAGCAACAAAACAGTGTGGACAGGGTGGTTCAGTGAATTCATGTTGGCAGCACGATGCATCAACTGTGTAGTGAGAAGAAAAACGAACACAAGATTTATCTTATCTTCCGTCTTCAGGTTTTTTTTACTTCATTGTGAAATTTAATTTACCCACATTGTCATCATTTAAGATACAGTTTCATCGTTCTGAACAGGGGCATTAACCCATCCGCACCCTACACTATCGTCTCACATTTCCTTCCCCTCTTGCACATGCAGTCCTTGTTTGCAGTGCACAAAGCGCTTTTTGGGATGTACGCATGTCGTTTCCATTATGCAACGTCTCTCAAATACCAGTCTGTGCTGCATAGGTGTACTGTGTATCATAGATTATTTACTGTATCAACACTGTTTCATGGTGGGTCTTTTTTAGGACGAGCGGTATTAACATCGATTTTCTCGAAAACAGTCGTTGGATTCGTTTCGAATTTTGCGTGGGCTCATACTTGACTCTTTATGGAATTGATTTTTTTATTTGTTGGACTGTAGCCTGATTTTGAGTTTAAAAAATTGCTCCTTTCCCCTTTGCAAAAGATAACAAAAACGTAGGCCGGTCAGGGTTATTAAAAGAAGGCAGTGGCTATTCTTACGGCAGCCAGTGAATATTTTTCTTTGTTTGGCCTTACTTCCGCTCAAGCGCCAATGGCTGCCCCAGCCCCTTTTCGCCCGATTAGTCAATCTGACCACCGCCCATTGATACAAACTGACTCTCACGCCCCCCCCCCCCCAAGTCCATCTGACCATTCCAATGCACACTTGAATTGACAATTTGGATGAACTAACAAAATTAATAAGTACTATTGGGATATGAGCGTAATTCTTACGGCTGCCGTAAGAATAGCCACTTCCTTAAAGAAAGAAACCATTTCCATAGTACCAAGGTTGCAAAATAAATTATAGAAAATATATGTTCACATTGAACGGGAAAACGATGTGTTTTATAATGCTACACTCATGGAACAATTACTTCAAATAATGAAGATAAAAAAAAAAAGTTATTTTTTACTTTAGCCTACATCAAGGCAACCTTTGAAAGACACTTTATTTGTGAATCTGCAACTGCAGGCTCATACTGTACATAGAATCTACCTACACTGAAACTTCCTGTAAGATATCAGAGCGCTCTCAGTCTTAATTCCAGTCCAGTGCTGATCCAGTTTCCTTCTCCTTTGTCTTCAGTCTTCTAGACTTTTTAGATAGCTGCGTCCAGATTAAATCAAGAATTGTTCCTTGTGGAGACCATGTGGTTCAATCAGCAGGCGGGAAATTATCCGAAGTTACGTGATCGTTGGGCAAGGAGAGATAGCCATTGGCTGGTAAAGAAAGCTCGCAAATAAAGTTACGTTGGGAGTGAGTGAACCTGTGATCTAAATACATGTACACGTAATATCATGACGGTGGAATGAGCTGACGAATTCGAACAAGCCAAATTGGGAAGTCCGAAGTCGGATCAACCAAAGGATAATGTTTGTGTTTTCAATAGAGATAAAGACTAAAGAGGGAGAAAAATTAATCTGTTCACACCTTCCCCATTTCCCTCTCTGATTCTTTGTCCATTACGGGACTTGTTACACTGCATTTTTGTGTTCCCTTTAGGCCCGACTTGTTTCTACGCCCCCCCCCCACCCCAAAGCCCAGATTAAACAAAAATACGATGATGGGGACCATGTTCAGACAGTACGAGCTAGATTTTGGTGGTTTTTATGCCCCACCCCCTACCAAGTTTTTCATACGCTGGGTAACACCCCGTCCTCCTCCCGCATGAACGATCGTAGGGTCATTGGAATGTGTGCCGATGGCAATGAGGGATGCCACAGGAGCGGTCGCCCCGGGCCCCAACGTTTCAAAAGAAACAAAATTAGAAATACATGTACATGTAGGCCTAATCCATTTTTTTTAAAAATTGGGCGCCTTCCCCCCTCACACAGAACATCTCCCAGTGTTTGAACATTCTACATACTATGCAGTTTTTCAACACGACGGAACAAAGAAACGTTGTCAGGAGCTAACAGCCCGCGGGTCAGAGGACGCAGTACTTGCCTTGCCCCAGCAGCCCACGCTACGCCACTGGATGTTTAAAACTTTTAGTGGCATTTTGCATCGACTATTAAATGTCTCATCACGAGAATGACTGTTATACACATATGTAACAACATTCATGTTTCTGTTACCGGTAGCCCCAGCTACTTTCTTAGAACAATAACAACAACAACGACAAAGCTTTTAATTCATTAATTGCTACCAGTACCGGTATAGTTATACAGTACAGTATAACTGAAAGTAAAAAGAAAATGACCGCAGACCTCTAACCACCCCCACCCCCGACACTTTCCAAACTCTAAGGACCCCCCCCCCCCCCATGTCTGAGAGTACGTACACTTTATAGGATGGACTCAACGGATGGAGTATATACAATCATGGAGAACATGTACATGCATAATGAAAGATACATTTTCAGTGACACACTCTTATTTCTGCATTAAAATTATTGATCAGGTGGCAAATAATTATACCAAGCATCGCCGACCCATCTAGAAAAAATCACAAAGGTGAAATAATTACATGTACGTCTATGCATGTAGCTATCGCAATATTTTTGTTTTATTTTTCCTGAACCGAACGTTTTTTCTCCCCCCAGATACATTTAATTCGGGCCGGATTTAGATGAAGGCTATTCTAGCTGTGAGGCCCCTCCCAGTCCCCCACCTTCACGCCCAGAGGAAGATGGAATTAAGTGTTTTAAATAATTTGAGTGAGGCCAGTGATGATGACAGGTATTTAAAATTCCGCACTTTGCAATTCGGCAAACACAGTCGGCACATTATGCCGACAGTGCCGTGGGCAAAATTTAATTTTAAACTATACCTTATGTAATACATGGGGTTTAAGGGACAACCCTCCCCCCCCTTTCTTGTTCACATCTCTGGCGACCACGAACCAATAACAGACAACAAGAAAGAAGGCAGCAATGAAGAACCGGGGGCCAACAGCCTTCGGCTGAGGCCCCCGAGAAACCAAAGATCTTCGAGCTCAGTCATTCACACCTTTACCCTGAATTACCACCCCCCCCCCTTCTCCCGCCAGATAACACCAGCGGGCATTCTATAATTGAGAGCTAGGAAAATTACAAGATTTGTTCAGAAACGACAGTGCATTGGAACATCATAACTATGGAAAGGCTACGCCTGTCACAAAATATTGTGCAGATTGGTTTGAAGGGGCGAAGCCCCTTGAGGCCCTGGGCTCCGGCCTATCTGGCCTAATTGGCAAATCAGGCACTGAACAGATGTCCCGATGCATAAATTATTCCATGGGTGCCAGAAACGGAGCCGTCTGAAACCTGAAAATTACTTTGACCAAATCAGCCAAACCTGAAGTCGCGGGTACTGAGCAACGCAGTGATAAAACAACAGACATACCAACTAAATCGCGTACACCAATGCTGTACAAAGGCAATTTTCAAATATATACATGTATATCAGAGAACAAAACACTTTACATGTCACAATAATGTACCACGGTTACTAAGTATTTGTGCACACCTATAACCTTCCTTGTTCATATAAAATGTGTGTTACTGCAGCAGTTTTTGTTCTATAAGATGAATATTATTTCCTACATGTACTTAATTTTGAATGTGGGAAAAATGTCTCCAATAAGTTTGTAAAACCTATCACAAACACACAACGGACAATACATGTAACTACTGCTTTGTGCGTGTTTTCAGGGTTCATAGCAGACTTTGATAAGGTTTTTCAAGGTCAACTTTTTCATTTTCAAGGCCACAAAACACTGCGACAAAAACTACGCATGTCCGTGAATTGCTTATGCCCGTAAAAACCTGTGCGACTACACCGCCGTCTCCGTTTCCGTTGGGCCTAGTGCCTAGGCCCAAATTTTTTTGTTTTTTCAAATCGATCGCATTTTTTGTTTTTTCAAGGTTGTGCTCTGTTTTACAGGCTTTCAAGACCTTGAAAAACAATTTTCGTTTTTGAAGGTTTCTCCAGGTTTTCAAGATCCGCTATGAACCCAGATTCTTGTTTTTTGGTAGTGCTAATAGTAATACCCGATTGGACCAGAATTAAGATAATTCCTGGACAAAATAGCAGGCGGTATTACTCGGGGTTCATAGCAGACTTTGATGAGTTTTTTCAAGGTCAACTTTTTCATTTTCAAGGCCACAAAACACCGCGACAAAAACTACGCAAGTCCATGAATTGCTTATGCCCGTAAAAACCTGTGCGACTACACCGCCGTCTCCGTTTCCGTTAGGTCTAGCGCATAGGCCCAAATTTTTTGTTTTTTTTAATCGATTGCATTTTTTGTTTTTTTCAAGGTTATTCAAGGTTGTGCTCTGTTTTCCAGGCTTTTCAAGACCTTGAAAAACAATTTTCGTTTTTGAAGGTTTTTCCAGGTTTTCAATGTCCGCTATGAACCCTGATTACTCCGACTCGTTGTGTATAGAGTAGTACAAGACATGTGCCACGGACAGGTTTTTCCCCAGTTTAAAATTGATAAAATCATATGGGTGATATTGCCGTCAAGCTCAACATTCATTCTCGGAAATGCGTTGATAATTTGCATTGTATTCATTGTCTCTGAGTGCGGGATTCAGCTCCAACGCCCACAGTTACTTTGAAAGCATGTATTGTAAATTTGAAGAAGGAATTAATGCCAGTTTTATTGCCTGCAGAGTGTTGTGTATCTTCACAAGTTTCTTCTTTTCAGAGCTCCAGTGTAATACCATGTATCTACATGTATTATCTTCATCCCATCCTGATGGAAAAATGATGTTGTCAGGCACCACTAGTACTAGCTGATCCGAATCTCATCTCCATACCATTTGAGCTCGATTTCAAGTTTGAAATTACCAATCAACTTGACATTTTCATGTAATCTGTCTCTGGGAGAGATTGAAAATTTTATAAATAAATGAAATGACTCCTCACATCAGCTGAAGAGTCATCTTTTTACAACACTCAGAATGTCCACCGAGTTTTTTTTCCTCAGTATTTGTGAGTAGTGTGTGTGTGATTTAGGATAGCGTATAGATCTATACATGTACAGTGTGTATAAGTACATATTGTAAAGTGCATGCTCACAGCCTAGTTGTTAATGGGATGGAGTGCTATAACAATGCTATGACGTGTTATTATTATTACATATATCATGTAACACACTGTGCGTAACTGGGAATCAAGGATAAAGGTGATTTGAATTTTGCAAGTGCTTTATAATACTTCTAGCATGTCATGTGTATGTGCCTCCAATGAATTGAAATGCACATAGGAGACAATACATATGAGGAACATAAGACAATACACTTTTAAATCACAGAATTATGGTGTTAAATTAAAAGGTTTGCTGTATTTTTCCCCCCAGCAAAATGAGGCGTGGAATTAGTAAAAAAAAAATGTCTGGGCATTGTTTCTACGAAACAGTCAAATTGCCCAGTTCATGTGAAAAACCACTAAAAGTTTCAGAACATCAAGGCATTAACCTGATCATTTCCCATTGTACTGGTTGTGACAGATGCTTGTGAAAAAGAAGACGAGGTTTGGAGCCAAAAATACATGGATAGGGGGTCAAAACTGAACATAGCACAACTTTGCAAATATAGATTTTACAAATTGGGGAAAAAAATAGAAAGAAAGAACCTTGATTTGCAAAAAAAAAAACCACCAAGAAATGGCACCATTCTTTTTTGAATTTTATGCATGTGACACTTGAATACTTACTAAACATAATGTCTTTCAGCTTTAAGGCTGAAAAACCTCTTTTGGAACCCTTCCCACATCAGCTGAACTTTGTTGCAACGTGCTTTCCCAAAAGGAATGCAAACATTCTCTTCACATACCCCTTTTGGGTGAACCCACCCAGGGCGCAAAGTCGTCTTTTCTGTGGGAAGAAAAAAAATGTAAAAAAAATTAAATGCACGTCATTTTTAATTCTTACAGCAATTACCATAAATTGATAACTCATTACCATCCCATATCAACTTAAGTTTTGGAATCAAGATGGAAGAGGTTTTTGAGTAGTCAATCCAGGGTTCATACAAAGTCTTGAAAACTAATTTTAAGGACTTTTTAAGGACTTCCTAAAGACACAGTAAACAAATTAACGGCCTGTGTGCCTGTGACCAAGAAATATTACAACTACTGTATTCAAGTGATGTGCAGCACTCATCAAAACGGAATGTTTCCGTATCCAGAGTTCAAACATAGTAAATTCACTCTGAAAAGTTCAGACATTTCAAAGTACCAATTATCCAGTGTGCAACTGGAAGATTTGAATCTCAAATGTTTCAACTGAAAGACAAATTTCAAGGACTTTCTAAGGACTTTGGCATCATTTTCAGAATTTAAGGACTTTTTGAGTACTTATTTTTTCTTTTATGAAAATTAAGGACTAAAGGACTTTTAAGGACCTGTGTGAACCCTGTCAATCGCAAACAAAATCTACAGCTGTGAAAATATTTAAAGTTATCTTGAGGAGTGTTTGGCCTCTTTCAAACGCATTGTGCAAACTAAATTTCTTTTTAAATCTTTGGGTAAAAATCTCATGACATAATTATACACATTTACTACACTGCTAGTATTGAACATGACTGTAAATAGTTGCCAAGTAACAATCCAAATAGGGACAATACATATAATGTAAAATATACTTTATACTCTGGCCACAACAACTTTAAAAACTCACAAACCGTAGTGTTAACTATGGTGTGTTGAACTGGCTGATTGCTTCAATTTAAAGAGCAAAGTAACTGCCCGCCATTAACATTGCTAATCCCTGCCGTAATTCTGAAAATTGTTCACCGGGTTCCAATTGTGATTCAAGAATTTCTAGATTCTCCGCTTTTACTTTTAGTATAAACAGATGAATTTCATTGGCTTTTTTGTAGGTTGGCTGAGGCAGGTTCACTATACTGTTGGTTATCAAAGTGTGTTAATAAAGCCAAATATAAACTCACCAATGTCAGCTCTGCAGCAGCATCTTTCAATGCTTCCTCAGCTGCCTCGACATCCTCCACGGTCTTCAATGGTAGTGGCAGGTTTTCTGGCCATGTCTCTGGTGTCTCAGTTAATGAGATGTTGTGATGGCTCACAATAAGCCGCATCAGCTCCCCTTGCCTCCTGCTTTCTTCCCTCATTTCTTCCAGAATCTTCGCAATGGCATCTTCAGATCCTACAATTGAGTGAAAAGTTATTAACTAAAGCCTTTATCTGTGATTCAAGAATAGTCGTTACAGTTGATTTCACAAGACGCTTTAAAAAAAAAAGCGAGCACAAATCATGAAACACTACGCGGCTCTTAATTTGTTTCACTGATTAGTTTACTTTTGTCATATTTTTCCTGAGGTTCAGTGCCAAACCTTGATTCTATGAAGCAGCAAATCTTATTTCTGGGGGTAATGTAAATGTCAGGATATTAATATGAGATAAATGTCAATGCCTTGTTCTGAAAATCCACATCATCAGCCATCTAGTCTCTGTAGTATTTTCCTCATTTCCACTTAATAATTAAAGAGACTGCTTATTGTGTTAATTAACAAGGCCTTTTCTATTCATTATGTTACACAATTCATTTTTAAAATTGTCATCCGCGCCCTCCTTCTTTTCACGCCAGAACACTTCTTAAGTCTAAACAATGTCTAAATAATCAGAAAGATTTAAGAAAAAAGGAAAAGCACTTCTATGCCGATTTTCCAGCCTTTTATCCAATATCAGAAATTTACTTTCATGAGAAGCAAGGGGAGCCTGCCTAGGGCCCGGGGGAACTGGCCGCGCCTCTGTCATGCAAGGCTGCCTCAGACTAGCTGGCGGAAGGATTTCTAGTGAGATGAAAATCCTCATAGCGTTGTCTTCAGATCCTGCAATTAAGTGAAGAGAATTAACTAAAGCCTTTTTATACATGCCTCTATAATCCTTGTAGTTGATTTCACACATGCTCAATATAGCACTTTCCTAAAAAAAAATAAAAAAGCACAAAGCTGAAACACTATGCAGCTCTTACACTGCTTCACCAATTACTATAAAGTAACTGTGCCAAATTCTTCCTGAGGATAGATATATATGCCAAACCTTGATTCTCCACAGCGTAGACAATATTGTCTGAACTGTTTTTTTTGCAAAATGCGTTATTGGTGTTTTCATATCCCCCCCCCCCCCCCCCCCCCCAAATTTCCACCCTTGTTCTCCTCAAGCAAGTTCTATCTGAACTGAACTTAATCTTCACATCATCGTCGATTTTCTTTCTGGTCTGAGTTTCTAATGACATATTTTAGTGGCCTGGTGAAAGGTTCGGTCTAGTTCTGATAAATCTCAATAGTTATGCCCAATCTTGCGTAGCATTTATCCAAAATTGAAAGACCAAAAGCAGAAGTGCATGTATCTCTCTAGCAGTGTTTCTCGCACGCCAACGATCAAGCAGTCGCTTCCTATCTCCAGCTTTCAATTTGTTTATTCGGTGTTGGAAAATTGATTAGCCTATGGATTGTTGGAATCCCACCAATTGTCCAAAAACTTCCAGGTCTAATAGCAACAAATCTAATTTCTAGAGAGAATATATATATATATCAGTTAGGACGTGAAATATGTTAATGCCCTATCCTGAAAATCTGGAATCTAGGTTCTGTAGTATTTTTTGCATTTGCACTTGATAACCAAAAAGACTGCTCATTGTGTTAATTAACAAGACCTTTTCTATTCATTACCACTCAGCCACTGCCCTATTACACAATTCATTTTTGAAATGGCTATGAAAGATCCCCCCTTTTTTTTTAACTTTTCATGCCAGAATCAGAACAAATACAGCTTAGACTTCTTAAGTCTAAACAATGTCTAAATAATCAGAAAGATTTAAGAAAAAAGGAAAAGCACTTCTATGCCGATGTTCCAGCCTTTTACGCAATATCAGAAACTTACTTTCATGAGTAGCAAGGGGAGCCTGCCTAGGGCCCGGGGGAACTGGCTGCGCCTCTGTTAAAGCAAACATCATCATCATCATCATTGCCTTTCTCACCCTGGATCAGGGTATAGGCCACCAACAAACACCTTCCATCCCTCTCTATCATGGGCCAGCCTCTTTACATTATTCCAAGTCTTTCCGCTTCGTTGCACATCATTTTCTCTGGCTCTTCTCCACGTTCCGCGCGGCCTTCCTCTTGATCTCTTGCCCTGGGGATTCCAGTCCAATACCTTCTTCGTGATGCTGTTTCCTGGCCTCCTGAGAGTGTGGCCGATCCATCTCCATCGCCTCCTACCAATTTCCTCTCTGACTGGGTTCTGTCTTGTTCTTTTCCATACAATTTCATTGCTGACCTTGTCTGTCCATCTGATCTTAAGTAGCTTCCTCAAACATCTGTTGATGAAAACTTGGATTCTCTTTATGCAGGCCTGGGACGCATTCCAGGTCTCACATCCATACAACAGGACTGACTTCACGTTCGAGTTGAATATCCTCAGCTTTGTTTTTAGAGATATATCCTTGGTTCTCCAAATCTTGCTTAAGGATGTGAAAGCTGCCTGTGCCTTTCCAATTCGTGCTTTGACTTCTGCCTCTGTTCCTCCCTTATTGTCAATGATACTACCAAGATAGCAGAAGGACTCTACATCTTCCAGTGGTTGATCTAATACTGTGACTTGTTCGCTTAGGGGTGCAACAATTTTTAGGACCTTCGACTTCGCAGGATGTATCCTCAATCCAATAGATTCTGAAATTTTGTTTAGAGCTGTAGTCTTTGCTTGCATCTGGTCGTGTGTGTGCGACAATAGTGCCAAGACATCTGCAAAATCTAGATCGTCCAGCTGTGTCCATTGTATGCCATTTCTTCCTCCACTGGTGGTTTCTTTCATAAGCCAATCAATCACCAGGATAAACAGAAATGGGGACAGCAAACAACCCTGCCTAACACCAGTCTTGATATCAAAGCTGTCAGTAAGCTCACCATCATGTACGACTCTGCAACTTGTCCCCTCGTACATGCTCTTGATAAGATTCACCATCTTCTCTGGGATTCCATAATGTCTCAATATTCTCCACAGTGTTTCTCTATCGATGCTATCAAAGGCCTTCTCGTAGTCAAGGAAGTTCACTATCAGTTGGGAGTTCCACTCTAGCGACTGCTCTACTATGATTCTCAGCGTGGCGATCTGGTCGGTGGTTGATCGATTACTCCTGAAACCAGCTTGCTCCTCGCGAAGTTTTTGGTCTGTTGCATTCTGTATTCGCTTGAGAATAATCCGATTGAAAACCTTTCCTGGGATGGAGAGAAGTGTGATTCCTCTGTAGTTACTACAATTGCTGAGGTCCCCTTTTTTTGGGAGCTTCACGAGGTGTCCTTCCTTCCAGTCCTTTGGAAACTTGCCTCCGATCCAAATCCTCGAGAATAGTGAGTGCAGACCCTCTGCAGCCCCAGCAGCATCTGCCTTCAGCGCCTCTGGTGGGATCTGGTCTGGTCCAGCTGCCTTGCCTCGATTTAACTGCTTTATGGCATCATTAATCTCTGCTTTAGTCGGAGGGTCGCAACTGATCGGTAAATCATTTCTTGCGGGTAGAATGTCGGGTGGGTTGCTTGGTGGAGGTCTGTTCAAGAGGCTGTTAAAATGTTCTATCCATCTTTTTGCCTGAGCTTCCTTTCCAAAAATAGCCTTCCTGTTGTAATCCTTGACAGGAACTTCAGGTTTTCCATATTTTCCAGCAAGAGTCTTTGTAGTCTGGTAGAGGATCCTCATGTGTCCTCCTGTTGCTGCCTTCTCTGCTTTCTCTGCTAACATTCCTATGAACTCCTCTTTGTCTTTTTTAATTGATTTTTTGACCTCTTTAGCTGATGCTCGGTACTCTTCCTGGTTACCAACTCTTGAGCTTCTTGTACGACTTGCATTTACCCGTTCTTTTAGGTCTCTTCTTATCCTTATCAAGTCCAGTGATTTTTGACTGATCCATTCCTTGTGTTCCACTTTCTTTTCCCCAATAACATCCTGACATGTCGATGTAAATACTCCTTTTACCTTAGCCCAGTGAGTCTCCAAATCTACTGTCTCTTCGAGGTCAACAAGGGGTTTGAATCTATTCCTCAGTGTCAGCTGGAACTCTTCCTTCTTGTCTCCATCCAGAAGGCTCACTTGAAACTTTCTCCTCTTTGTTCCTGCTCTGGTACCTTGTTTCTTGAGGCGGAGTTTGAGTCTTGCCAGCAGCATGTGATGGTCAGATCCAACATCTGCTCCTCTCTGTACTATGACATCCTCTAGTGAGCGTCTGAATCGTCGGGTGATGCAAAAGTGGTCAATCTGATTTTCAGTTACTCCATCCGGTGAAATCCAAGTGGCCTTATGGATCCTCTTGTGTGGGAATACTGAACCTCCAATCACATAGCTGTTAAATGCGCAGAAACTTGCAAACCGCTCTCCATTCTCATTCATTTGTCCTAAACCATTGCACCCCATAATGTCCTCATACCCTGTATTGTCCTGTCCTATCTTGGCATTGGCATCTCCCATTATAATGTTCACATCTTTTCTTGGCAGTGTGTCAACTATTTCCTGAAGCTGGTTGTAGAAATCGTCCTTGTCCTCATCGGTTGCTTCATTTGTTGGGGCGTATATCTGCACAATGTTCATGTTGATGTTCTTGTTCTTAGTAGTAAATGATGCCAATATAATTCTCCTTCCATAGGGTTCCCATCCCCTCAGTGACCTCTGGGCGTGCTTGCTCAAGATGATCGCTACTCCTTCTGTATGCTTTTTGTCCTCCCTTCCAGAATACAAAATCTTTTCCCCAGTATTAAGTTGTTTCAGTCCGGACTGTATCCAGCGGGTCTCGCTAACTCCAAGTATGTGCAGTCTGTATCGCCTCATCTCCATTGTAACCTGGGCACTCTTTCCTGCTTCATACATGGAGCGGACATTCCACGACGCAATCCGGAGTGACTTGCTTGATGAAGGAGCAGTCGGGCCAGTGGCGTCCTTTCGGCTTTGTCCATTGTCCTTCATTGAATCTACAGGTGCAGATGCTCCCCCTTCTCCCAAGATAAAAGACTGATTTGAAGTATTTGCTTGTGTTTCTGTAACTGGTTTATTTTTACAGGGTGGGTAGTTGGCCCACCGCCAACTGGCTCTTCTCGGGAGACCAGGACCTTTGCACCTTTAGTCGCCTCTTACGACACGCAGTATCACGTCAGATGTATTCTCTGCTGTCCCTCTTCTACAAGAGAGCCCCGCATCTGCACGGGCGTAAAGCAAACATGTTTGTGTAATAAATTATCGTGTATGGAAATTACTACTGGTAGTTAGTCACAATGTGGGCAGTTTTGGGTGTATCTAAATAAATATACCTAATAACCATACCTGTTTTGTACATTACTCTGACAGGGCAGCTCTGCCACATCTCCCCAACCTGCTCCCCCTGTCGCACTGCCCTGTCCACCCTTGCTGAGTTTTTATAGGGTGGCCAGTAAGCGGCCTTTGCATCATGCGACAACCACTCGCTGTGTTTACTGCCACCTGCTCCTCCTCGAGGAATTCTACCACACAGTATGGCATGTCTCTGATGATCAGATGTAAAAATGGGCTACATAAATAATAAACTACACATGATCAGTTTCAACAAATGTAATGACAGAACATTTCTTTATACACTGTAGTCAGCTTTGGAAGTTTACTTCCAATGATGGAAACAGACGATGACAAATCTTGTTACTTTAGTTGCCCAAAAAGAAGAAAGGGATATTATACTTATTATAAATGCTACAGAACATAATCTGAGGTAACCGAATAACTGGCAGACATCCATAAAGGGGGTATGCTCAATTCAAAAAAGAAGAAAAAATTATCTCCCATTCCTCTTTCTGGTGTAAGTGCACGACAGTTAAAATAGCGAATGTCCATGATAAGACCTTGATGTTCTAAAACTTTTAAGTGACATTTCATTTTGCCTGAACTATTAGACTAACTTCTATAGTAAGCTTGAGATTTTTACATAATTGCACACATTTTTGGTTGGAAAAAAAAATACGAACAATTCAAAAGTGCATGTTCCTCCCCCATGTATTTAGCCTACTTTGTGGACTGCCCCTTACCTGGATCTTGCTTGGCCGCTGAAACAACTCTCTTGGGTGTGTCAAATCAATTCAGATGCTGTTCAAGATTAATTACTGTTGACCTTCAAACTTGAAGTAGGCAAAGATGGAAGCAAATACATGTAACAAGATAGGATCCACTGAAATTACATTCATTGATTAAATAAACCTCAAACTGATGCATCAATCTGAATGAAAACAGGGAACTTACAGTACACCAACCACTAAAAGAAAAGACATTAACATTAATAAAACAATGGATGACGCAACGATGTAGGCTAATTGCCGCACCAAATGCTCGGCCTAATTAATTTATAATATTTAAAGAGGTTCATTTGTAGGGGAAACTAATGTAAAAACAAAATATCAAAGTGCGAGTCATGCGCCTATTTTTTTTTTTTCGCAAGGACACAAATTTTTGTTTGTTTAAAAATTTATCTGAGTCCGGGTCTCATCAAATTTCCGGAAGTAGGTAAGTTTGCGGGCCTCTCCACGAGGTATCGCTCGTAAAATTTTGATTATTTCCCTTGTTTGACTTGGATCACAGGTCAGGTTTGTTCCCCTTGTCACATAATATTACATTTTCCCGCTGATGCCCACCGCGTGTCTCAATGGTTACAACCTCGGCTAGGCGTCCTTTTGATGTAGTCATTCCGCCCATGCCGCGGTGCATTGCAATTAAGCGGGACTATGACGGCGTGCCGCCATCCTTTTGATGTGTGGAATCTGCCACGCCGCTGGTCCGACGAGCCCGCCCAAAATCTACATCCTTACGCTGTCATTTGGATGAGGGTCTGCTGGCAGGGTTTGCATTATCTCAATAATGAATACATGTATATACAATCTGTCAAACTTCACCTGTCTACTCACCCATTGCCTAATGCCTTTGTTTAGACAGACAAAAATGCTTGGCTCTTTGTAGATGTATGTACATGTACACACAAAAATTACATGTATCAATTTTGCCTGTGTACATAGATCTAAAGGTGACACGGACAAGTGACAGACAGAGAACTGGTTCAAGTTAAAATTCTTTAAATGGGTGAAAGAACATAAAACATTAACATCACTCAAAGAAATTACAATACAGCAAGAACTAAGAGAGTGAAGTGACAAACAGATCTACATATTAAAAAGTTTATTCATGTCAGTGAAGTCTATGCCATCTTTTTTAAACCTAAACATTTATCAAAAAGATACTGAAGATGGGCAAATCTGGTTTTCCTGGGTAAAGACATGAAATAACAGTGAAACTGGACCTGAAAACAGTCACACACTAGAAGATTGCAATACAAATACATGTATAGGTTACGATCTTTGGACGGAATGTTTCATTTAGATCTCACTGAGAGGAGAGATCGGCATGCATCTTAAAAATCATGTCACAGCATCAATAGTGCAACAAGAACATAAAAGCATAGCCTATGAATTAAGCAAAAACATAATAATGACGCGCAGTTCACTAGTGGTTCTGAGTGTGCCTGTGTGCTTTTTTTTTTTTTTTTTTTGTCCAGATGTTTAATTAAAAAAACAAACTTTGCTAACAAGTCAAATTATCATCTAAAATAAGGAAGCCTTTGGAAATTGTTACATAAAACACAATGTCTTCTCATTTACATTTACACCTTCTGAAGTCAAGCATATATCTACATTCATCCACCATGCAGCCTTTAGACATCAGTACATAATGACCCACGCAAAGTTTCAGATAGTCTAGTCATCATATTCTTAAATGCAGAATAGTTGTGGGATGACAAAGTAGGTTGAATACTCATAGAAACACATGGATAAAAACAGGAATCAGCCTGGGTTAAGACAAGTTTGGGAAATTATTTACTTCCTACATAATGCATAGTGTATAAAAATAGTTGTATCCTGGTAGTGGTAACATCACACTGATTAGCATCCCCTACAGAATACAGTTATCAGTGTGTCAGGGCATGTATTGAAAGAAATAAAACAAATCTCTAAAAATATTTATAATGTACAAAAGATCAATCATGAACACTTCCATAAAATTATAGCCATATTTCCACCAAAAAACATGTAGAGCAGATTTTTGACTTCATGGGTTATTTCAAAGCCATAGCCTTCGCCAACAACTGCGTGCCAGGATGCTCCAAACTTTTTGTCCATGGTATCTTTGATCATTTTAGCAGCATTCTGAAATGACAATAAACAATGTTGGTTACAATTAATCTGTAAAGTAAATTTGTAAAAACATTTTTGAGGATTTTTTCTCTCATAATTTTTACTGTTGAGGAAACACTATGTCAACTCACGATTCATGATTTATAATGTTGGTCCAACATGATAACTGAGATGGGGTACTATTCTAATTTTCAAAATACAGCAGATAACGGTTAAACAAAAATTGGCGGGACCACTGGTTTGTTTTCAGTTTAGAAAGGAGGCTTTCAAAATGCCTGATTCAAGAAAGGCAGCCCAAATCACTATTGAAGAGGACATATCAATGACAATAAATAATAATAATAATATATATGGCCTTTAGCGTCTTTACAGACGGTCTAAGCAGCTAGAATATTCACTTTCACTTTGACTGACAGCGTCTCTCGTGGCTTATTCTACCAATGTTTGACCCGAGAGTGCGATGGCACTGATTGCAGGTCAGTCTTTTGGGTTCACTTTGGCGAGTGTAATGAAGATCATTTATATAGCGCCTAATCAAAATGAGTTTGCTCTAGGCACTTTACAGAAAGTCTTGTTCTCTCGATTTGCATCTCTCTCACTCTCTCTTTCTTTCTCGCACCCTCTCTATCTCAGAGAAAATCATGTAATGCAAATGCATTTTAGCAAAAGAGACTCAATGTGTCCTCTGCTGCTCTGGCTTTTTGACTGAGAATGAAGATGGGTGATTGCTCAGGCCTAGGGACACATGAAGCATGGATATGCGGGCAAATGTGGACTAACTCTCAGAGTAGAGAGACATGAGTGTGGACGGACAGTACAGAACCGCTGTCCTGCTGATCTCGCTATCTTTATTGTTCATGATGCCATGAACTACGCCGACCGCAGTGGCTAGTATACTGTATTGTCTTTCTGATGTCATACATTTCACATGAAAGGTTACCCGCAATACGCCTAATATCTCGTCTGATTTCGGACCAGCAAGGTACAGGCCTCCATAATCCACCCCTGCCCCTGTAAAGCTGCCACTCCCATGCAGGCCTATATTTTTGGACAGAACAAAGCATGCTCTGCTCTTTTGTGTGTGTGTGTGTGCGCGCAAGTGTGCGTGTGCACAGTTGCTTGACTCAGCCATTGGAAATCACAGTGGAATGGCCACTGAATCCAGCAATTTTCTTTTTGGTTTAACACTAACAGTAGGGTTATTTTGATTTTGCGCTAATTTGTTAACAAAGATTTATAAAGACAAAAAAAATCAAGAATTTCTCTT
This sequence comes from Onchidella celtica, assembly GCA_963931925.1. Classification (NCBI taxonomy): domain Eukaryota; kingdom Metazoa; phylum Mollusca; class Gastropoda; order Systellommatophora; family Onchidiidae; genus Onchidella; species Onchidella celtica. The sequence goes on from OZ007568.1 coordinate 35,813,180, forward strand.
TTCTTTTGCTTTAACCATTTCCCACAGTATTATTTATTAAAAACTAAAATATGTAGGCTACGCAGAATCTCAATGTTTGAGTTTTTTTTTGTTTTTTTATTTGTGCATAACTGTTAGTCAGTTACCATTTTTATGCCAATCTGTATCATTTGAAGTCCTTTTTGTTTCATCCCTCACCTCCCACATGAATTGTAAAAGTGCTTGAAATGCCAGGTTACAAAAACAAACTTTGAAAGGTTGTCAAAGGAAGTAGACAGCAGAATAGAATTTTTCTGTTTTCATTAAGAGGGTCGCTGTATTGTCTGAAGTCAAATACATCGATTATTCCCGTAATCGAGAAACCTAGTTGTATGGAACACTTGCAAACACTCCGTCCTACGCATATATATACAGTGCAATCCTGATATCTCGACATCAGTGGGACCGTCTGACTTTTGTCGAGTAAAGAGAAAGTCGAAATAGCAGATTAGTGGTGGAAGAGAAAAAAAAGGGGGGGAGGGAGATCACACATCACCATAATGGGAAGTGTCCAATAAATAACGCAATTATGTCCCTTTCTCTTTTAATTATCGGCATATTGTCACCCGTTTCTCCAATATCACTGTTGTACGGAGCAATTGCGTGGCAAAGATTAACTGATATCGGAGAAATGCTGTAGCTATCAAATGCGCAGTCCTTTACTGTTGATTTTTTTTAACCTCGACCTGACTGTTTCTTTAGAAGTGATGATACCGATACACATACAGTACGGCAGTTAACCGAGAGATCTAGGTCAAGGCCTAGTATCAACAGTGCATGAATGTTTTGTGGGGAAAAAATAATTACTCAGTCTGTTGTACTCTGTACCTTTACTGCCGTACGCTTATGCAAGGCACTCCACACCCGCGTTACTGAAGCCAAGGGTCATCCTCTGTGTCCACACACCCCCTCTCCTACCCCTCCCCGCCAGCACCGCAACAGAAATAAAGAGATCTTATATGCGTTGAGTTGCGTGGGCATTTATAGTAGCACAGTAGTAGATCTAGTGCACTTGTTTGGCCACGGTCGGGGAGAAATGTGTCGATATAAGAGGAAAGAACGGATCAACACGTCAAGATACGGGGAAATAATTAGTAGCATTAAAGAAGAAATAGGTTGGGACTTAAAAATTGTGTCGAGTTACCCAGAATGTCGAGAAAAGCCATGTCGAGATAAGTGGATTGGACTGTACATGTATGTGGTATGCTGGGCAGGGTTCCCCTTTGCAGTTCTGATAACACTTTGGGTGCCTCTGGCAGTATTGGGTTGATCCACTGCAAAGCCTTGAAGCAGTGAATGTTTAATTTGATGGTCTCCCTTTTTGTGTGAAAGTAGTTTTATGGAAACTGACATCTGTTGCGCAAATTCTCATCACAGAATACAGAGACATAATGGATGTGAACTAATTTATGCAAAATTTATGCAAATAGATTCTGCTACATTTTCTCACCTGAAACTGTTCTAAAATTTATACTAAACTCACCTCATTGTTAGCTGCAAACTTTTCACAAGCTGTGACACACAATTCCATTGCTTCTGTCTTCATTTCATCATTCATGTCTGAATGCTGTTTGAAGTAAAGAAACATTCAAATGTCATTACTGTTTGAGGAGACAAATCTGTTTTCATAAAAATCAATTGAATCTGTTGCCCCTCACATTATTTTTTTTTAAACCATCGCCTATGAATTAATTTTGTAAGTAAAATGGACAAAAGCACCAGATATCAGCATTGAAAGCTGTTTATTATTATAGTTATTACAGGACTTCCTACACGACTGAACTAAATTTCAGTTATGAACATGCACAGCCAGATCCATCTACAATGGCTTTGGAAATAACTCAACAATAGCGACAGAATTCCCAATCACTATTTCATTTTTTTCCCTCTCTACATCTTCTAATGACTCTGACAGCGAATTTGAAGGTCTTCAGCCACATGAAAGTGTAGCATATTCTAGATCTAGAGCGCAGCTATCATTGTATCAGACTATGCTCCTGCAGATGATGCTGAAGTTGCTGGTGATCGTGAAGTAGTATGGAGAATGAAAGTAGGCCTAAATGAAAAGGACCCTGGACTACGAACAAAATTATACAATTCTGATGCTGCTGCTGCAGCTACCGCCGCCAACAGCACAGTGAAAACCTGATTCAATTTCCTCCAGCTTTCCTTTTTACAGATATTTAAAATTGTTAAAACTTGAATTGTTATGAATTTTAAACCATCATAATCCAATTTTTAAAATTTTCCAAAAATGCTCCGGCACTGAGGGAAAAATCTCATCAAAAGGCACGACAGTGAAAAAGTTAATGGCACTTTGACCGTGGTCCCTGCTTTCTCATTATTACTGAGTTGCACTGTGGCGATGGAAAATTTTTATCCTGACACAACGGTAATACTACAAAACCCACTCTCAGCAAGAACTGACTATGAGAATTAAGAAGATTATTTCAACATGTATGCTCATCACGTGGAATATATTGTGAACATTGGGAAGATTTAACAGAGCATCCAGGGCTCCCACTCTTCCGCGGTGGAAGAGATCAGCGGTAATTTTTCCGATGTCCATCAGGGATGTAAATCTTCCGCCCAAAGTGCAGTTGCCCACTCCGCTCTATCCGCCCGAGGCGTGATCGCCGGCCGTCCACGCCATCCGCCAGTAGCTCTAACATCTGCCGTTGTCTTCAAATCGGTCCGCAGTTCTTTACAAATCTGGCAAACCGATTAAGGTCTAATCGTGATCTTTTCGCATAGATGATTTCTTTTGTTATTGCCTTTCACTTCCGTTGGCCTAGTGGTGTAGCCTCAGTGCCTGTAGCGATGTTTCACATGCGGTTTCCGACACCAAATTTGATGGTGGTGATGATGTTAACAAGCTTTGCCAGCTCTAGATTAGGATTTAAATATTTCCTCGGTATGAATAAATTTATGATCTATCACCACGTGCTATTGGCGCAGATGTTGTGACTCTGAAGAAGTTCAGAGGGCAGACGGCAAAGACTAGATCTAGAATCTAGATCCAGATCTCCAAGTCTTGATCTGATCAGACTGATCTAGTCTAGATCTAAAGAGAATCGACACATACAAGGATTTGGTATCTACTTATTTTTTAAGAAACTCAGCCAAGACAGTTATGTAATGTGCTTGTTTTGTTCTGGTTAACTACTCATCATCAGTCCCTCTATAGGACCATAAGTGTAATGGATCTAAAGTACAGCCCTTCTAAGGAGTTTGAACTGTGTGTGTCAGATTCTTTCTTCTTATTGTCTTTCCCTTAATATAAAATGTATCTACTGTATAATTTAAGTTAATTACTAATAGCAGGCTTTGTTCTTTTAAATCAGTCGAGATTAATTACACTACATCTTAATCATGCCGCACAATGTCCTTCCATACTGTCGCCGGCTGTTTACATCCCTGGTCCATTTATTACTATATGTATTATTTCAGTATTTTGTTGCGTATTTCTGTGTGTAGGTGTAATGTATGGTCCATTATATCAAATTTATACGCAGAATATGGTCAATCATTTAAAATTTACGCTCCGCATAGATTTCAGATGTTTTTTTCTCAGTTGAGCGGGAGCCCTGGCATCTAAAAGTAAAACTGAACTTAAAAATCTGTGGAGAATATTATCCAAATAAATTTTCCAGTTACTTCTGGAGCATGTCAACAACCAATGACAGTGGAGTCCATGTAAATTCAACTTTGGTAATTTGAATTTCTGCTAAATTGAGGTGATTTTGAAATGAGTTTTTTTCCCTTCTCTATCTCTTTTAGACATTTACTTTTAATTCCAGTTCAAATCGCCCAACTTCTGATAAATTGAACTAATCGAAGGCGCTCATCCTCCATGTAATTGTAACTTCTGCTTTCCAGCCCCCTGAAAATCAATTTCTACAAACATGCCAACACAAGACTATTCAACAGCTCTTTACTCTCAGCAGCGATCGAGGGGGGAGGGTAGACTGCTGAAAATGACGGAATGGGATATGCTGCTGAACCTTCCTCTTACGTTTCTACCCAACCAAGCAAGAATTTACCCTGCTGAGGAGGGTGGCAGTGGTATGGGTGGGGTCCCGGCATACAGCATGATTCTGTCCCAATGACCAATGTTATCAGCCAACAACACCAGTATGCGAGATGATGCTTGCACTGTCACCAGACAAATTATCAATAGCTGACATAACCATAATAGGTACGGTATAAGGGGACAAGGTGGTCTAGAGGCAGGGTGCTCGCCTTTCATGCCAAGGGTCCCGGGTTCAAAACCCGGCTAGTGCGGGCATGTTGGCAGTTTGGGATTTTTCTCATATTTTCGTGCCCCTGGTCCTATTGGGGGGTAGGATCGAGTACCTAGTCTTCTCGGATAAGGATGAAAAAATTTGGAGGGCCCGTGCACACCTTAAAAACACCCTGGCAGTTGGAAATCGTAAAGAACAGGCCACTGCCGGGGCAAAATTAAATAAAATTCATCCCTACCATTCCCTCCCTCATCCCCCCCCAAAAAAACAACAACCGCCGACGTGCCTGCTTCAGTTGTAACTGGGCTGCAATGGCACAAAGGCAAATTTCCCAAATGGGATTAAAAATTTAATACAAATAACATTAACATGGACTAGTATACTGTGTCTTTGCTAGAACCAGGACCCTGGCATTGTTTCCACCATACCTCAAACAGGGCTATCCTGCCACACACTTTTGTTATGCTCACTGAGCTATTCAGCATCACATGACCGTATCAAACTTAAATATGATTATGGCAATGCCTTAGAGGAACAAAGACTCACCTACACAAGTTTCTAATTAGTATTTAAGAGGGGAGGGGGGAAGAACAAGGACAAGTGTACAGCATGGTTACACTGTGTAATGGTAATTTGACACCACTGATAGCAAGGTGGGATAACACAGTAGGCTTGCATTTGAACATCATACATGAGAGAATGTCTCTATTGACTGATGACATCACACATAAAACTTGTGGCCAAGATAAATGCCTGCTTTCTTGTTTTACCGCCATGACACGATTACTTAAAAAGGAAAAATAATCCAAAGATCTTATAACAAGTGCCTATGCATCTTCTTGGGGCTTGGGGAGGGAAGATATAAGAAGGGATGTAATTATGTGTGGTATGGGACAATGACAAACAGCAAAATGTGTAGGCCTAATGGTTATTTCTGAATAACCATTTATGAGTAATCGAAGAGTAATCCACTTTGCTCATGACATAGAATTATGTGGACTCCACTGTATAATAAGGCATGATCTGTAAATTGTTGCCCTTCTGTTATGTTACTAAGTACTGACAGCCTACTATGTGGCTTGTTAGCAGTTGTGATTCCATCACTTCTGTTGCCTAATCACAAGTTGAATCTCTAAATGGAAGGTCTTCCGCCCGTCCACGCCAGTCAAGAAAACACAACTACCCCAGTCCCTTTTCGCCTGATTAGTCAATCTGACTACCGCCCACTGATACAAACTGACTAGACCCTCACGCCCCCAGGTCCATCTGACCATTCCAATGCAGGTTGTTTAAGCTTGTACCTTAATCATATTATGTTTGTTAACTTTTTGGTAAGTGGCGCAGACGGGGGGAAGACCTCCCCTCTAAAACCAACTCTTATCATCATTGCCTTTCTCACCCTGGATCAGGGTATAGGCCACCAACAAACACCTTCCATCCCTCTCTATCATGGGCCAGCCTCTTTACATTATTCCAAGTCTTTCCGCTTCGTTGCACATCATTTTCTCTGGCTCTTCTCCACGTTCCGCGCGGCCTTCCTCTTGATCTCTTGCCCTGGGGATTCCAGTCCAATACCTTCTTCGTGATGCTGTTTCCTGGCCTCCTGAGAGTGTGGCCGATCCATCTCCATCGCCTCCTACCAATTTCCTCTCTGACTGGGTTCTGTCTTGTTCTTTTCCATACAATTTCATTGCTGACCTTGTCTGTCCATCTGATCTTAAGTAGCTTCCTCAAACATCTGTTGATGAAAACTTGGATTCTCTTTATGCAGGCCTGGGACGCATTCCAAGTCTCACATCCATACAACAGGACTGACTTCACGTTCGAGTTGAATATCCTCAGCTTTGTTTTTAGAGATATATCCTTGGTTCTCCAAATCTTGCTTAAGGATGTGAAAGCTGCCTGTGCCTTTCCAATTCGTGCTTTGACTTCTGCCTCTGTTCCTCCCTTATTGTCAATGATACTACCAAGATAGCAGAAGGACTCTACATCTTCCAGTGGTTGATCTCCTACTGTGACTTGTTCGCTTAGGGGTGCAACAATTTTTAGGACCTTCGACTTCGCGGGATGTATCCTCAATCCAATAGATTCTGAAATTTTGTTTAGAGCTGTAGTCTTTGCTTGCATCTGGTCGTGTGTGTGCGACAATAGTGCCAAGTCATCTGCAAAATCTAGATCGTCCAGCTGTGTCCATGGGGTCCATTGTATGCCATTTCTTCCTCCACTGGTGGTTTCTTTCATAAGCCAATCAATCACCAGGATAAACAGAAATGGGGACAGCAAACAACCCTGCCTAACACCAGTCTTGATATCAAAGCTGTCAGTAAGCTCACCATCATGTACGACTCTGCAACTTGTCCCCTCGTACATGCTCTTGATAAGATTCACCATCTTCTCTGGGATTCCATAATGTCTCAATATTCTCCACAGTGTTTCTCTATCGATGCTATCAAAGGCCTTCTCGTAGTCAAGGAAGTTCACTATCAGTTGGGAGTTCCACTCTAGCGACTGCTCTACTATGATTCTCAGCGTGGCGATCTGGTCGGTGGTTGATCGATTACTCCTGAAACCAGCTTGCTCCTCGCGAAGTTTTTGGTCTGTTGCATTCTGTATTCGCTTGAGAATAATCCGATTGAAAACCTTTCCTGGGATGGAGAGAAGTGTGATTCCTCTGTAGTTACTACAATTGCTGAGGTCCCCTTTTTTTGGGAGCTTCACGAGGTGTCCTTCCTTCCAGTCCTTTGGAAACTTGCCTCCGATCCAAATCCTCGAGAATAGTGAGTGCAGACCCTCTGCAGCCCCAGCAGCATCTGCCTTCAGCGCCTCTGGTGGGATCTGGTCTGGTCCAGCTGCCTTGCCTCGATTTAACTGCTTTATGGCATCATTAATCTCTGCTTTAGTCGGAGGGTCGCAACTGATCGGTAAATCATTTCTTGCGGGTAGAATGTCGGGTGGGTTGCTTGGTGGAGGTCTGTTCAAGAGGCTGTTAAAATGTTCTATCCATCTTTTTGCCTGAGCTTCCTTTCCAAAAATAGCCTTCCTGTTGTAATCCTTGACAGGAACTTCAGGTTTTCCATATTTTCCAGCAAGAGTCTTTGTAGTCTGGTAGAGGATCCTCATGTGTCCTCCTGTTGCTGCCTTCTCTGCTTTCTCTGCTAACATTCCTATGAACTCCTCTTTGTCTTTTTTAATTGATTTTTTGACCTCTTTAGCTGATGCTCGGTACTCTTCCTGGTTACCAACTCTTGAGCTTCTTGTACGACTTGCATTTACCCGTTCTTTTAGGTCTCTTCTTATCCTTATCAAGTCCAGTGATTTTTGACTGATCCATTCCTTGTGTTCCACTTTCTTTTCCCCAATAACATCCTGACATGTCGATGTAAATACTCCTTTTACCTTAGCCCAGTGAGTCTCCAAATCTACTGTCTCTTCGAGGTCAACAAGGGGTTTGAATCTATTCCTCAGTGTCAGCTGGAACTCTTCCTTCTTGTCTCCATCCAGAAGGCTCACTTGAAACTTTCTCCTCTTTGTTCCTGCTCTGGTACCTTGTTTCTTGAGGCGGAGTTTGAGTCTTGCCAGCAGCATGTGATGGTCAGATCCAACATCTGCTCCTCTCTGTACTATGACATCCTCTAGTGAACGTCTGAATCGTCGGGTGATGCAAAAGTGGTCAATCTGATTTTCAGTTACTCCATCCGGTGAAATCCAAGTGGCCTTATGGATCCTCTTGTGTGGGAATACTGAACCTCCAATCACATAGCTGTTAAATGCGCAGAAACTTGCAAACCGCTCTCCATTCTCATTCATTTGTCCTAAACCATTGCACCCCATAATGTCCTCATACCCTGTATTGTCCTGTCCTATCTTGGCATTGGCGTCTCCCATTATAATGTTCACATCTTTTCTTGGCAATGTGTCAACTATTTCCTGAAGCTGGTTGTAGAAGTCGTCCTTGTCCTCATCGGTTGCTTCATTTGTTGGGGCGTATATCTGCACAATGTTCATGTTGATGTTCTTGTTCTTAGTAGTAAATGATGCCAATATAATTCTCCTTCCATAGGGTTCCCATCCCCTCAGTGACCTCTGGGCGTGCTTGCTCAAGATGATCGCTACTCCTTCTGTATGCTTTTTGTCCTCCCTTCCAGAATAGCCTACAAAATCTTTTCCCCAGTATTAAGTTGTTTCAGTCCGGACTGTATCCAGCGGGTCTCGCTAACTCCAAGTATGTGCAGTCTGTATCGCCTCATCTCCATTGTAACCTGGGCACTCTTTCCTGCTTCATACATGGAGCGGACATTCCACGACGCAATCCGGAGTGACTTGCTTGATGAAGGAGCAGTCGGGCCAGTGGCGTCCTTTCGGCTTTGTCCATTGTCCTTCATTGAATCTACAGGTGCAGATGCTCCCCCTTCTCCCAAGATAAAAGACTGATTTGAAGTATTTGCTTGTGTTTCTGTAACTGGTTTATTTTTACAGGGTGGGTAGTTGGCCCACCGCCAACTGGCTCTTCTCGGGAGACCAGGACCTTTGCACCTTTAGTCGCCTCTTACGACACGCAGTATCACGTCAGATGTATTCTCTGCTGTCCCTCTTCTACAAGAGAGCCCCGCATCTGCACGGGCGAAAACCAACTCTTAACTTATCCTAAAAAGCCTAACTCTCTATGAATCATCTACATGTTGAATCACACTTGCTGGAAGCTGGAGGAGACAAGGACAATCAACCTGTAAATAATCGAGCATGCGAAAACATCATAGGCCTATCCATAAAGAACAATTTCCCGGGTTTCACACTGTCATCGTCAAGCTATATTCACACGGATGAAGGCGGTTCTTACGTACCCTGATCAACGGATATGTATGAACTCTTTTGGAATCTGCATCTGCCTTCTTTTCCTCTGTTGGTTCCGCCATATTTGCTTAATGCAGAACAAACAAAAATGCAACTTTGGATGATCAAACTGAGAACACCTTGATCTTTGTTTACGAGGGAGGCAGAAACCCTTCGATCTTGAATATGGTAACCAAGAGTAGTACGCATGTGCGGTAGAGCAATATTAAAAACTTCTACGATTCCGGTAAACAACGATACAAAGCAATACAAAACTTGGATCGGGTATTGAAAAACAAAACAAACTGGTCAAAGTTAACGTGGCTAAAGTGGGCCAAACCACAGACACAGTAATTTAAAGAAGTTTTCAAAAATGTCATGGGAAATGAAAATAAGAATTACAAAGTTGTACGCTCATGAATTGTTATGAATAAGGCCCTATCTCTCATTTCATTACTTTCCCAGCACGAGCACTAAGCGAATTAATTCTGTCGTTCTAAACCAAGTTTCAGCATTATTAATACGCCCCCCCCCCCCTTTTTAAAAATATTTTCAATGCACACCAAACAAGAGAAAGGGGAAAATGGCCAAGGAGAAGAAAGAGAGACAATGGTTCAAAGGGCAGGAAATGGGGAAGAAAAGAGAACGGAAAGAACAGAAAGAAAGAACACGTAACGTAAGAATTGTGGTAACTTTGGAATAAATAAGGTCAGTTTTTCGAAACAAAAAGCGCGCATAAAAACGGATGTTCCTTTTTGTTGGCAAATTATTTACCGGCAGTTAATTAATTAGTTAAAGAAATTAAAAACAAAATAGAATGATATCTTTCGATCTGCTGTGTTCTTCTCGTCTTAATAGTTGTCGACGCCGTCACCATTTACGGCACGTTAGAAGTTCGTTGTGCTGTGTCATGGGTTAAAGGTGGCGAATAGAAAAGTAAGAAAGAGCAACGGAAATTCTCAGGTAATGCTACAGAGTTCCATCCCTCACATGTTTCCCCTTCCAATGCCCCCCTCCCCAAAAATCAGTTATCCTAAGACATTACCTGCAACTGTGTCTCGGGTTCTACTACAGACTGATAATAGACAAATAAAAGACTCCATTTATCCTCTTCAATGCCGGTTCCGTAAAATGTGTGCAGCCTCATGTCTAGTTGGCGGCAAACAGCATTTTTCTGCCAATTATCTTACATTACAGACAGGTATTAATTCTTATTTCAGCCCCTATCTTCCGTACGAAAAAATGGCAGTTACAAGAATAACACATTGTGACAAGCGCTCAGAACCTGGTTATTAACGGGATATATATGCTGTGTGTTATTATTACCAAACCATTAAAAAAACAACAATTGTATTGAGTATTTGAAAACAGTAAAACGTAACGTAACAAAACGTAAAAAACAAATAAACAAACAGAAAAACTTGGTTGTGTCCTGAGAAACAATTAAGATCTTCTATCTCATAAACAATGTATTTAATTGACGTCTCAATTCTCTGAGATTGAAAGTACAACACAATTTTTTTTCTCTTCAGAGGTTGTGAAAAATCTCAGCACTGGCAATGAAAGGGTCAAACTCTTGAGCCTTCAAGTTCTTTTGGTTTCTGCTTTTCAATAAACCGTTTTTTTTTCTTTTTGTTCATTAATTATTTACAGCAGGCTTGATTGCATAGGGCAGCTCTAAACAAGACAAGATAATCTAATGCAGCCAGCCAAGTTATTGGGCCGAACGTAAAAAACCAACAAACAAAAAACTTGGTTGTGTCCTGAGAAACAATTAAGATCTTCTATCTCAACATAAAAAATGTATCTAATTGACGTCTCAATTCTCTGAGATTGAAAGTACAACACAAATTTTGCTTCTCAGAGGTTGTGAAAAATCTCAACTTTAATTAAAGTGGATGCAACACCTACCTATCTCATGCTACTATGTACGTAGGCCTGTATATACTTAAATTTGCATTGATTATCCATATTGCGTCAAGTTTTATCTGCATTGATTATCCATATTGCGTCAAGTTTTATCTGCATTGATTATCCATATTGCGTCAAGTTTTATCTGCATTGATTATCCATATTGCGTCAAGTTTAATCTGCATTGATTATCCATATTGCGTCAAGTTTAATCTGCATTGATTATCCATATTGCGTCAAGTTTTATCTGCATTGATTATCCATATTGCATCAAGTTTTATCTGCATTGATTATCCATATTGCGTCAAGTTTTATCTGCATTGATTATCCATATTGTGTCAAGTTTTATCTGCATTGATTATCCATACCGTGTCAAGTTTTATCTTCAAAGTGCACGCCTTGAGCTAGGTTGACGGATACATGTACATGTAGTTATTCTCTACGAAGTATGTGTTTTTCTGACAATTTCAGCGCTTTTCCGATTCACCTGGTTTTGGATTAAAGTTATTAATTAGTTCAAGGTGAAAATAATGTTACATGAGGTGGTGGACTGAAGTAATGCCCCAGTATATGAGGAATACTTAATTGTGTCTAAATCGTTGCACGAGCACACTTCCTGGGAGATAATTACTTGCCCACTTGCCTTATTTTCATACACTGATAAAGAGTACAGTCTGGGAGCTAGTAGAAATACTGTTTAGCCCTTGTGATTTATCAGTTTATGGAGCAATACACATTGTGAAGTGTTTGGCTTAATGATTAGCAGAGCCATTCTGCAGTACATGTGTGTAGCATCTGCGGGCTACCCCTTGCCCTCCCCCGGTTTTGTTGTTGTGCTGGTGGCTGAGCATGTGTCCACTACTTTTTCCATTTTATTGTTGACTACCGCCAGAGTGTGCTGTACTCCGTGACCTGACCTTCTTTTCTAGTGAGTAGTTTTTTTCCTCGCTCGCTTGTTGTCAGGTGTTTTGACTCGTTCAGTAAATATTAGTATGTTCCCGAATATTCGATAACGTTGTGGAAACGAATGTTTACGCCAGATTTGGCCTTGGGTGATGTAACCTGATGACGTATTGATGCGTGATTGGTTAGTTTGTGCGAGGGCAAAGGTAACGTTTATTTCGGGAACTTTCTGTAGGAATGTTTATATATATAGACCTGTGTGAGTGGTTGGGGGGTGAGTAAGTGAGTTTCCTTTTGTGTGGCGTAGATATTTAGTTTCGCTGGTGTCTTCCTAGTAATTTATTGTTCACTATACAGTTATTAAACTTTAGTATTATTTAATCTATCGTCGGATCTCGTGTTTATTTATTTTACAGCCGTAATAGTTTCGTTTTCTAAAGGGTTGTAGTTAGATCAACTAACTCCCCCCTACTATAACGTGCTAGAACAACCTCAGCTGTTACATATTGGGGGCTCGTCCGGGATCCGACCATATTCGAGCGGACCAGATCAAAATTACTAGATTTATTTACATAGTTTATTGTAGAATATCATCGACAAGCTATCTACAACATGTCGGAGGTTATTGGAAGGCTTAGCCAGGAAGCGGACGCTATGGAGCTCACTGGGCAGGAGAGACGGGACTACCTCCGTGAAGGCCTAGAAAGAGAAAGACAGCTGGAGGCTCAACGACAGGAGAAGGAGGCTGAACGACAGGCTCATGAGAAGGAGGCTGAACGACAGGCTCATGAGAAAGAGGCTGAACGACAGCTGGAAAGGGAAAAGATGAACCACGAGTTGGAGATAGAGAGGATGCGCCAGCAACGTGGAGGCAACGACTCAGCGCAGAAGACCGACGACCACGCTAGTTCCAAGAGACCCAAGCTACCTGCATTTCAGGACAAGAAGGACGATCTGGATAGCTGGTTGCTGCGGTTTGAGAGGTTTGCCGAGACAGCTGAATGGCCCAGATCCACCTGGACGACATCACTGTCTGCCCTGCTGACCGGGAGAGCTTTGGAGTGCTTCTGCAGACTACCGATCGACGAAGCCAAGGACTACGACAAGGTCAAGGAAGCGTTGCAGAAGAGGTACAACCTGTCAGAGGACGGATACAGACTCATGTTCAGACAAGGTAAGCCTGAAGATGGAGAAGATGTTGGAATGTTTTTGACCAGGATCAATACCTATCTAGAGAGGTGGATAAAGCTGTCGAAGACGGAGGAGACCTACGAAGGAGTGAGAGATCTGTTCGTCAGAGAGCAATTCATGGATGCCTGCCCACCAGACCTTGCAACCCATGTGAGGGAGAGGAAACCAAAGACGCTACAGGACATCGCAGATTCAGCGGAGGCGTACCTGGTAGCGAGGAACCGGACGCTCAGTGGGAGCGCCAGACAGCAGAGCCGGCCAGTGCGACAGAGGCCCAACGGAGACAGAAGCCCACAGGTCTGCCATAGGTGCCAGAGGCCGGGTCACAAGGCGACGGAGTGTCGTGCAAAGTTAAACGACAAAGGTGAGTTGAAATGTTACCTTTGTGGAAAGCCAGGCCACGTTCGGAGGATGTGTCCAGCCCAGAAGGATATGGGACGAGGCAAGCCGAACAAGGCGGCGGCGGCCGTAGTGATAGCGGCGGACGAGTCGTCGAGACAGGATGCGACGACGGCTGACACCAGCATCAACGTTCAAGCGGCAATGAAGGACGGGAAGCTACAGTTAGCGGTGCCTGTTACGTGCGGAGGATGCAGTGACGGAAGGACCGTGGAGAAGCTGAAGTTACCAGTGATGAAGGGCTTGATTGGAAATCGAGCGGTAGATGTCCTAAGAGATACCGGCTGTGAAGGTGTAGTGGTGCGGCGAGCACTGGTGGACGACGGACAGCTCACCGGTGGGAAGAAACTTATCGCGAGGATCGATAACTCCTTGCTAGCGGCGGAGGAAGCCGTTATCGACGTGAAGACGCCTTACCTGACGGGCAAAGTGACGGCGCTGTGTCTCCCGGAGACCATCTGCGACCTAGTAGTCGGGAACGTGGACGGAGCGAAGGATCCGTACGACCCTGATACTGAGGTGATGGTAGGAGCGGTGACCACGAGGGCCCAGGAGAAGAGGAAGGACCGGTCTACGTCGCTGAAGGTGCCGAGGGCAGAACGGCACGCGGGAGTGGATAGAGAGGAACTTATCCGACTCCAAGAAGAAGACGAAGTCATTAGGAAGTTAGAGCAGAAGAAGATCCCAACTAATAGAGGCAATAAATCTGTTCATTTTGAGAAACATGGACGAGTACTGTACCGGATCTACAAGGACCTGAGACAGGCGACTGTTATAAGGCAAGTGGTACTACCCGAGAAACTGAGAGAGTATGTACTGAGTGTAGCCCACGACTCGATCGTCGGAGGACACCTCGGCGTGAAGAAAACCAAAGACAGAGTTATGAGCAATTTTTATTGGCCTGGAATTGAAGGTGACGTCGCGAGATACTGCCGCTCATGCGACATATGCCAGAGGACGGTGAACAAAGGAGCGACCCCAAAGGTGCACCTGCAGAGTATGCCAGTAGTGGACGTACCATTTAGGCGAGTGGCCGTGGACTTAGTAGGACCTATCGACCCCCCAAGTGAAGGTGGACATCGGTATATCCTAGTGTACATAGACTACGCTACTCGTTACCCCGAAGCCACACCCTTGAAGAAGATCGACGCAGAAACGGTAGCAGAAGCCTTAGTGAACATCTACAGCCGTTTGGGTGTGCCCGAAGAGATCTTGTCGGACCAAGGGACCCAGTTTATGTCAGATGTCATGAAGGAAACGAATAGACTACTGGGAATTCGACAGTCGACCACTACAGTCTACCACCCTATATGCAACGGGTTGGTGGAGCGATTCAACGGCACACTGAAGAAAACATTGAGACGACTGTGCGCAGAGCAACCCAAGCAGTGGCACAGATACATCAACCCGCTGCTCTTCGCATATCGTGAAGTTCCCCAAGAGTCGACCAAGTTTGCCCCATTCGAGTTGCTGTATGGGAGAACTGTGAGAGGACCCATGCACATCTTACGACAACTATGGACCAAGGACGTAGAGGAGCCGGAAACGAAGACCAGTTACCAGTACGTCATGGAACTACGTGAGAGGCTGGAGGACACATGGAAGTTAGCGACGGAAGAACTCTCCAAGGCTCAAGGTAGACAGAAGACCTACTACGACCGGAAGGCGCGAGAGAGGAAGTTCCGCCCCGGAGATGAAGTGTTGGTGCTACTGCCGACGAACACTAACAAGCTCCTAGTCCAATGGAAGGGACCATATAAGGTAGTCTCAGTTGTCGGTGTTAACGACTATAGAGTCAAGATGGGTGCAAAAGAAAAGACCTTGCACGCCAACCTCCTCAAGAGATACATTCCAAGGACGTCAAAAGCAGCAGCAGTGGCAATAGAACCGAGACCTGTTGTGACAGAGATGTGTGGGATGGACAACAGTAGGAGAGATACCACGCCTGAACATGTCAACGCCATAAAGGACGGCGGCAGTGATAGTGCTGAGACTGTACTGGCAGAGGACGACCTGATAGACAAGAGTCAACCTGTGGAGTCAGCTAGCATGACAGTCATCGAGGACTGCGACCTGGAAGGCGACAACGGTGGAACGACGGAGGACCTTGCCGACCTAGGAAGCTGGATCCAGAAGGAAAGCTACAGAGATGTCCAGTATGGAACGCAACTGACATCGGAACAACGTCAAGAACTCTGCGATGTGGTGAAGAATTACCAGCACGTCTTCACCAATCTCCCTGGATGCTGCCAGTTGGGTGAACATCGCATCGACCTGACGACAGAAGTACCAGTTCGTCAACGACCATACCCGGTGCCCTACGCTATGCGCGACTCATTGAAGGAGGAGCTTAGCACCATGGAACGGCTGGGCATCATTCGAAGGAGCTCATCAGCTTATGCTTCACCTATTGTTGTCGTCAAGAAGAAGGACGGATCCAACCGAGTCTGCATCGACTACAGGAGGTTAAACAAGATCACAGTATTCGACCCTCATCCGACAGCAGCGCCATTAGAAGTGTTTCAGAGTCTCTCGAGAGGAAAATTATTCTCTCGGATTGACCTGAGCAAGGGATACTGGCAAGTGAAAGTTCGAGAGCAAGACATTCCCAAGACGGCGTTCGTCACCATGGGCGAACACTATGAATTCATTCGGATGCCTTTTGGGATGATGAACTCAGGAGCCACACTGAACAGGATCGTAAAGCCATTGATCCGTGGAATGAACAATGTGACAGCATATGTGGACGACCTGCTGATTCATACAGAGACATTCGACGAGCATGTGAAGACTCTCAAGGACTTACTGCAGAGGATGGACCAAGCTGGATTAACTGCAAGACCATCGAAGTGTCTGATTGGAACGTCTGAAGTAGACTTTGTTGGACACTTAGTGGGAGAAGGTATGATTGGCCTGTTAGAAGAGAATGTATGTAAGGTACGAGACGCACCCAGACCCACCACTAAGAAGGAAGTGAAAGCATTCTTAGGATTAGTGGGATATTACCATGAATTTATTCCTAACTTTTCAGCGATTGCATCGCCATTGTCTGATTTACTTAGAAAGGGTCAGCCCAATATAGTTCAGTGGGATGAAACGCAGGAGAAAGCGTACACCTCTTTGAAGAATGTCATTATCTCCAAACCCGTGTTATGTTTGCCAGATTTTTCCAAAGAGTTTGTCTTAGCAACTGATGCATCAGATCGCGGATTAGGCGCTAGTCTTATGCAGGAACACGAGGGAAAGTTGTACCCTGTGGCATATGCTAGTCGTAAGCTATTGCCTCGTGAGACAAAGTATTCGGTCTCAGAGCGCGAATGTTTAGCTATTGTTTGGGCTGTAAAAAAGTTTACTTTGTATTTGTATGGAAAGGAGTTTGTGCTCCAAACTGACCATCGGTCATTAGAGTTTTTGAACTCTGCCAAGTTTGACAGTCCAAAGTTATTACGATGGAGTTTATTTTTACAGTCTTATCGATTCAGGATTCACTACGTAAAAGGCAGAGAAAATGTCTGTGCCGATTTCCTGAGCAGGGTATTTTAAAGTAGTACACTATCAGTGAAATGCATTGTAACCCATACTTTTGCCTACTAGATGAATTTCTAGGACGGCAGTATTGTACTGTAATTGGGGACATAGTTCATCTGTGATTGAATACTGAATTGATGGCTGATATAGAGTCATGATGTGTTAGTCACATTTTGGTTTTATGCTATGTCATATTAGTTACCAATGGAACTTGGTGTAATTTTTGGAAAATGTAACCCAAATGGGGACTGCGAGCAAGCAGTGTTTGTGTTATATTGCATTGTTGTAACTTGTTTTGACCTAATATGATGAAGATAGACCCTGATCAGTGGACGGTATGTATTGGTATTTTTGCCATTGTACGTATGAGTTATACATTTTGGAGATAACCATGTTATGTACAACAAGTTATATGCTATGATTCCTGCACGAAGCATTGTGTAAACGATGGGCCATCGTTTCACCTTATATGATTTGTAATAATATCATTGACCATTGTTTCACCACAGTGGTGGCGTTGTGTTATTTTGACTAGTAGGCCTACTGTTAACCATTGGTTTGTCACAATGATGGTATTGTATTAGTTATGGTATTAGTGATGCAAAGTACACTGCATTGTATCGTATTTGTGATGACATTCGGGAAGACACTGAAATTGTTATTAATTGTATTAGAATTAGCAACTACCTTTGTGAGATTGGGAGTGCTATAAAATTATTTCACGATAGTGCAGACGCTGTATAATGTTTTTGGAGTTGAAAGATATTCAACTTAAATTGGGGAGTTGTGTAGCATCTGCGGGCTACCCCTTGCCCTCCCCCGGTTTTGTTGTTGTGCTGGTGGCTGAGCATGTGTCCACTACTTTTTCCATTTTATTGTTGACTACCGCCAGAGTGTGCTGTACTCCGTGACCTGACCTTCTTTTCTAGTGAGTAGTTTTTTTCCTCGCTCGCTTGTTGTCAGGTGTTTTGACTCGTTCAGTAAATATTAGTATGTTCCCGAATATTCGATAACGTTGTGGAAACGAATGTTTACGCCAGATTTGGCCTTGGGTGATGTAACCTGATGACGTATTGATGCGTGATTGGTTAGTTTGTGCGAGGGCAAAGGTAACGTTTATTTCGGGAACTTTCTGTAGGAATGTTTATATATATAGACCTGTGTGAGTGGTTGGGGGGTGAGTAAGTGAGTTTCCTTTTGTGTGGCGTAGATATTTAGTTTCGCTGGTGTCTTCCTAGTAATTTATTGTTCACTATACAGTTATTAAACTTTAGTATTATTTAATCTATCGTCGGATCTCGTGTTTATTTATTTTACAGCCGTAATAGTTTCGTTTTCTAAAGGGTTGTAGTTAGATCAACTAACTCCCCCCTACTATAACGTGCTAGAACAACCTCAGCTGTTACATTTGCGATTTGTGTATGCCAATTATGTGTATAACACACTGATATTGATAAAAAGAGATACCGACCACTGTGACTGTTGTCACTGAGTGCGCATTCATTGCGATAAATATCAAGAATGTGAGTGGATGAAACATGGAGGGCGAAAGACCTGCTGAAATAGTGTACTGGAAGAAGCAGAAATGATGAAATGACCAGACCTAACTCAGTAATCGTGCAGTTTTATAAATTTATATTATCACTAATATCAGAGGCACCCTGCAGCTTTGCCTGGGATAAGTCTGCTTATAAGTTTCAGTTTTGGGTGATTATGGCAGGTCTGCTTGACCTTACCCATTCCTTCAGGTTTATTCAGTTTGTTTGTTTTTAAGTAATCTTCGTGCACCCCACCCCCTCATCCTGGGCATCAATGTACTGCCCACCCCCTCAGCATTCAAAGTGAAGATTGCCAAGAATGGCACCAATAATCTTTTCACTGAACAGTTTTTTAAACAGTGAACATATTGGCAGAATGTGATGACGTTCATGGGCCCATGCGTTAGTAGGGGCGAAATTAAGACACAAAAGAACTCAAAAAAATACTTCTCCATCATTTCAAATCTCCAAATCTAAAAACAAACCTTCCAAAAGAATGGTACCCTCAAATTTCACACCAATCTAAGATGTATAAGCGCCTGCAAATCTTATTAAAAATCCTATAAGTTTTTCTTATGACATAGATGCATGGACATAAACTAACAGGTTTCAGTGAATTTCTGTTCAGATATTACCAAATTGCCATTGCTGTCAGTGAGTCACACAATGAATCATCAGATGGCGCAAATGAACCTTATAATGAGTAAATCATGTAAAGACAAACACAGACTTTAAATATATAAAAGCAAAGTTTAGTGAGGAATGAATAAAATTTATTTCACTGGTTCAATTGCAAAATAGATTTCATTAAATTTTGACTGAAATGCATGTATATGTAAAGACAACATAACAAACATGGTGTTTTCACATAAATGACATAGATGTGTTATTTGAGCACTCTCATGATGTCAGCTTGAAATATAACTACAATGTATCACAACTACTCCCATTCACAAAATAAACAGATTTATCTCAACATACCAAGCATGCGCAACAAATCAGTGAGCAGTACTTGTTTCCAAGCTGATGGACTTTTCATTTGTATGACAAAGGAATTATCACTGTCTAGAATCATCATCATCATTGCCTTTCTCACCCTGGATCAGGGTATAGGCCACCAACAAACACCTTCCATCCCTCTCTATCATGGGCCAGCCTCTTTACATTATTCCAAGACTTTCCGCTTCGTTGCACATCATTTTCTCTGGCTCTTCTCCACGTTCCGCGCGGCCTTCCTCTTGATCTCTTGCCCTGGGGATTCCAGTCCAATACCTTCTTCGTGATGCTGTTTCCTGGCCTCCTGAGAGTGTGGCCGATCCATCTCCATCGCCTCCTACCAATTTCCTCTCTGACTGGGTTCTGTCTTGTTCTTTTCCATACAATTTCATTGCTGACCTTGTCTGTCCATCTGATCTTAAGTAGCTTCCTGAAACATCTGTTGATGAAAACTTGGATTCTCTTTATGCAGACCTGGGACGCATTCCAAGTCTCACATCCATACAACAGGACTGACTTCACGTTCGAGTTGAATATCCTCAGCTTTGTTTTTAGAGATATATCCTTGGTTCTCCAAATCTTGCTTAAGGATGTGAAAGCTGCCTGTGCCTTTCCAATTCGTGCTTTGACTTCTGCCTCTGTTCCTCCCTTATTGTCAATGATACTACCAAGATAGCAGAAGGACTCTACATCTTCCAGTGGTTGATCTCCTACTGTGACTTGTTCGCTTAGGGGTGCAACAATTTTTAGGACCTTCGACTTCGCGGGATGTATCCTCAATCCAATAGATTCTGAAATTTTGTTTAGAGCTGTAGTCTTTGCTTGCATCTGGTCGTGTGTGTGCGACAATAGTGCCAAGTCATCTGCAAAATCTAGATCGTCCAGCTGTGTCCATGGGGTCCATTGTATGCCATTTCTTCCTCCACTGGTCTAGAATAACTTGATTAAATTCAACACAATGATGTGTGCCTACACCTACCATCTCATCTTCTTCATTTTTTTTTTTTTTGGGTGGCCTTTTCTTCTATGATCAGAAAGGTGAACTGAAAAATTTGTCAAAAACATTTTCAAAACTCGCCCAATAACCCTGGACCAATTTAATGCACTTCTCTGACACCTTCATGAACCCTTTAACATTCAAGGGAAAAGAAAAAGAGAAAGGATCTGTAGTGATCTTTCTTTTAGGAGGATTGCTGATCTGGGCATTTACACATCTGGCAAGAGAAAGGAGAGACACGAGCTTCAATAAATATAAAAACCAAGTTTCTATCTACATGCAATGCAAAAAAATTGAGTTGCCTATGCATGGGCAAGAATACCCTTTACCTAACGCTGTAATTTTCCATTCACTATAGATAGGATGAAAACTCTGATTTGCGATAACAAGGAATTAGCTATTAAATTTGTACTTACTCCACTCTCTTCCTTACGAGAGAATTGGGTTCCTATTTTACTTTTTAAAAGTATGCATGTCAAGTGGACACCCACAAATTCAAACAACAAGTAGTTTCAAACTGAGTAAGACGGTGCAAGATCTGGCATCAGACAATGGTATTTCCATCCCATTCTTCCCTTGGTGATTTACAGCTTACAGTAACTATGAAGTCTGATAAAGAAACTTATTCACTTTTCATTTCTCCTGAAAAATTTCTAAAAACCAAATTACAAGAGTTAACCACGTGGCTCTCAAGATGATGTTACGAAAACAGGTGTTATGAACATAATAGAGAAAGACTAGGCAGAGAAAGTCAGCCTGGTCCTTAACTGTTGAAGATTCACTGAATGAAAACTGAAACAATGGGAAGCCCAAAAGAAGTGAAAAAGGCTGACTTAAAGTGGAAGTCACACAAAAGATCGAAAGGAGTAAAAAAAAAAAAAAGGAACACCCCCCCTCCCCTAAAAAAAAAAAGCCAATAAAAAAACCATGGATCAAACACCGGTGTCCTTTGCATTAACAAAAGAGACAAACTCTGATCCTGATCAATCAATCACTGTAACCATACACTGGTTAAAATGCAGTCCTTTCCAGTATACCATACATCTGTGGCATATCTCAGCACTAAATTGTTATCAAAGGTCTTTTTATGTGCAAGCAACGAGCCACTATCTCATTACGTGGCAAAGTAATGAATATTCCATTGTTACTCTTTGCCTGAAGGCGAAATATACTGATCTTGCAACTGAAAGCGCAAAAATGAATTCAGTTCAAATGAAAACACATGCACCTAAAATGCCAAAGCCAAGAATGATATAGGAATAAACAAATTTTTTCTTTACTTTGTTTGTTATGGCTGTCATTTGTTACTGACTAGAAGTAGTCTATGATGCAATAAAGATCGCAATGGTTTGAACTTGTAATACGCAAAACAGATTAGGTGAATATCATTCCAACTAGAACAATTTAGAATGCACAATCAGCACTGATCTATATCATTTACGATTATAAACCATTATGCACTATTTCCTTGTTTAAGACCAGCAAATCGAAAAATGCATATGTCAATAAATCACTTGCTTAGGGATACAGCATAATCTTTTCCATCAACTTATATCTCTGGTCACTTGCATGCAGAAATTGCTCAAAATGCTCCAATCATCACCTTGTGCAAAATACTATTATTGCCTCTTTCCTTAAATTCATACAAAATAAGTAAATACAACAATTTCTAGACACTGGAATTTGTAGTGTTTCTTGACCTCAATGATGACAAAATAATTTACTGCAACAATTTTCAATACGGTATTGTAGACGGCATGCTTGTTCCAGTCTGCAAAGTATATTTACAAAATAAACAATTCCTGCACACATCAAAAGTTTGATTTTGTCCACATCACTCTACAAATCTGTTCAAAT
Source organism: Onchidella celtica (assembly GCA_963931925.1). NCBI lineage: Eukaryota > Metazoa > Mollusca > Gastropoda > Systellommatophora > Onchidiidae > Onchidella > Onchidella celtica. The sequence goes on from OZ007568.1 coordinate 35,835,592, forward strand.
CATCCAAGACTAGCTTTAATCTCTCTTTGGGCTGCCCTTCAGTTTCCGCAATTCCAAGAATTGAATTCATTGAGAGTCTGAAAGCATTCTTGGCTTCTGCTTCAATTGCTTCATCTCCGTCTCCATCCACTGACAGATAACAGTCCTTAGGATATGGAAGTCTGAAAACCCTCAGGCTGGTCAGTTTAGAAACTTGTTGTGCTAACGCTATAGATGATTCTGTATACCAGGGATTTCCACTGAAATTTAAATACAAAATTCTGGGCATGAACCTGAAATTGTCGTTTAACATGTTGATAACTTCATCCGTGATTCCACAGTCTTGGAATTCCAACACTCTGATATTCTGGCAAATTTTTGATAAGATTGGCATCAATGGGAAATGACAAGGAGACAGATTATTTTCACTGAGGTCAAGTTCCTCCATGCTTTCAAGATGCGGAAAGACAGCTAGTGCTGTGAGGTCAATCATTGTAAGACCACATGCTGCGAGACGAAGGTGTTTCAGGGGATGACTGATTCCTATCAATATGCTGCACAACTTGTTCTTAAGGCGATTGTTGCTCAGATCTAAGCGTTCAAGTTTTGTTAATGTTGTGAGAGACTGCCTCATGATGACAGCCATAGGTTCATTGTCATACAGACTGATGTGGTTGCATGACAAGTCCAGAGCTGTGAGATTTGTCAGAGACTGTAGAATTGGAGCCATTCGAACAAAGTCCATGTTTCGCAGAGAATTGTATTTCAGTTGAAGACCTTTCAGTTGCTGTATCATATGGATGAAAAGAAAAGGAAAAATCAATCAGTAATGGACATGTATTCCACTTCTTCTCTGCATTGCTTCTTAAACAATACAACACTTCATGTTAATCCATCTCTCCACGACACAGAAAGCAAAACTATGGGCACCTTAGTTGATGGGCGTAGTCATCCAAAGCTCTCCCTTCATCGTTACGTTTGGAAGATGAAAATGACTTGTGGATTAAAAATACCATCTTGTGTTTAAAACCAAATTTTACCATTAAATTACCTCAACCATGACGTCTGTTGTATCCATGAAAGATGCCACAAAATTCTGGATATCACCCATAATGCACTGGATAACATTGCACTACTGAAGCTTTCAAGACATAATTTACAAATGAAAATTAAAGTGCATTTATTTCAATTTTTTATAGACCAGTGATTTTTTTTTCAATAACATAAAACAACACTTCCAATTCACAATACGCAGCTTTCTTTCTGTTTCTTAAATGAGGGGTGGAGTTTGGTATGAGATGGGAGGATGGGGCTGGATGGGACAAGCAGTAGTCAATCTGCAAATAATGAAATCTCCCCTCCTGTGGTATATCCAACGGAAAAGGGATGAATGGGCTTCAGTAATTGGTCATACTTAAACACAACATATGTATGAGGAATCACTACCTAACTTTGTCTCTTGACATATGACTACAACAGGCTGATCAACCTGTTATTATTTCACAACACATTAAATCATGAGGGGTGAGGTGAAAGACATCTAAAACTCCATCATGGCTTTTCATCAACTTCATGATATCTGCTATCCACAGTAGAGACATGTCAAAAGTATGAGTCCAAATGAGTTGGGAAAACATTCCAATTCTTATATCTGGATGAAATGTCACAGACATTCACAATCCTGGGCAATTACTTGCTAATAGCCACGCTTCATATTAATTGCTGGGACGTTTATCTGCAAAAAGTCCCTAACATTTCAGTAAACAGTTTACTTAGCTGTAATACTAATAAATTCTAGGAACTGCATCAGAAGATATTTTTGGAAATGCAAACAAAAACATTAAGACCTATGACTTACCTCAGGAGTAATTTGTTTCAGTAATAAGTTGACTCTGTCTCCACCGAGACAAGTAACACTCAATCTTTCCACAATAAGACGAAATCGCACACCTGGGAAGCTGGAAACTGTCAGGGCTTTGCACAATTCAGAGTGACAGGACTCAGATGTCACAAAGGCATCCAGTTTGATTTCAATGGCTAGAATGACATTAAAAATTACCACAAACATTAAAGAAAAAAAACAATGTGATAGCATGTGCTGGAGTGCACATTACTATATGTCATTATCTTTTTACCAGTCAGCTGTGACATATTCATAAATAAGGAAAATGACATCCTATTTCCATGACTGAGGATCTAGAAAAAGCTTAAGCTTTTTACTCTGATGAAAGACTTACCACTAAAAGTAGGCAATCCAAATTGATTTTTACTTTTTATCACAACTTATCAGTTAATATGAATGAGCTTGCTTCTTTCAGAATTTTGATACCAAATTTATTATTCTGGCTTAAAAAGATTTGAAAGTTAAGGTATTTTCAAAAGTGAAAAAAACACCTCGAATTTGCTATCTTTCGCAAATTACATGATTGTCCAATTTTGCATATGAAATGACCATTTATTGAGTCACAGCATTGAAAATTCTTAGTTTCCATGTCAGGAGGGTGTATATTACGTTCAATTTTTTTTTTGAGAGGTATAAATATAATACAAGCTTCTTCTACTTCTTCTTCTGCGTTCCCCGAATACAAGCAATTCTTCTTAGTCATCTAACTTCATCTGACATCAATTTTTTGTGAATACTTACAAGGGAGGCAAAAATAACGTTTTTTTTTTACATTCAAAAGGAGGCCAACCATGTTCCGCCATTGTCTTAGCACTGAGTGTTGGGTGGATCTATAAAAACAGTCAGTGCCTCGTGCTGAAACACGCACTATGTTTGACTTTGGCATGCCCTTATAATACAAAGGCTGAGGTTCATTTGCATATAATTTTGATCCTGATCTATTAAACTAAAGTTTCCGCCAGTTTCTTGGTCGACAACTTTTCAACAAATAATTTTTAACGGAATTTCAACTCAAAATACAATGAAAAATACACTGAAGTAAACCTCATTTATCTGTATTTCTGTGTGAGTTATTTTCAAACTCATGCACTATATTGGCGTGATGCTCTGCAATCCAGTGTTATGAGGGGGCCAAATCGGTACATATGACTCAGGGTGAAAATGGCAAGACTCTTGTTCAAGCAATAAAAACACACAGCTACACACATTAAACAATACAAAAGATAGTATATTTTAATAGAGGAAGAACTGAACTTTTTTTTGAAGTAAGATACATGCCGTTCGACTTAAAAACACAGCAGTACTAGCCTTGTAATGTTGGCCTAAAATTATGCCAAAACAGATTTCACCCCTTTAGCGGGGCAGTTTGGACCACATACTAAAAGTCATGTTCCAGATATCTCAAATCATTTATTCAAGACACTGACCGAAGACAAACTGCTTCTCAAGAACCCACGAAGTAAAATCCATATATCACTATTCTAATGCATGTGTCAAACTCCCAATGATATTATCTTGTTAAATCTTCAGCATCTTATGCTAGAGTACTATTATTACTGATTGACGAAAAATACTGTCATGTTCACAGAGACTTCAAGGAAATTTAATGTTTGTAATGTTTTAAAATTAAATACTGCAATTTTGCATGTACCTTTAAAAAGTTTAAAGTCTGACCAATTCAATGATAGACATGAAAAAAAAAAAAAAACACAGAGAAGACTTACATGAGAAAACAATAACTGACTGATATTTGTTCAAATCTGAATGACATAAGAGTTGAAAAATAAATTCTTTCCCATCATTTTTTGAGTGACTCAAAACAGTTTTAGGAGAACATTGAAAGCATAAGAATATAATCTTTATTTTGTTGGGTATTTTCCATATTGTTGTATACATGTGCATTTTTGCCTTTTTGAGAAAACAAGGACTGAAAGTTTCAAGAGTTGTGTAACATCAGGGGTTTGTTCAATATGCTTTAAAACTAAAAGCAGAACTTAACCGATTGGAATGACAGTTACACATAATAAAATCAGGAGTGAGAGAATTACTTTCATGACAAAACCTCAAAATCGGCAAAATGTTGCATATAACAATATGGCAAATATCCATCGATTTGGAGAAATGAGGTCACAGATACTTACATATGTCGCAAGGGAGACAATTTTGTGTGTCAATCTCTAATGGGCTGTGATTTGTCGCCTTATTTCCTGTACATTCCTCTGCAAGAGACACTGCATGGTTGTAAAGGGTCACCATATTATTCCTCCTACTTTCGTTGTGAACCAACATGCAGTGTGATGTAAGATAATACAGAATGACCTCGGCTGTAAAAAAAAACAAAGAGAAACAGATTCTTGACATTCCTGATGAAAAGAAAACATACAACTTCTTGCTCATATGATCACTACGCCTATATGAACTTTTTTCCCTGCTGGAAGTCAAAATAATTTGCACATCTCAAGTATTAATAGCCTTCCATTGATTTCAAAATGGATCGCAGATGAAACTGAGTCTGAGATGAGATTAAGTCTGAGTCTTTGGCTAATTTGCAGCCTGCATCATTCATTTATGATAAGAATATCATCAAAACACAGAAGTGCAAAGTAACCTACAATACGATTAGGAGGCTATGTCTTGAAATACAAAATGTACACACAGACAGAACTGTCTCATAAGAAATTAAATGAATGACTGGCTAATGAGTAGCTGGTATGAGCCAGCGTTCATCTCATATTACCACTCTGTTCCTGACAACAGATCGTCAAATTCAGAAACAATCATCACCTTACTGGTAAGCCTCGATTGTTTCAACAATTAATAGGGCAAATGTAAAAGTAGTTAGAAATGTTAAAGGGGCCATCCATCTGCGTCATGGACAAATGTATTCATAGTTAAGAAAATCTCTTTCTGACATTATATAATAATTAAAATATTCTTACAAATTTGTATAAATGTCATGGGAATAAAGTTACCATTTCGTGTAAAAATGTACAAGTTTTCCTCTACAAGGGCCAAGTTTCATTGCTATATTTTTAACAAGAAACAATACATACTCTGCTCATAATATACTAATAAATGTACATAGCTCTCTGCCTGACCCATGGTTTTATATTAGTACTCCATGTACCCTTTCAAAAATTCAGTATTAATTCATATTACTGTCACATTATGCAACTGTATTCAAACAAACTAAATGCTCACATTAAAACACAAAAATGACAATCTGAAAAACAGCAGAGTGACCCTGTCATTAAAGATATAATATGGACTTCATGTGACACCGTTTATCAATTATTACCATGAAATAAAGACTGAGCGATGCAGTGTCAAACAAAAATGTAGCAGCTCACATGAAATCCAACAAAAACATTACAGACCTGTTGGGAAACCTGTCAAGTCCAAGTATCTGATCTTTGTAGGTGTTTCTTGTCTCAAACACTCCAAAAATGTGTGGGCGAGAGATGTGGTGTAACGAAGACCTGGTAAATGACAATGCATGATTTTAAATGATCAGTGAAAATTTATTTGAATGCTTATTAAGTTGTGATAATACATAATATGCCCCTACATGTACTTCAATCATGACTAATACAGATAAATTGGGGGATAAATCATATAAAGTATACTATCTTCACTGAAAAGAAACTCAAATTTAAACATACAAACTCTGTAATTTACTCCATATAGGTTATGGGTATTGGGATGCGAATCTGCAAGTTGACAGACGTTAAAACTAAAGGTTGCCTCTGTAAACTTCAAAGCAATTGTACATCATAATAGCATTCAAGTAATATTTTAACACAACTGAGGTTGCACAGGAAATAATAATGGTCAGTTCTACTGTGACAGATTCTTGAGGTAGTTTACGTTCTAGATACGGTTTTGTTGTATGTGATAATGCTCTAAATTCAGCCCACCAGTGAAATGATTTCCCACCAAAAAAAAATTTAAAAATTCAAAGTTCGCGTAAAGTGTTCTCAAAACAAATAAAATAGAAAATACTGCAAGTTCTAGACTAGAAATAAATTTTATTTACCTTCCCTACTTGTTTTCCAGTTAGAGAAAAGATTGAGAACTTACCTTGTCTCACAAGGTCTGATTGATAGATGGGTTCATAAAGAGGTAATATTGATGAAAAAACGCTTGGTACAAGCTTCGAGAGAACCAGAGACTTCATCATCCACCTTGACATCAGTGCCTGTATTGATCTATCATGGTTACCCCTCAAAGCTGCTTCCATCATGTGGATACACAAAATGGGAGGCACAGATTCAATGGCTGCTCGAGTGAGATTGGCATCTCGAACAATGTATGCACAACATGCCTCCAGCAATGTTGGAGCCTGCAAAGTAAAAAAAAAAAAAGTGAAACACGCTGAATTCAGAAAAAGAATGTGGCCATATAATATTTTGCCATGCTTGGTTAGTAAAGCTGTAATAAAAATGTCTTTCCTCAATCTCGCATATTAACACAATGAACCTCCTTCACTGGCATACTGGTGACATGCAATGGGTGTTTTTATATCCCTACTCACCAGTACACCAGCCCAGAGTGCCCTAAAATTTGTTACTGTGAGTGTGAGCTCAGGAGGCCAGCAATAAGAGGGAAATCAGGAAGGTGGGCTGCACAGGTCATTATAATGATGCTTGCAATATTTTACACTAGTTAGCTGAGGTGCCTGCAGTTGCCTGGGATAAACCTGTCATGCATTATTTTCACTCCTGGGTAATCACATATATTTGGATCGAATTGAACTTCCTCATTCCTTTAAGTTTGATTGTTTATGTGTTGTCCATGTATTTTTCATTTTTCAGTTAGCCTTGACTTATTGCATGTATTCCCCTTGTGCATTATGTGCCGTGCACCTAGTCAGCAACTGAGGTAACTGTTGTCATGAAATGGGAACAACCTGCATACTGGACAGTTTGTTTAGTAAGCACACAGTATCAGGTATCATGCAGAACGAACAATCTAATATAAAAACAAGGCATGGGAAAGGTACACTAGGTACAGTTCAATTTTGAAAATCAGCCTCGCTGAGCATAATAATATTTATATATGGGTCAGAATCTGATTTGCTGTACACTTTTTGTGACACAATGATGAATTTTAAAAATTGATATCCATCCTTAAAAACCAATACATCTCATTCTGTAAACAATTGTCTTTCATACTCTGTAGCTGCCTTTTAGCATTCCCTTTGGGTTTCAACAATATCACTCATTCTTGATTGACAGGATGTATGTTACATAAACACCGTCACATCACAAAAACAACTCAAGCACTTGTAATTAGAAGGCCAGGAAACTAATTAAGCAAGTTTATTTCATACTGTCAGAAATACAATCTTGTGAGTCAATAATCATTTGTGACATTCAAAATGCCTCTCAGATTTGCGGTCTGTATGTTACATAAACACCAAAAACATAAAAATATGTTAAAAATAAAATGTACTTATCCAAATAAATGAATAAATGGTTCTGACTATTACTAATATCAAAGTCTAATGTGGCACAAAAATGCTCTTTCTGCATAACAATAGTAAGCTGGCAGACACCAAAAGTATGTACGTTACATAAACACCAAATTGTAAAAGTCCCAAAAACCATGCACTATTATACTGTGGTCAATTTAAAATTATTATTAACTTGAGCATTTGGTACAAGGCTCCAGGCCTACTGAGGGTATCTGAGTTCAGCAGCTATGGGAGAGCTTCCAGTTAGCAAAAGACTGTATGTTACATAAACACCAAACAACTGAACCGCAATTTTCCTACACTGAAGTGAAAGGATCAGACTAAGGTGCATTTCAAGTTCAGCATCTGTTTAAAGATATCACAGTCACAGAAGACAAAAGAGTTTAAGGGCCATAGTTAAATTATGTGAACCAATGTCTGTTTGTGACATAAACGCCAAAATAATTGAATTCTCATTTCCCTAGATGTAAATGCTGAAATGTAATTGAACTGTATTTTAATGCTAGCATCTACTGCAAAACTTAACACAGATGGACATCAGGATGCACTGGTCACTACTAAAGCTAGCCAGCAAAAATCTGTATGTTACATAAAATGACACATGGGCACTGAAATCACACCAAAATTGTAGTTTACTGAACTGGTTCTCAAGAGTTCTATGTTCCATCCCTACTCCATCTATTTGATTTAATGCCCAATTACAGGGAAGGCCAGAAGTGCTTTTATAAACTGTGAACAAAAGAAAATAAATGTGGGTAATCTTCCATTTGATTTTGATGCCCAGTTCAGTCTGCATACATAGGAACTCAAGTAGAAAACTGTAGAACTAATAAAACATGTTCTCATTTTTTAGTCACCATATTCATAACAGCACCAAAGGCACATTCAAACAAGTATGCTTTTGGGAAGGGCAAAACTACTTGCTGAGCCTCCATAGCTAATAAGTTTTACATGCATATTTGGCAACAACTTGAAGATCCAGCTACATGAAGTGTTATCTGGAAGCATGGATCAATTTCACACTGTCATCAACTTTCATGTCCATTAGCTTGTTGATCTGATCTGACTCCATTTTTATGAAATGAAACTGAAGGCTTTGGCTTCGCTGAATCTCATGAACCCAAAGCTGTCATGATCTTGAACCAAGTATCAAGCAAGGCAGTAAACCTTTCCAGACAGTAACTTTTTGATAGCAACTGGTATCAAGGTGCAACCACACATAGTCCTCATAGAATTGTTTTTTTTAACAATCTTCACAGTCTTTGGATGGGCCTTCATTTCATCTACCTGTTTTATTAGCCTACTTGGAAGACTAAGCCAAGCAGCTGCCAAACTCTCTCTGGGGATAAGGTAGTGGACAGCCATCATTTTAGGACTGTCATCTTTCAGAAATTTCAGCACTACCTCATGTTATCCCATCCTTGTTAGTGAACCATCCACAATAGTGGGCACAGTGTTACTTATTGGCCCATCTTGTCTGACAGGTCTTCCTTATTACATAGATGTCTTGCACAGTGGTGGTGGTTTTTTGTACACTTTGAAGACAGGCTGTTTGTTGGATTATTTGAAAGCTTTCACAGATCTTTGTTTTGACAGCTGTGATTGGACCCAGGACTATTACTTTCAGTAAAAGTACTGTGGTTTGAAAACCCAAGTTGAAACATCATTGTGGCCTGTAAAAATCTCCTTTATCTCAGCTGCATATTCTGCCATCTCAACCTTTTCTCTGTGGCCTCTGACTAGAATGAACATCCTGCTACTTTAAACTCTTCAGAAAAGTCACTGAGGATTTGAGATTTTAAAAAATGGTATATTTAAAACACTTAAACATTCGCAAATCAAAGCATGAACTGATATTTTACCTGGGCTGAAGCTAAATTATCATTGGTGTGGTGTAATGAATGAAACTCATCAGCCAAAGCCATGTTTGCAGAGCTGCTTATTAACTGTGATTCAATAACAATTCATGGCATTACTACTGCAGTAACATGTCTGAGATGAAATTATCATTTGATAATATCAAATATTTTACATAGATTGCATGCGTCTAAACAAAAATGTTTCCCGTCCTTGCAGATCTAGATGTCCCAGCAACATGGAATGGCAATACATTATTACAGACATGAGTTTCCATAATATGTAGCCTACTATTATAAAGCTTTTTTATAAATAATTCTTCCATGATTACTGAAAGTTTCTAAGAGCTGCAGAGTATAGGCTACACAGATGGACGCTTAAGCCTAGATAAACAAGGAAGATCAGAAGAAGGAAACCAAATCAGTTTCAGTAACGAACTCCTACGCGAAGGTCAAAGTCTAAGTTGAAAAGTGTAGACAACCTACTTTTATTCCTTGCTATCAAGACACAATTTAAAGTTTTCATCATGTGAATTACTTGGAACCAACTGCTTATAAAAGAAAAGCCTTCTTTCAGACAAAGGCCTTATGTGACTGCAACACTAAGCATTTTGAGTTTCAGTAACGAACTCTCCCGCGTCACTCAAAATGTACGACTCTGATCGTGCCATCTAAGTTTTAGGTCTTGGTGTTCAAATGTAATCAAAATTTTATTGCATTCAATTTTACGAACATCAGTGCAACTGATATCAATGTGTGCTTTCAGATCCGGACTGCCGTACGTTATTGCAACATTAAGCATTTCGAGTTTCACTAACAAACGCCCACGCGAAGATCAAAGCCTACTGAAAGCTGTGATCATACTTTTATTTCTTGCTACACAGCACCAAAACAAGTTTTAATAATGTGAATTAGTTGAAACCCAATGACAACAAAAGAAAAGCCTTCTTTCAGACCGGCAACGGCCGTGTGTTACTGCAACACCAAACATTTGGAGTTTCAGTAACGAACTACCATGTGGAGTTCAAAGTCTACATTGAAAAAAAATGTAAACGCACTTTTATTCCACACTACCAGGTCACAATTTATAGTATTCATAATATGAATTACCAGAAACCAGCTGATTATAAAACATAGGCCTTCTTTCAAATCGGCAAAGGCAGTATGTGACTGCAACACTAAGCATTTCGAGTTTCAGTAACGAACTCTCCCGCGTGACACTCAAAATGTATGACTTTGATCGTGTCATCTAAGTTTTGGGTCGTCAAGTTCAAATGTAAAAATTGTATTGCATGCAAGTTTACCAACATCAGTGCAACTGATAAACATGTGTTCTTTCAGATCCGGGCTGCCGTACGTTAATGCAACACTGAGCATTTCGAGTTTCAATAACGAACGCCCACGTGAAGCTCAAAGCCTATTGAAAATGTGGTCGTAGTTTTATTTCTTGCTACACGGCACCAAATCAAGTTCTGTAAATGTGAACTATTTAAACCAAATGACAACAAAAGAAAAACTTTCGTTGAGATCGGTATGCCATTGAAACTCAAAACATTTCAGGTTTACGTTACAAACATCCATTGATGTTATCATCCAATTTAGACTTATGATCACATCATTGTAGGAAATTTATATTTTCATTATGTGTAACGGACACAAGTGACACATTACGAATTTAATGTACAACAGGGTACCGTTTATTGATTTTTTTTCCCCGCAGTATGCAGTGCGTTATTAAACACCATGCAATACGTGTTGCCGTAACGAACTCCAGATGTAGCTACCGGGAAATAATCCAGTCATGTTCAATATCAGGGCATTGGATGGGGTGATGAACAATAATGAGAAAGACATCCGCTGAGCGAAAGTCGCCTTTTAAATGCAAGAAATAAAAAAAATCTTTTTACATCACGGCGTTCGTCACGTAAACACAACACCTTGTAGGGTTTCAATAACGCACGCACTAGTGTAGCAATTTTCCCTGACTCGTCGCGCTGATCATTTGGCATGTTGCCAAGAAGTGTTTACACGGACTATACCTTTATTATGTTTAAGGCCAAGGCGCTTGATTTCCATTTCGCAAGTTTTACACACATTTGAGAGTCTGTTCGTTATTAAACACGAGGGCAATTGTGAAAAAAACCGTTGTTTTGACCTTAAATAATGCGTACACCATGCATTTCTGTTTTTTTAGCGCACATCTGATTCTCGCTGGATCCCACAGTCCAATAAATTCATTCAATATTGAAATTGCACATACTTCAGTGAGGAAGTGGGTGTACGTTATTTGAGTGATAATAAACACCAAACTTACCCATCGTCTTGTTGCCGTTCTGCTCCATATCCGTTGAAAGTGTTAAGTCACCTTTGAGATCACCTAATCAGCTCTTGAAAATTCACCCGCGGACCTATCGCGACCGCATGCTTCGAGCCGAACGGCCACTTACCAGCAGCGTACGTTACCGGTTATAAACACGATGACGGGTCTGCTGACTACCTGGCTCTGTAGGACAAAGACGGGCCACGTGCGTGATTCCGTTCTTTATGTGAAGACAAAGGGGCTATTATGCAATAAAAATCACGCCGCGATTTAAGTCCAGGGGTCAGAAATTCACGTTTCCAGCAGAAAGCATCATGTTGACGAAAGTTAACACCAAAAGTAACGTACAAACTGCGATCTTTTGACCCCGCCATACACACTCCTTGCCGAGAGAAGAGGCTAGCGTGCCATACACACATTTAGACTGTTATATCAGGATTACTGTAGCCTGTTTACATTAAGTGTCAAGGTCTCCAGTTTTATGGAATATAGCTTTGATCATAACACCCCTAAAAATGTCACACTTTTTGTTAAAAAATCTCGATCCATCCACCCACATTACATTTCAATAGAATAATTATACATAGCTTTTAGTAGACACAGAGGATGTGAATGGAAAGATACACCATTTGTGCATCATTTTTACCATTTTCTGTTGACAAACAAGTTTTCTGTAGGAAAACAGACGAGGGACAAATTGATTGGTATGGTGAAAACACCAGTGTACAGCAAATCAGATTTTGACCCATATCATAAATCCACAATTTTATTTAAGCGCATTGCAAACTACATTTCTTTAAAGGAATTTAGGAGTACACTGCATATTTTGAGGTTCTGTTGTTATCTCAGAGATCTTACCATATAAGTTCTGCAACTCACTGTTTTATATATCATATAATTGAAGATCTAAACTAGATAATGGTTAAATACATCTTTTATTGATGCTTACATTTACTTTTGCCTGTTTGCAACATGGGACCCCATCAAGGTCCAAAGGATAAACAGCTCCTTTGTAGTGATCATACCACATTGAATGCATTCCTTGCATTGGAGTTGCTGCCATAATCGGATCTTGCGGCAGTGTCTGAAAATGGTAGACATTCAAAGTTAATTTTCACAATAAAATAAAACCACAATGCATACTTGACCATTACAATCTACAGCTTTTTCAAATACCAGCATATCTTTGGTGCTAGACATGAAATCACAGCACCTTCATGTTTGTGAAATATGAAACACAGCTACCCACAACCACTATTTAAGAGACAAAATTTACACTCAATAATGGATAAATTTACAAATTAAAAAGACGAGGTGATTTTTCTGTAATACAATTAAATACATTTTGTCAAGTAATTTTCCTTCATATTGATTGTATTGACGACACTGTACTCTGTGACTGTAGTCATATCCACTGGAACTTTCTTTTCCTGAAATCACCAAGGAGCATTTGATTTATGATCTATCTACTAAAAGAACTATAGATGCTAACAATACTAATAAGTTACATGTAATTGAATGCACAACAGTGGTAAACGTGTGTGTCTGGTAAGTCTATGCTCACATGGAATGCAGCACACTGCACAGTGGATCAAATATTATCATTAGCCTATGATTTCAAGTTCCATGTTGTCCACAAGTACAGGTCTAGATTCATTAAAAGCCAGTTCTTTCGAGGAAACATGGTAGGGATGGAAAAGATTGGGAGACCTGTATTCCATTTGATCCACATACAATGTGAGTGGCGGGGTCGTAATGGGGCAGGCTCCCTCCTGGGGAGTTAGTCAGCTTCTAAATGGAGGTTGTCATAATTTTATTGTAAATGTGCAGCTTGACCACTATCACTCAGAACATAAAATATAGACTCTAGTGCCCAATTAAAGTTGTGTACTGGAGCCAAACTCGGCTTCGGCTATTTACCGCATATCACTAAATATCACAGCACATCGCTAAATATCACAGCACATCGCTAAATATCACCGCACATCGCTAAAAATATCACCGCACATCGCTTAATATCACCGCATATCACCAATTATCGGGTGTGTGTGTGACCGTGTGTATGTGTGTGTATCTCTGACTCTCTCTGTCTCTCTCTCTGTGTGTCTCTCTCTCTGTGTCTCTGTCTCTGTGTGTGTGTCTCTCTCTGTCCCTGTCTCTCTCTGTCTCCTGTTACATTAGTAAATAACCAAAGAACAAGAAATGCCTTCCAAAAGTTATTTATAAAACAGAATTCAATTAAAATTAGAAACAAATTCTTATTCTAATAGAATTGCTCCAAGTTGGAACAAATTGACATAAATAACTAAAAGTAAAAGTGCAAAAAAATGTTAATCTTTTCAAAGACCTTCTGGAAAGGGAAAAAGAAATCATGGACAAAAAATTTGAATATGATGAGTGATGATTATCACTAAATTTGAATTACAAATACAACCCATTTAGAAAGAAAAAAACCCTTAAAAGCTCCAAAGAAGCAACAAAATAACAACATAAACACAACTGAGAAGAAAATCATCGACAAGAGAAAAGACTAGGGCACCTAAAAAAGACATGAGGCTTACTTAGCCCTAAATTCAAGTGCAAGTTCAGATGTAACAGTCACAAAAATGTGTACAACAAGCCGAAATGGGTGGGACCTGACTTAGTATAAAAGTTTAAAAGCACATCTATAGGCTATTCAACTTCAACAACACAGATATGAAAATAAAAACATTGAAAAAAATAGTGAAGTAGGTTGCTAAAACGGGACAGTAAAACACAAATTGGGCTTGAGCACTCACCCATAGGACTAGAAATGAACTGACAAATACAACAAGACATCTGTTTAAATCAACTTTGTATAAAATGTGCATTAAAAACATGCCTCTTAGTCTTAAACACGGCATTTACTCTTCCTACAAAAAGAAAAGCGAGAGTTAGGCCTGTCGGTTCGAGGCACTACAATGTGAAGAGATAACATCAACCCAGAGCACTATCAGACAGGCTGAAAAGAGTTGAATATCCAGTTAGATATTGGGCAAGTATTTCATGATCTGACATTGACCGAAGATAACACTTTGTTTACATGTACAAAATAATTCAGTGTGTAAGCCTCGGCCTGACTTATGATTATCGCGTCTTGAAGATGTACTGATGGAGACTAGACTGGGATAGCTTTAAATACAAGCTTTAAACACAAACTGGGCTTGAGCACTCTCCCATATGACTAGAAATGAACTGACAAACACAACATTATTACATTTTGCTTAACGTCCCATTAACTGCGAACAGCCATCTCAAGACGTCCCACACTGTCCACAAAAACTTGTATGAAGTGCATTGAAGTTCATAGGAAGTGTCTCTGGATGTGCGGAAATCTTGGTACTCTAATCTTGACCATGGCCGATAGGTCTTGGCTTGTGTGTGTTTAGCCTTCCCTATTTTTGTTCAGCCTAAAGGTGAGTGCGCATTTTGTTCACTATGTCGAAGTCTGCTAATGATTCTTCGTCGAGAACTCCTCAAATTCCGGATTCTGTTCCCCCACTCTCGATAACCATTCAAACCGGTACCGTACTCGATTCGGAAAAGAAACTTCTTGTGTACAAGACCAAACCATCTGGTCACAGTCAATAAGTTGTCTTGGCATTTCTCTTCCTCTTCCTCTGCCCTGGCTTCTTTCCACCTGCAACTCCTGGACCAATCACTGTCGTCTGTCCATCAGTTGAAGTGACCAGTCTAGAATTGTTCTTCAGGATAGCCTGCAGGAAACGATGGAAGTGTTGTCATCGTTGCTCTGTGGTTTTGTTATTCCAGATGGCAACGGGAACAGCAAAGTGTCTAAAGTTCTCTGTCAGCCTGTAGTTTCCCTGTCCAACCAAACTCATCTCCAAGTCCTTGTATTGCCCTTTAACAACTTCATAAAGTGTGTCCACCAGGTCTGTCAGTGGCTGTGGTTTCCAGTTGACTGCGTGTTTCAGGACTCCGTTCAAACTTTCACAGTTGTTGTTTGTCCATGTTGTCAGGCCGGAGGTAGATGTCTTCAACTGAGTGTTCAGGTTTTCATGCAAAAGTGGCACAATCCGGTCCTGAAAGTATCGATCAAAGCCAATGCCTGTCACGTCATAGATCTTCTTGGTCTCACCCAGTCGGTATGCAAACACAATGTTGTCAGCAGCCCCAGTTATTCCGTCCTTGGCGAATACAGAGGTCACGATCCCTGTCATTCACACCAACTTTATCCTTCAGGTAATCCATGCAGTTCTTTCTCAAATGCCATGAGCACACAAGTGTTGGCGAGTCTGGGAAGGCTGTCTTCATAGCCTTCCTCATGGCTTGCTCCTCGTCAGAGCCGATGATTGGTGATGAAGGAGCATCGTTGAGCTTTCCAGCCAGATGAGGAAAAAAAAAAGGCACAGTATGATGTATAGTCTAAAAACAAAGCTGAGGATATTCAACTCGAACGTGAAGTCAGTCCTGTTGTATGGATGTGAGACTTGGAATGCATCCCAGGCCTGCATAAAGAGAATCCAAGTTTTCATCAACAGATGTTTGAGGAAGCTACTTAAGATCAGATGGACAGACAAGGTCAGCAATGAAATTGTATGGAAAAGAACAAGACAGAGCCCAGTCAGAGAGGAAATTGGTAGGAGGCGATGGAGATGGATCGGCCACACTCTCAGGAGGCCAGGAAACAGCATCACGAAGAAGGTATTGGATTGGAATCCCCAGGGCAAGAGATCAAGAGGAAGGCCGCGCGGAACGTGGAGAAGAGCCAGAGAAAATGATGTGCAACGAAGCGGAAAGACTTGGAATAATGTAAAGAGACTGGCCCATGATAGAGAGGGATGGAAAGTGTTTGTTGGTGGCCTATACCCTGATCCAGGGTGAGAAAGGCAATGATGATGATGTATAGTCTGAGTTGCCATGTAAAAACATGGGGCCAGGGAAGATCGGGTGGTCGTTGGTGTCATATCGGGTCACTGCCAAGTTCTTGAAGGCAGCACAAGTCACATGCACATCTCCAATGTTGAAAGTCTTGTCAAATCCCAAAACTGTTGTCGCTCCAATAGGTCCAGAACAGCAGAAGCGCTTAATGTCTATCATTTGTTCTTCTGTGTACAAGATGATAGAAGGCACCTTGCCCTTAGCATGGACTAACCACTGTACAAATGGGTGACTTTGCACCATGGTATAAACTGTCTGTACATGGTCAGCAAAGTTGGCCCGGTTTCCTGTAGCCGACTGTTCCTTTTTCTGACGATATCTGGCATTCTTCACCTGAGTGTAGGACCTTGGAGCACTGAATACATCATCACTGTTCAAAATCAGTTTCCTATACACTTGACTGGGGGCATTGTCCCTTGCCTCTTCTTTCATCCGATCCATTGCAGCGGGTGGCATCCGAATATAATCCTTCGGTGCAGTACTCTTTGTATTTCCATGGGGAGCTCGGCCTGGAAATGAGCCCACATACTCTGCTACTGCTGTCATGTCACTGTCAGTGCCATCGGGTTTTTCTATCCAAGAAATCCTCCGCTTGTAGCCTTCGGAGACAGTGTGAACAGCATATGCTCTGTGGACTACGATGATGAGCTCAGGTGGAGGCTGCTGCTGTAGGACAGTGAACACTTGTTTGCTTTTGCCATCCACCATCTGTCTCTTCATGAGTCCATACTGTCCGTGTCTATGTGTCAGTTCAGTCAGTTCGCCATGCAGCACGTACGATTTGTTAGTGGCACCAGTCTTCCAGGCACCACAATCATCCCAGAAGCGACTTGGTTGACCATTGCATCGGCGTTTCATATTGTCACTGTTGTCAAAGAAGAAATATTTATTCTGCTTCAGTCCAATAGGTATCAGCTGCGACTTCTCTTTTATATCAGCGTTGATGTTCAACACTAAATCTGACATGCTTAGGAACCTCCCAGGAATGGGCAAGTCATATCCTCCACTGGCAATAGGATAGTCAGTATCCATGCTGATATGTGTGAATGCACTGCCACTGCCAGTTGGTGATGGCGACTTATGGGACTGTGGACCATTCGGCACGTTGACACCGTCCGTGAACCGTTTACTGTCTCGAATGGGGACATTGTCACGCCGTGACTCCATCCTATCCATGGCAGCAGACGGGAAAGATCCCACATACTCCGCTACTGTGGTTGTGTCACTGTCAGCGTCATCCTGGTCTTTTTCTATCCAAGAAATCCTCCGCTTGTAGTCTTCGGAGACAGTGTGAACAGCATATGCTCTGTGGACTACGATGATGAGCTCAGGTGGAGGCTGCTGCTGTAGGACAGTGAACACTTGTTTGCTTTTGCCATCCACCATCTGTCTCTTCATGAGTCCATACTGTCCCTGTCTATGTTTTAGTTCAGTCAGTGTTGATTCGCCACGCAGCACGTACGATTTGTTAGTGGCAATAGCCTTCCAGGCACCACAATCATCCAAAAAGCAACTTGGTTTACCATTGCGTTGGTGTTCGATATTGTCTGTATTGTCGAAGCAGAAATATTTATTCTGCTTCAGTCCAGCTGGTATCCGCTGCGACTTGTGTTTTTTCTCAGACTGAATGACAGACACCAAATCTGACATGCTCAGGAACCTCCCAGGAATGGGCAAGTCATACCCTTGACTGCCAATAGGATAGTCAGTGTCCATGCTAATATGATCTGAGGGTGCACTATCACTACCAGCTGGGGAAGGTGGCAGGGTATCATCAGTAAACACAGGAGAAGGACCAGCAGCAGGTGGTGATGTAGGTTTGATTCCCCCAAGTGGCGACTCTGACAGCTCACTGTCACTGGCAGCTGGTGAATCTGACTGCTCACTGTCACTGGCAGCTTGTGAATCTGACTGCTCACTGTCACTGGCAGCTTGTGAATCTGACTGCTCACTGTCACTGGCAGCTTGTGAATCTGACAGCTTACTAAAAGAATAGTCCCTACTGAAGGTGTCCTTATCAGATGTGGTTGGTCGCGGGGTAGAGGTCTTCCTGGCAGCACTATGTGAGGGTTTTGAATCAGTCAGATCCACAAAGCTCATCCTGGGTGGTGCAAGGCAGTGCAGTACCACGAAGTGGCTAGACACAAACTCATCCTGGGTGTTCGGCATGTGTCCCATAGTCCACATGATTTTGACAACTGGCGTTGCTGTTGAGGACACACCTCGTCCGCAGACCTTACGTGACAGTGGTCTGGTTAGGTAGTGTTCATTGAGAACTGGTGGGCAGTAGGACAGCAGCGCCTTCTGTAGTGCTGCACTGGCTGCATACAGATGCAGAATCTCACTCCACCCCTGCTGCTTGCAGGTAGAGTGCAGAATGTTGGGGTAGGGGTCGTTCACTAAAGTCGGCTCTCTGATGAGGTCAATGTAGTCTGGTGAGGCTGCATCGTAGTACGCTGGATACTCCGCGATCTCCAGTGCAGTCAGTAGTCTGATGTGCATGTGGTGGTTCTCATGTCCAAAAAGTCCTCTCGAGATAGCCCTGTAGAGGCAATTCCCATCACCAAAGACTGCAAGTGGGAGGTGGTCAGCAAGCATGA
Source organism: Onchidella celtica (assembly GCA_963931925.1). NCBI lineage: Eukaryota > Metazoa > Mollusca > Gastropoda > Systellommatophora > Onchidiidae > Onchidella > Onchidella celtica. The sequence goes on from OZ007568.1 coordinate 35,854,649, forward strand.
TGGGGGAGAACTTCCTAAGGATCTCTGTTGACACCGCATCACGAACACCAGGAACTGCTGAGGTGGTGGTTCTTTGTGCAGGCAGGCCCACTGTGTAAGTCTGCAGTAGCAGGCGCTCACTACAGACAGCTGTCTGAAGAACAGATTCAGGCTGGGAGTCAGACGCAGCAAACAGCCTGTGTAGCGATGCAGTAATGTCATAAGATCCATTGGCAAAGGCGCAGTTTCTACAGAGGAAGTTGAGGGACTCCTCATCCTCAGTGGTGGTCCAGGTCGCCAGCAGATCGAGATCAATTGGAACACAGCGCCTGCAAAACATCAAAATGAACACATGCCATTAGTAGACAGTAGTATTATTACTACTAACTAGTAGTAGTAGAACTACATGTTGTTTGTTTACACACACATAGACATTTTTCTCATTCCCATCGTAAAGTACTCCCTGTTTTTATAAAACTGGGAGTACAAAAAAGGAGGCGCCATGGCCGAGTGGTTAGTGCTTCGGGCTCGAGATCTTAAGGTCCCGGGTTCGAGCCATGGCCGCGACCTGGCGTTGTGTCCTTGGGAAAGAAACTTTACTCTTGCTTTCCTCACCTCACCCAGGTGTAAAAGGGGTACCTGACGAAAGTTGGAGAAGGTTAAAGTCAGCCGTAGGAGAGAGATGGGCTCCGCCTATCTATACTGCCCCCTTGACACGGTGAATTATTAATTCACCGCCTCTACGGCTTGTAAAAGCTATGGGACCAGACTGAATGCTGGGAAAGAACTATAGTTTCTTCACAAGGAAAGTGCATGCACAAACACACACACACACACAAACCACTTAATCTTGAGTCTGTCTGAACAGTGCTTATAACACAACGGCCCTGTGACACATAGAGTGCACCCCAAATATACAAATGGGAATCAAACTAACAGCACAAGCAATTTTATTATCACACGCCTGTTTTACACTTCATCTGGCATACAGCTGTCAGAATACCCTTTCTTGGAAATCAACTTTCAGTTTGCTGAAGTTGTTTATAGGAAATTGGAAAAAGAAAGTTGTGTTTTGAAACTGGCTTTCTTATATTCTTGCCATTATTTGTGTTACGAATAAGGCGTGTCATAGTGTTATGAATTATTAAAAACAATTTGTAAGTTTGAAAATCAAAACAAGGGACGTCACTCTGTTTGTTAGATCTAAATTCCCCAATAAAGGGGTGTAAAGGGGAGAAAGAAAAAAGCTCATACACGCAATAGCCTGTCTAGTCGGACACAAACACATACACTTACCTGTGAATCCATTTCTGGCAACATGAACACTCGATGCTGTTGTTCCCACAACCCTGAGCACAAACTCCACAAGGGTACTGTGGGGCCTGCTTAGGACCCATCTCGCACATGCAGTTGTCGCGCGGCCTTAGCCCAGCTGACATCTGGAGTTGCCCCCCCCTGTTTAACTCTTATGGCATATGGTACACACAATAGGAACAAACCAACACCAATGTTCCACTAGATCTATTCAAAATTATGGCATAAGATTATCATATATAAGCATACACCCCAATATTTAGTGATGTGCGGTGATATTTAGCGATGTGCGGTGATATTTTTAGCGATGTGCGGTGATATTTAGCGATGTGTGGTGATATTTAGTGATATGCGGTAATTATGCCACCCGGCCAAACTCAAATGGTAGGCCTACTCCTTCCAAAAGATTTGATCTTGATTTAGGTTCATCTTCTGGACTACTCTATTCTTGTATGGAACCAAGTGTTACTGTTAACAGATCTAGATCTAGATCTACTAGTAATACTAGATCTAGATTCTAGAGTCTAAATCTAGATCTAGATAGATCTAAAATCTAGAATCTAGATCTAGATGTAGATTTTAGTACTAGGCTCTAGTCTAGATCTAGATCTCGAATTTATCTTAGATCTATACTTAGATCTATATGCCATTATATTGTAACTCAGAATTCTCTTGATACTCAGACAACTTTTTCTTTCAAAAGCACCCTCGCGGTGCAACAATTCTGGCTAGACCAATAGTGTGACACAACCTATAATGGCTGGACAGGCAAAACAACATTGGTGTGCAGCAACATCCTCATCCTTACCGTTCGATGTCAAACTCCCGTAACTTCCTCGTAGCTTGGCTCCGAATCCGTATACTGCTGAACAGTGAACAATCTAAAGTCTAAACGATATATCTTCTTCTTCTTCTTTTATAGTTGGTCCGTCTAGAAGACGATTCCCCAACTGCACTACTATATATGCGACTCAACGTCGCTCCTCTGAGGCTAAAAGCAGGGTAAAACCTTACATAGATGTTAAGACCATTTAAAAATATATTAGTTGTATAAAGTCTTTTGTATATATAACTCTGGTATAAATATCTCTTGGTTTCCAGATTGTGCACAGAAATACAACCCGCACTTTAATTACAATGGTAGCTGCAACGGATAATAATGTTCTTAAATTCATTGTCGAAAGTCGTTGCAGACGATAGTGTTTGGACTTCTGCCGGGAGGTTGTTCCACATCCTGATGACATTAGGGTAAAAAGAATAAAGATGGCTGTTAACCCGTGAGCTTGGGATGTTATATTTTATATTATTCCTTCTGTTGCCTCTGGTATTAATGGTGAGGTGGTTCAGTGGGATATGGATATTTCCTTCCCTGCCTTTATAAAATATTTTTACTTTGTTTTTTGCTCTCCTCTCTTCTAATGGTGTCCACTCGAGGTCTCTCATCATTTTATTTACACTACTACTTCTAGTATAGTCATTTGTCACAAAGCGGGCAGCTCTCCTCTGGACCCTTTCCAGTTGGTCTATGTTTATTCGACAGTGGGGGTCCCAGACACTGCAGCCATACTCTAGGGAGGGCCTCACAAAGGTGTTATAGCATTTTAGTTAGAGATGTTCCTTTTTAGAAATGCTAGTATACCGTTTGCTTTGTTACATGTGTTATTAATGTGTTGGTTCCATGTAAGTTTTCTGTCCAATGTAACTCCCAAATATTTAGCCTCATGTGTTTCGCTCAATTTTTCGTCGTGTATAAAGTAGTCTGAGGTGATGTTGTGTTTTTTATTTGAAATTCTCAGGACTTGGCATTTATTGGGGTGGAATTCCATACGCCAGTCCCTCTCCCATTTTTGTAGACTGTCTAGATCTTTCTGTAAAATTTCCGTATCTTCTTTTGAGTTTATTGTTCTATAGAGGAGGCTATCATCAGCAAACAGTCGTAATTTAGTGCCTGGAGAGATCTTACTTGGCATATCGTTAATATAAACTAGGAATAGTAAGGGGCCCATTACAGTACCCTGGGGTACTCCCGAGAGAACAGCTGCAGGATTGGATGACTTTCCATCAACGACGACTATCTGTGTTCTATTTTCTAAGAAAGACTTAATCCACTTCAAAGTACTGTTTCTAACTCCATAATGGTTTAGTTTAGTCAAGAGACTAGCATGGTGCACTTTATCGAAGGCTTTACTGAAATCTAATAAGATGGTATCAGTCTGCCTGTTGTTATTCAAGTTATTAACAAAATCATTGCAAGTTGTGACCAGCTGGGACTCACACGACCTGTGTTTTCTAAAACCATGCTGTACATGTGTTAAAACTGAGTGTTTCTCGAGATGCTTCATGATGCTGGTATGCAAGATATGCTCTAAAAGTTTACAAGATATTGATGTCAGGGAGACTGGTCTATAATTTTCAGGACTAGCTCTATTTCCTTTCTTAAAAATGGGTACTACATTTGCTTTTTTCCAGTCTTCCGGTATTTTTCCTTGTTCAATTGAAGCTCTAAATAACAAAGTGTAAACAGGGGCAATTTCCTTGGCACAGAGTTTCAGTAATTTGGCGGGAATTCCATCAGGCCCTGTAGCTTTATTTTCGTTAAGGTTTTCCAAAAGTTTCAGTACTCCATTTTCTGTGACAAATATTTCATCCATATCCGGCAGTTTGGCATCACTCAGCTCTCCCGAGAAGACTCCCCCTGGGTCGGAAAAGACCTTACAAAATTGAGTATTTAAGATATTGGCTCTTTTTTGGGCATCTTGCTGTGGGTGCCCTCTCTCATCGTTCAGTGCGGCCACTCCTAAGTTTTCTTTATTTTTACTTTTCACATATCTCCAAAGTTTTTTACTGTTATCAGATGAATCACTTATCATCTCATGGATATAATTATTATGAGCTTTCCGGCATTCTTTCTGTGTCAATCTTTTAATTTCTAGATATTTGTTTTTCACTCGTTCGGAGTTGCACTGTTTCATTTTTTTGAACCATTTACATTTTTTCCGAACTAATCTTTTCGTTAAAGTATTTATCCAGGGTTGGTGAATTTTTGTGGATGACATTTTTGTTGGGACATTTTCCATGATCATGTTCAAATTTAACTTGATACAGTCCCAGAGTTTGTTTGCGTCAGTTTTTGAAGAGTGGTATTTCATGAAAAAAGTGCCAAAAGTTGCTGCCTCCCTTTTCAAATTATTTTCGTCTGTCTGATTCCATAGGTAAATCTGTCGCCTAATAGGTCTTTTCTTAAAGGGTTTCAGTTCTGAATCAATCTGGACTATGTCATGTTCTGAATCAATCTGGACTATGTCAATACTGATTTTGTGTATTTGAAATATTTGCTCTTTTGTTGTAGGCTCCAACAAGAGAATTAATGTCATAAAAGGCAGCATTTTAAAGAATGTAACAAAATAAGATCACTTTCCAAGTAAAGTGACCAAAACAAAACTAACTAACTAACTAACTAAATAAATAACAATACGTACTAATTTGTCTTCACAACACTAAAAACGCCCCGAGACGCTACAAATTAAAAAACACTAACCCACAAAATGTTTCTTCAATTAATTACAAAACAAAAGAGAGATACCACCGTCCTCATTATCCTTTTGACAGATCCTCCTTTGTTTTCATAACTTGCATAATTATTGGAGGTAGAAAATCAATATAATTCATTGTCATAACTGCATTTTTTTTTTTAATACTGTGAAAAACTAATGGAATTGTAAGGGCGGCTGACATTATAGTTTTGTAAGGCACATTGTTTCCAAGATGGCGGCGTCCTTCAGTTTATTTTCAACACATTCTTCAAGACTAATTAGATTTTGTTTAAAGTATAAATGTGCTCTCCAAGGTTCTTCAATGTTGGTTCCACAAGTTTCTCCATGGTAAGCTTATCGCTGTTTCCCAAAGTTAGCAGAGTATTTTGCTTGTTTGACGGAACCAGAGCTAGTCTAGAAGTAGAAATCTAGATTTAGAATTTCGTTGTAATGTAAACATCTAGACTAGATCTAGTCTGGATCTAGATCTAGATATCTAGAAGATCTAATTTTCGTCTAAATCTAGTCTCTCTGTCTAGTAGATTCTAAATCTAGATCTAGACTAGATCTAGATCTAGATGTTTACAACGAAATTCTATTTCTTTCATAGATCTAGATCTAGATCTAGATTCTAGATCTAGATATTAGATCTATCATCTAGTATGACGCCGTAGGGGGGGCCTACTTGGGAGAAGTTCCATTTGTTACTTTATACTATAGATCTAGCCGGCACTCCTTAAGAGTTGAGGTCCCTATTTTAAATTCTATTAGGCCTATTTAGTAATTGCCAGATTTATATATATTTTTGGTTGCCAAAAAAATATAATAATTTTGGCCTATTGGTACAATGTTCTGAATGAATGTTTAAAAAATAAAATTTGATAAATTGCGGCAAAACCTGTTGCAAGGATATATGAAAATACATTAAGGGGAAGGAGTTCCCTACTCGAGCGCCAAAGACCAGAAACTAACTAAACACAACTACCCCAGCCCCTTTTCGCCTAATTAGTCAATCTGACTACCGCCCATTGATACAAACTGACTAGACCCTCACGCCCCCAGGTCCATCTGACCATTCCATGTGTTTAAATTGATAATAACAGTGAAAGTGGCGCTCGAGTAAGGTACTCCTCCCCATTAAGGTACATTGGTTATGTTGAATCTGGCGCTTTCAGGTTCCTTTGCGATAATATTGCCAAAATGCAATTTGGCAATAATTTATCTCAATTTACCAACAACAGAATTTAAAATAGGGACCGCAACTCTTAAGGAGTGCCGATCTAGCCTAATGTCAGTAATGATACCACTAAATAGAATGCGATATTAGGGATGCCGGAAGGACTTCCGAATGCGTTCCATACATGCTAAAGAGGGTTTATTTTGAGGAGTTTAAATAAAAAAAGGGGCTAGGTAGGCCTATTTTTGGGGTTTTTTTCTAAAGAAAGACAAAGAATTAATTCATGGCATGCTTCGCTTTCTCTATCTCTCTCCCTTCTCTATCTTACATCCATCTCATCTCAATTTTTCTGCGTAAGGATCATCTGAAAGTGAACACATACATAATTATTATAAATCTTATCGTGACAATACTCGGATCCACACCCACACCCTTTCGCTCCTTAATCACACGTCTTTAAAACCATTTCGCCACGTAGGTGAGTTAACAGCTTGATGGTAGTCATCTACTAATACTCACATACTGCACCCTTGACCTAAATGAGGGAAAGTTACCGACCTTGTTAATTTGCATAGTTTTTAAAAATTATGAATTGGCTTAGTAGCAAAACAATCCGATTTCAGCTGCTGGGAGATTGCATGATCTGAGTTAATACAGGGCCTACATGAGTGTACGTCGATCGCCAATGGCTACCCCAGCCCCCTTTCGCCTGATTAGTCAATCTGACTACCGCCCATTGATACAAACTGACTAGACCCTCACGCCCCCAGGTCCATCTGACCATTCCATGTGTTGTGAGTTTAAATTCCTGAAAACCACCTTCGCTAGTTGCGCTTTTGGTAAATTCTGTTACCGTGACCTCTCCCCAGCAAGTTTCAAAATGGCACCTGTTTGCGGATTTTGTCTCCCGTCAGACTTTTTTCTGGGATTATACTGTTTTTCTTGGCAAGTGTGTTACAAATGTTATTGTGAATATGAAGTGATAATTGGTAATAAAGTCTCAAACAATGCATAACGGTGAGTAAAGTTCAATAATGTTATAAAAGCTATGGAACGCATTCGGAAGTCCTCCCGGGATGTCCATGAACTGAGAGTTGCAGCGCCACCCTGGCGAGTTGGTTCTCGAGATGAATGTTTTCATGGAAAATGGGGGGTTCGGTGATGAACACTCAAAACACGAAATAGGTGCCAAATTAAAGTTGTGTAACTCAGATGGTACTCCTTCCCCATATCTATAGGAAATTTCCCTTGCTAGAACCAGAGACATCAGTTTCACGAAAAATATCCAAGGATGCATGATGCAGACCTGCCAGTCTCCATAATCTCCACAGCCTCTCGTAAAGTCATGTCCTTGTGGGGATCTGTATACCCCTGCAATTTGGCATCGACCGGTATCGAATCAGCCAAAGCTAAGACGGCAGACTAAAGCAGTGGGATCACCAACCCACTAGTGCCCTCCTCTCAGCTCTCCAAACACGGATGCTCCATAAATTGCATCTTGAGTCACCAACACACAACCAGATTCAGTAACCCTCCTTGTTGCCCTGCCACTCCCAAACCAGCACTTGTAGTATCTGCATATCATTTTTTTCCTTTTGGAAAGCAACTATACGGCAGTGCAGCAAGACAAGGCAACATAGCGTGGTCCAGACTTGATTATGACCAGCGATCTCTGTTATGTATGTGACTAGCCCTGCGTTTATTGTGTAAGGGTAGCAGATGCAAGGCATGCAATGTAGCCAATCATGTCACCAGTCGTTTTAAATTGGATGGACAGAATCTAAGTTTATTGTGCCATGCCTTATGGAGGCTTATCCCACCTGTTATAACTTGTTTTCATTGAAAGTGGCGTGGAATTACCATCATGTGGTGTATTAGGAGGGCTTTACCCCCTGCAATTCTTCCACATAGTTGTAAAGCAGCAAATCTGTTTTTGTTGCAATTTTAATTCCTCCAGCAACCTCTTTTTTAGCATAAAGAATTACTTATTCATCCATATTATCATGCTGAAAAAAGGATAAGAAAAGAAAAAGGAAAGAAAAAATGAATCAGATGTCCATAATGGATGCAATTAAAGCACCGATTTCTCTGAGTAATGTAAATTAGAATTTGGAAGCACATTGATTGTATTTTTTGGAATAGTGTTCATGATCCTGAGACATTCAGTTTAATTTAAGCAGAAAATAAATAATTGCAATTCACCTCAGGTTTAAACTGATATTAGGAGCAATTTGATTGCTGAGCTATAACCTGAAATATTTTTTTTTAACAGAAAGTAATGTCACTCACATCTGAAAATTTATTCTCTTCACTGAATTCGTGTGTTATACTACAGTATGCTTCAGACAGTTCGGACAAGCCGGTATGATACAAGATATATGGAACCTGTTATAGATAAAGATGAACTGGCAGAGGGTGTGGCAGATGATGACCCAAAGAAACACAGACCAATTAAAGCACCAAGTACAGACTATTCAGTGTCACCATTATTCTATGATAGAGATGTGCAGTGAGTGATTTTTACATTCTTTTCATCCTTTTTTGGATCACTTCTCTTACTATTCATTATAATACTGTGATTTGTCTATTTGCTGTTAAATGAGTTGTTAAGCCAGTTTTTTTTACGTATTCATGGTTTTGTTTCTCCTCTTTTGTAAAGGCAGTTGACCAGCATTGTTTCTTTGGTGTTATCAATGAGATTAATATATATTGTTTTAATTTGTATTACTGGCCAAGCATTTCTGAGCTTTGAGTAATCAGTAATGGAGAGATTTATTTGTTATTCTCGCTAAAAATGTCTTGTTGCAGTAAATTTAGAATAACATGAAGTGAGACGAAAAACAAATGATTGTGCATTTCATATATATAGGGTATACCATTTAAAAAAAAATATTGTGAGTGCAAATTTCACGTAAGTGTTTCAGATAACCATTACATAGACTAGCTAAACTATGGGGGGAAAACTGATTTCACATTGTCTCTCTCCATCACATTCTCTCTTTTTCCCAAACCTACCACTCTTTCTCTCCCTCGCCCTCTGCCACCCCCTCCTTATCTCTCTACCACCCATTATCGTGTCTCTCTTTCACCTTCTTCTCCATCTCTGTACCACCCCTTCCCCTTCTGTCTAATATCCATTCCCTCTCCTACATATTCTCCCCCTGTCTCTCTACCACCCCACTTGCACCTCCCCCCCCCCTCTCTGCACCTCCCCATCCCCTTATCTTTCCCTCCTACTCCTTCCCCACAGTCTACCTCCTCTCTCCATCTCCCTTGCTCTTTCTTCCCACACTCTCTCTTTCTCTCACCCACTGTTCTGTTTTCCTCTCCCTCTTTGGCAGATTTTATAGATGCTGTGATTGTCCTTAATACTTAGTGTGAAATATTGTCTCTAACTCTTTATCTTGTTTTATTCATCTCCCATTCTTCCTTTTGATCTCACCTTCCAGTATTATAGCTCTTGAGACTACTAACTGACTGGTACCATAACTTATAAATAGACTCATGAATATGATCATAGCTTTTTTTGGGGGGGGGGGGGGGGGGGGTTATTTTGTCTTCACCAGTCTTGTTGTTATTGTTACATTTGGTTTACATTTTAAGCATGAAAATTCCCGCAACCTCCACATGGTACACAATCCATAATTTTTGGTGACTTAGTCACTTGGAGTTTTAGGTGCTTACATGTTCACCCTATAGCCTCCTTATAATATGATGATCAGCTGAATTTGCTCCAAGGTGCTCCTTGACCCCTTCACTCTACATAATTTTCCTTGCGGTGTGCTGAAAAGATTTTCTAAAGTGCACGAGCTGACAGATGTGGTATAGTGAGACACATGATATCTGCCATCAGTATTCACACACTGTCAAGTTTGGCTGACATACAGAGCAGTCATTGGGTTAATATGCTAAAATTAAAAATTTGCATTTTTTTTTCACTGTCTGTTGCCTGCAATGGAGAGATCAAGTGTAAAGATTCACTTTTTATAAATAGTTGAGTAAGGTAGCTGACAGTTCGTTTGTGTAGAACAACACTCCTGTAACCCACAAAATATGTTGATGTGGGTTACAGGAGTGTTGAATCTCACCGACGAGTTGTTTGACTTTGCCTTCAACTTCTTTTTTTGTATATTTCAGAAAGTTTACAAACATGATGATGAAAGGTGGGAACAAAGAGCGAGTCAGAGAAATAATGAGAAAGGTAATAAGCACAGACTTAGTAGCATCTCTCAAGTTAAATGTGGCCAAAAAAAAAAAAGGAAGAGTGATTCACCTAAAACCCTGGGGGTTAATCCTCATCTCATGTTCAGCCGACTCATCCATGGGACCACAAGTGTGGAGATTGCTGGGGATCAGTCAGCAGCTCACGTACTTGTGGCTGCTAACATCAGTGATAGTGTCAGTCAGGTCATTTTGAACATGGGTATATAATGTTTTATTGTTTGCATTAGTACACTGTAATATGAATATGGCTGGATAAACCTTAAGTGGCCCCTACATATTTCAGTTACCATAAGTGTGACAGGAAGCAATGATTGACTCTTTTAGTTGTCTATTGTAGTTTATTGTTAAATTGTGGCTGTTAAAAAGAGCATTTCTGTATAATTACAAATTATGTGCTGTTTAAAGCAAAGTTTAATCCCTTTCCCAAGAAATCTGCAAATTTTTGTTCTTAAGTTATGCCCTAGTATGATATGTGAACAAATTACGTCTTTTTGAAGCAATGCGCTTACTGGTAACTTGTAATAACTGTTATGACATTCACTTCTCCCTCCTCCACTGTTGTTAAGGTAATTACATGTATAAGACTTTCATTTTGTTTTCTAAGCACAGCCTCCTTTGATAAACATAGCAGATTTGATTTCCAGCTCACATGGTCATATTTGGGTCCTTAAATGAAAGTCATTGAAAGCTATTTAACCAAAGCAACAGAATATTTCTATAATTACCTCATTAAACAAAGACATCCACCAGTGACACTCAGTTGTTTTCTCCCAGTTTTCCCTCATGAAAAAAAGCTACTGATGCACACCCTTATGCAGCATTTCCCTGGTATTTCACTGGGCCGGATTAGTTATTATGCATAACATAAGCAATTTATCAAATAAACAAATGCTGCCCATTTACCATTTCACATGAAAAAGTCGACACCTTCCATTATTTCAATTTGCCCAGATAAAACACGAGACGATCAGCATTGTAATGTTAAAAGGAAGGGTGCGTTGTGTGTTTGCTTAATATTATTTTTATTTACTTTTTTTGGGGCCACATTTTACCTTTGTGCCAAGTCCCTCCTGGGAACCTATAAGCTTTTTTTTTTTTAAAATAATTTGTTCTTTGGTATCTTTGGTGTAAAATATGTATGATCGACATTTTCATCTTGACTTCACAACCACGTCTCTTCTCAGCACCACATTATGGCATTTATCCAAATGTCAAGTTACACATTACCTGAGATGAAATGTCATAATCAAAAGATAACTGTGGATGAATTTCCTGAATACGTGTGTACACGTATTCATTCATATTAATAATAGGACTCTTTATGTTTTCTTTCTTTGTTATTTATGATGTTGGATAGTAAGTACTCTCAGTAACAAATAAACTTTAATAATCTGTTTTGATAATATGAGTGTGTATATATTCTATCGACAGCTCTTTGAGAACTTAAAGCACATGCAAGTTGAAAGATACAACAAAGTTCAGACAGAGGGAGAGAAGGAGGCGATTGAATGTGACCCAATAAAGATCTTCAAACAAGCTGTGGAAAATTGTGAGCCTCTACTGTTGACGATACGGGTTGTAAAGGGTGGCACAAGATATCGGGTAAGTGATGTTGTGAGCAGTGATGTTTTTCACTATTAATATTATTTTTTCTTGTTTGCTGGAAAATGGATAATTAAGATTGAGGTGAAATGTGATTTTGTAGATTTTCAAATGTAATTTTATTACAGTAGACAATGTTTAAACCGAAATTGGGGGCACCATGGATTTGTTTTTGGAGTAGAAAGAGTTCGGGTTTAGCGATAGGAGGCTTGAAAAATGCCAGTTTAAAGGGAGGTAGCCCAAACCACTATTGAAGAGGACAAATGTAACAAGTTCTTGCTTGCTGTATTATTTTGACTGAGAATGAGGATGGCCGAGGTAGGATCGAGCACCTAGTCTTCTCGGATAAGGACGAAAAACTCGGAGGGCCCATGTGCGTGTTGTGCATGTTAAAGATCCCTTGGCAGTTGGAAATCGAAAACAGCAGGCCGAACAGGCCGCTGCCCGGGCAAAATTAGATAAAATTGATCCCTATCACTCCCCCCCACCCCCCAACAACCCACTGATTGGCACTGCACCATGGGGATGACGTGCCTGCTCCAGTTGTAACTTGGCTGCAATGACACAAAGGCAAATTTCCCAAATGGGATTAAAGAAAAAAAAAAATAAAAAAATAAGTGATAGTGTCAGTGAATACTTCAAATTTGGCAAGTTTTTGTCTAAGCAGTGGCATTTTTTTACTTATTTTGTCTCACGTGTGTATGTTCACAGGAATTTTTTTTGTTACTGTGGCACAATGCCTGAAAAGTACAACTGTATGCCCGATAAAAGTTTACTGTAACCCCTTCACTGCTGCATGTTTTTCCCACTGCATGCTGAATAGTGGACTCCCACTATAGATTTCAGAATATACGGTGCATTTCAACAGCGCACTGACACTGTCACGGTTAGGACATTTGGAGTATGTCAGTAGTGCAGTGAAATGTTGATGTGTTCGTCTTGAAAGTTTGCAAATGTAGTCTATAAGTAATGAAAAATACTTGTCACATAAGAATAGAATTATGTTGGTTAAGCATGAAACACCAGTCTTGTGATTTCCAAACTAGTACCTGTACTAGAAGAGTGAAATTCTCTAAAAGAAAAGGGCAAGAAAGAGACATAGTGACAGAAGGCAATAACTAGTCATGATGAACCTAATTGTGTGCATTTTGAATGATAGATCATGCTTTTGATAGGAATAGGAGCTTCTAGTTCTGCAGTTGAACATTATAATTTCATTGTGTATTTCCTGCTTGTTCCTACCTTTCTGTCATGACAAGAAAGTACATGATTCAGTTTGGTCCATAATTTTTTAGAAAAGTCCAGGTGTTGAAATGGGTTTGTTACAGTTTTTTACAGGCGTGGCATGCACACCCATGAACTACATACTACAATGTACATGGATTATAGTTATTGTCACAGCCTGAGACTGAGAGATGGTCACACTTTATTACATGCAGGCCTGATTCGTGACTGATTACAAACAGCATATGAAGGGAGGTTTATAGAGTTTAACAGTTTTGTCCTTGAAGGTACATGTACTTCAAATGTAATGCTTTTCTCCAATGCCATTTCCATAAAATAATTGTGTCATGTGCATTGATCATAAATCATTAAATCAGGTTCCTGTGTGTGCAAGACCTAAAGAGAAAAAGTTCAGAGCAATGCAGTGGATAATTGAGAGTTGCCGAGACAAGGAGAGGAGAATCCCAATGGAACAAAAGCTGGCCTGGGAGTTAATGGATGCATACAACAATCAAGTAAGAAGTGTAAAAAGAGAAAGCAGGAGATATTATGTTTTGTTTTCAAGATGACTTAATGACAATTACATGATCATGGTAATCTCAAATTAATTTACATGTAGTGAGACTAGGTAGTCCAAACTACCCTGCTAAAGGGGTGAAATCCCATTTTGGCATAATTTTAGGCCAACATTACAAGGCTGCTACTGCTGTGTGTTTATTTAAAGCGGCATGCATCCTACACCAAAATAAATTTCAGTTCTTCCTCTGTCAAAATATACTATCTTTTGTATTGTTTAATGTGTGTAGCTGTGTTTTTATTGCTTGAACAAGACATAGTTGTGCTGTTTTTGCCCTGGCCGTGTGTGCCGATTTGACCCCCTCATAACAACGGATCGCAGAGTGTCGCGCCGATGTTGCGCATGTTTGAAAATAACTCACACAGAAAGCCAGATAAATGAGGTTTGATTCAATGTATTTTTCATTGTGTTTTAAGTTGAAATACCTTTAAAAATTATTTGTTGAAAAGTTTGTTGACCGAAAAATTGACAGAAACTTTAATAGATCAAGATCAAAATTATACGCAAATGAACCTCAGCTTTTGTATTGTAAGGGTATGCCGCGGTCAGACATGGGGCATGATTGATGCGAAGCGCCGACTGTGTTTATAGATCCACCCAATGCTTGATTTTGTCACCTTTTTCCGACACTCAGTGCTAAGTCAATGGCGAAACGGTTGACCTCCTTTTCAATTAAAAAAAAAACGAAAAACATTATTTTTGTCTCCCTTGTAAGAGTTTACAAAAAATTGATGTCGGATGAAGCTTGATGACTAAGAAAAGGTAAAATGAGATGCTTGTATTGGAAACTGAGAATTTTCAATGCTGTGACTCAATAAACTGTCAGTTTATTGGCAATAAAAATTGGACTATCGTGCAATTTGCAAAGGTAGCAAATTCAGGGCATTTTGTCCACTTTTGAAAATGCCATTACTCTCAAAGCCTTTAAGCCAGAGTAATAAATTTGGTATCAAATTTCTTAGAAAAGCAAGCTCCATCAGATTTGACAAGAACTGGTGAGATATGATAAAATGTAAAAATCAGTCTGGACTACCTAGTGAGACTCAAATTAATTTACATTTAATGAGACTTAGTACCAAACCATGCTTTCTAATTTGAGTGTAGCAACAAACACATTTTAAAATGCAGCAATATAATTTGCTACTGTGCATAAATTATTAAAATTGTGTTAATGAATTTATTAGTACTTGAAGTTTCAGATGCTTTTGTGATGAAATCATTGACAGCAAATGCACAAAAACTGTCAATGATAGAAAGTGTATATACTATAAAATGTAATATTCTTTGTTCATAGTGGCATTCCTGATATGCTCAGGGCATAAATTTTTTTTTTTTTTTTAATTTCTTTTTTCAGGGCAGAGCAATCAGAAAAAAACAGGAAGTTCACAGAATCTGTGAAAGTAACCGGGCATTTGCACACTTGCGATGATGAACAGAGTGATTTCCAAATTTAGTGTAGTTATTGTAAATGTAAAGATGTGAAGAATGAATGATCAGTGCAAACGAACCAAAGTGAAACCAAGGACTGTGTTGAAGTTTTGCTTGTTCGGAAGTTGAGATTTCATGATTGAGTGATTGATCAATGATTGTCATGAAAAACAAATTCCTGGGGTGTGTAAGAAAAAAGAAGACATTAATGTTACTATCATGTAAATAAATTGATTATACCCTATTTTATACATATTGTATTGTGTGTTTACAGGCTTTATGTTATAGTCCAGTTTGTTCTGGATGGTGAGAGGAATGTCAAGTAAGAATAGAATTTTGTTTTTTTGTTTTTTGTGTTAACCACCAGCTTCTCTTTGCTTAATATTCCAACTTCTTTGTCTGAACACCAGTATGCAAGATATTGTTTTTTGCCGTTTAGTGAAAATGTAGCCCATGTTGGTGGCAAGAGGCATTATCATAGGTGAAAATTCAAGAGAGGCAGTTTGCCTGAAACATTATAAAACTGATCACAGAAAATCCTACAGACATGAATCAACATAAGACTAAGGGTAAAGTAAGATAAAAATGAGAAGGAAAATTTTTTTTTAAAAAGACAGCACATCAGTCAAAAGTACGGTGGGAAAAGAAAGGTTTGATGGTAGCAAGATGAAATGAATTATCAACAGAAGCTGCACCAGCAAGAAAATGCCGAAACCAGCAGAAAAGCAATCCACTGGCAAGGGCAGTACATGTACTAAAAATTTATATATGTTGATTAAAGCCCGTGAAGTTTCACCCATGAGCACCAGGAAGATTTCTTTCCATGAATATGCACATTATTAATTTGGGCTTGCAAAGTACTGATGAAAATTTTCTGACATCCCTTCCAGACCTGGACCGAACAGTTGATAGTTAAAATGACTGATAATTAATAGCCTTTATTACATGTAAAATATACGTTACGCTACACGTGTTGAGGAATATACTGCATGAGCAGTTGCATGTTTTCTCAACACAGGCAACAAGTTAAACAACAGTTTTAAGCAAAAATTCAATGGAACGTCCACATTAAATATTGCTGAAATGGAATGCTAATCGCTTAGTTTTGAATTTTGCACTATAACACTCTTCAAATCTCAGCAAATAGTAGAGAAGGAGAGACATTCTGAACAAAATCAAAATGATTAAGTTTATTGATCGGTAACACTTTAACAGTACATGCATTATGAATACCACTCATCATTCTGCATAATATATTCTGGTGGTATTGTTTTTTTTATTATACATGTGCATGTGTATCATGGACATACAAGTATTTAAAACAAAACGTACTGTATCACAATTGTATGACATTGTTAACTATTCCTCTTCAAACTGCATTATTTCTAAACTTAAGCAAGGACAACCTTCTAAATCTCAGTGACATTAGAGAGAGAGAGAGACAGAGATGTCTAGCTTTCTACAGTATCATGAAAATATACATGACAGTACATGTAATAAGTTGTTCTAAAGCATCTGATTATACTGAATGCACACACTGAACTCCCTGAGGGCTGACAATGCTCTTTGAAACCCAATTAAGATGATCCTAGTTTCAGTTTCGAGTACACTGAACTGAAATTCATACTGTTAAGATTCTAATTTCAATTTTGAGCACAAATTCAAATCCATAATGACAGTCAGATGATTCTGTCTGCTCCCAAGTGTAAAATATGTACTTACTCTATTTTGTTTTGTCACACTTCCTTGCTTTAAAATGACTGCAAGAGTAAATTTCAGAACTGGCATAATCTTGAGTAATGAATTACAGATTCCAAGGTCTGATTGGGTGATACTCATATTTGCTGGACGTTCTACGTTTATCAGTATGCTGAGGGTAAATGGGAAACAGCCTGCTGATTGCATTGGGGAAATGTCATATCATGCTGCAATATTCTTCAAGTACTTCAACATGCTTACTCATCTCTGGAATGACTATTTGCTTTAATCACTAAACATGTTTATAACAAACATGAGCTCCAGTTTGATATCACCCGTTGTGTATATTATCACAGAAAATATAAATCTTGCAAACACAATTTTGGTCTCAATTTTATGATCTTAGTATCTGAAACTGAAGAAAACTTGATTTGCAGCTATAGCTCCATGTATTGTGGGCAGATTTGGGAGTTTGCATGCAAACGAAGTCCTGCAGTCAAGTCAGGAAGCATGATGATAAAATTAATGAGAGTGCATCAAGAATATTAATTCATGTACAAATCACCGTATTCTTTACAGTCAATCAGAGATCTACAAAGTACACAAAAGTAATTTTGTTCTTGTAAATTAATAACCATGTGTTGAACATGTATTGCACAATGCAGATTTGCACAAGTGCATAGATGCTAATCGAAAAACATTTTTAAAAAAAATCATGCCAGTGTTTCCTCTGTTCAACTGTCACATGAGGTATAAACTGTCTTCAAAAGGCTGGAAATGGGAGGCATCTTGAATTTCTTTCACAGTATGAGCCCTGAAAGTGACATGTCAAGGTAACACTAAGAGAGCTTGAGAAAAAATGAAATAATACTCGGTGTAGATTTCAGTGCAGATGGTCAAGAATGTATGGTATGTACATCATCACATTGTGGCAATCTTCAAAAACTACTCAACATCAAAGACAACAGAATGAATAGTAATTGAGTAGTACATGATGGATTGAAACTGAAATACACGTCCATTAACTGGGTTGAAAAAAGTTCGCTATTAATGAACTTCAATGTCCCACTTTTAGGCACAGATGAAAAACCCCAAAAGGTATGACTGAGCAAAAACTTAAACAACACACTAAGGAACTATGACCATAAGAACATTCCTACAGAGAATCACACAGATTTTATTAACTTCCATGAGGGTCTCCAATGTGTTGCAAGAAATTTGTTTTCACACTTTCTGCCAGCACTACACTAGTATCACACTATACTTGCACGGCATTCAGACTTACAGCGTACTTAGTATGTAAACTCATGATTATGAAAGATGTCGTTTGGATAGTGCTTTACATAATCGATGAGGTCTACTTCTGAATAGCAATGCTTATAAAATGTATAAAAGGGAGTGGCATATATACCGTAGCATACGATGTCTCCATCACATTAGACACACGTTTTGCACAATTTGTCAACACATTCAAAACTACGCACTTACACGTACACTTGACATACACATTTGGTGATGCAGGCTAAAAATTCTGAAGTGGAAAAACCTAACCTAAACATGTAGATTGCAGTCATGTTTCGACAGAGATATGATTTATGACTTAAAGGAAGACCGCATGTATTGTTATATTTCCAACATCTTGCACTGAAAAATGGATAAAATGCTAAAACAACATACATGTAATAACCACAAGCGTGTTTTACTAACAGACCAAAGATAACACACCTCTTCAAATGCACCGTATTTTTTCAAGCGTAAATTTAATTTCACTTCACTGTATGTTTAGCATGTCGCAATAAAACAGTCCATAAAAATATTGTTCCCACTTGTCATCCTTTCAGGTTTTTCTTCATACCAGCTTCCATACACTGGCGAAATTCTGTCACTTCTTTTTGACACAGCCTCCAGTCCTGCTTCTCACCCATGCATTCTTGTACTGCATAATGCAGTTTCAGACATCCCGTTTTGTTTATCATGGATTCCACTGGGTCTTCCTCTTCCTCATCCACTTTTACTTTCTTGGAACGATCATGTCCTTGGGGGGTAGCCATGGCACAGTCAGCAGTCAGAAAATGGTCTAAACTGTGAGCAAGAGATTTCCAAACTTAGAACATACATGTTCAAGTACATTTGTAAGTTCAGTATCTTCCTAATTTCTACATCTGCATACATTAACAGACAAGCACAGATTATAATAAAAAAAACTATGTAATTTATGGGAAAGACTTTCGAATGCGTCTCATACCAGATCTACCACACTGCATCTTTTAAGGTACTCAGCTGTTTAATCGCTGAGCCATGCATAAACTATTATGTCTATAAACATCCCTGAAGTGGACTAACTAAATTTCCTGTGCATGGACGCCCCTAATGCCGTGTGCTTGTAGGAATCCATATACCCCACAGATTGGCCGTGTTTGGAATATTTCATTATCGTACAAAAATCTGGCCATGGTACTCATTCTGAAGTTCTCTCAAATTATATGAAAAACATAGAACAATCAAATTACCAACCATTTTTGAATTGAAGTTTAGTTTATTAACACTAGTCCTGTGCAAGGCCACTATAGTGGCTCCTGATCACAACCCAGGAAGCATGCAGGGCCACTTTATGGCTTCCTACATTGCAACCCTTGTAGGCCTACTGCCTGAGGCCACGTTTGTGGCACATCAACGCAGCGCCTCTTATTTGTTATCGCATCATTATCTCGGTTGCTCCCAATCATTATTTTTCCAGGCTAGCTTCACTTGTTTATCCTGTCATGCCCATTGTATCTGATAAAATGATATCGTTTGATTATACCTACTACAATTAAATGTATTTTGTATTTGTATTTGTATTTGTATAACTCTTTAATCCCATTTGGGAAATTTTGCCTTTGTGCCATTGCAGCCCAGTTATAACTGGAGCAGGCACGTCGTCGCCACAGTGCAGCGCCGGTCGGCGTTTTTTTTTGGGGGGGGGGAGATGAGGGGGGGGGGAGGGACTGGTAGAGATGAATTTAATTTAATTTTGCCCGGGCAGCGGCCTGTTCGGCCTGCTCTTTACGATTTCCAACTGCCAAGGTATCTTTAACGTGCGCAACGTGCACACGGGCCCTCCGAATTTTTTCGTCCTTATCCGAGAAGACTAGGTACTCGATCCTACCCCTCAATAGAATCAGGGACACGAAAATATGAGAAAAATCCCAAACTTCCAACATGCCTGCACGGCCCGGGTTTCGAACCCGGGACCCTTGGCACGAGAGGCGAGCACCTTGCCTCTAGACCACCTTGTAGTAAGTAACTATTCATCATGCTCATTACGTAGTGCTAATAATAGTGCTGATGATCAGTTTGATATTGGCAAACTCTTGACTTTGTTGCTGGTTGTTATTTCCATGACAAATAATACGAAGGGGGCTTTCTGCTTATTTGATAAGCCGTTTCTGTGCATAACAATTAATCCCTTAATAGGCTACTTGGGGAAATGCTGCACAATGGTGATTTTTCACCATCAAAAACTGGAAAAATATGACCTATGTTGTAGGCTGTCGTCTTTAGTTGGTATTCTGTTGCTTTAAAGGTAAGCCTACTTTATGAGCTCCAAATTACATGTATATATATCTCTTGCCAAAGTCATTGTTAAAGTTGTGCTTGGAAAACAAACAGGCTGTGAAATAAACTGCATATACAGCATCTGTATAGATGAACATGTAGGATGACCTCTAAAAATGAGTAAATGAATAAAATGTCAAGTATGGAAGATTATTCCCCAACTGTTCAGTATTTTTAAAAATATTTTTTCATACGTGTATGATTATAAAATATGGCCATTTAATTCTAACCCTTGCTTGTAGTTGTACCAGTTTGTTGTAGCCCTCCTTAGCTTTCTTGCCATAGATCTAACAAGAAAACATTTAGAATCCATAAAATTAAAAAATCCACATTGCTTGTCCCCTCACAATCGTCTCATTCGGCCATTTGTATGGGGCTGATCCAGAATCTGCGTCGGAGAAATATTGATAATTTTATGGCTTTCCCCAATTAGACTAGACTCTAGATCTAGATCTAGATCTAGATCTAGATTCTAAATCTAGTCTAGGCTATAATTTTCGTCTAGATCTAACTCGCACACACTCTATCCAGATCTGGACTGGAGTTTCACTTGTGCGTCCTACTTTCAGTTCAACGAAAACTGCCAATGGGCCATTTTTAACGAAAACATAGCTATTGTACTATAGGGGACCCGGGTATTTTGGGGTGTTTTGACAAAAATATTGAAATGAAGTAATTTTAAAAATTTTTACAATCACCGTTTTTATACTGGATACCACTGGGAAATATGCAATCTGATGATGTTGTGTAGTGCCTCTTGGTGGGATTTACCATGTATTTCTCTCCATATGAACTCATCAAGGTGTGATGACAGTTGGCTATTGTGGACTCCTTGCATGCATTTAAACTTTCTTTTACAGTTTTTCCAATAACACTCTACGGACTACGGTGTTAGTACAGGCCTCGGCATGTGGATCAACGAAATGTTGAATGTGATTCACTACAAGATGCTGATAAGTGATATGGTGGGTTCACCGGTAAGTTTGTGATCCCGTTATGGGACCGCAAACCGTCGGAATGGATGATTGATCCAGGTGCAATATGGTCTTGTACTTGTGGCAAAAGCGTGTCCGCGGTTTTATCTGGAATTAAAACCAGAAAACCCTGCCCGGTCTCCCCGCACACTCCTCCAAAGACCCACATCAAGAAACATCGGGTCCCCTAAAGTACAATAGTACCAAAACATAACACGCAGCGGTGACACCTGTCCTATCATTATTTTACTGTTACCAGATACCACTCACCTTTGGCATTGACTGTTTTGACTTTGTTTATCTAATTCTAACGCATGGAAGCTGCCATATTGACCTTTAAAAAATAGGAACCAGAAACCGGCTTTACTAAGAAGTGTGGAACAGAATCTCAATATTAGCGAAACAAACTAGACCGACATTGTCACGCAAACATGAGAAATGTCAAAAACAAACAAGCCAAAAAAAAAAAATCAAAAATCGATATTATTGACTGTAAACTGCTCACTGCCACAATGGGTGGAGAATCACAAATTTGTATTGAAGACACTATGCTGATTTTGCAAACCAGTTACATTACATGTACCGGTATTTTGTGGTTGAGAATTATGCCTCCTACCAACCCTTTCCCCGAAACACACACCTTTTGTTCTCCCAAAGCCTGCACCAGTTAAACTTTACACTAAAATTATTCACGCACACTACACATGCATCCTGATAACGCACGCAGTTACTAATATCACACTGAAATTATTTACACACTGTACAATATATATAGATGCACACCGACACTTATGGAATAAAGAAAAAATAAATGCTGTTTAAATTCAAATGACTGGCAGCTCATGGGCATAATTTAGTCTAAATCTCACATAGAAAATTCATGCTCACCGAGGTATTTAAGGTTGTAGATGGCGTTCACCCTTTAGGAACGAACTGTTCCTAGCCATAACACCCCCTGAGTCAACCTGACGTAGATTTGTAGCCTATAGGAATTCCGCAAGATTGAAAGGGTTAGGCCTACTGTTGAGGCGGATTTCCTACATCAAATTGGCGGCAGCGGCGAGATGACGTAACCAGTAGATCTACGAGAGAACGACTTTATTCCTTTTAGTGCAATCCTGAAGTCAATCCTGTGCCTCGGATTTCCGTATGGTTGCTGGCTAGATTGCCGAGCCTTGATCAGTTCTTTATTTTTCTTTTCGATCTTTTCCTTTTCGTATTTCTATCGCCTTACCATAGACTGTTCTTGCGCCCAAAAGTGTTTCAGTAGTTTAATTAGAGAGGGGTTTAATTAATTTCTTTCTTCATCTTGGTTTCCTGTTTACTATAGCCTAGCTAATTATAGAGCTCAATGTGTCCATTGATTGAACAGTCTGGGATTTTGACCTGACTTTGTTTTATTTAGGAGTGGCTTAAATATTTTCTCACACGTCTCCCCGCACCTCCTTGGCCCCCTTGTTTTTGCAGAAGCAGAATGTAAAAAGAAAACAAACAAAACACATTCCATCCTGTCACGAACGTCGTGTCCCAGCAAGGCCCTTGCACAGCTGTGTTTACAACAATGAACGCACTCTCAGCACACGAATCTAAACAAAAAATCCGACATGTATGCAAAACAATAGCAATGAGAGAAACGTCGAAATTAGCTATGCCCACGATCACAAGCATCATCATCGACCGCCTCACCATTATCATCACCACCAACAATATTAGGCCTACAATCAACTAGATTACATGTTTATATAGAGGGTGTCCCAACATAACGTTTACACTCTTTGATCATTATAACTTTCCTCGTTTATTGGTTGTAACAATGAAACAAGATACATTATTATGATATCCAAAGGATTTGTGTGAAGATTTTTTATGGAACTCAAGAGAAAGTGTGGATTTTCCTGCTAGATCATCAGTTTTGACACCCATGGACTTTTTTTTCTGTGGGGGTTTCTGAAAGACCAAGTTTACAGCAGAAGAAGCAGAACAAATTATTGACGAATTGAGAGTTGCAATTGAAGAACAGTGTGCTTTAATACCAGATGAGATGGTATTTGATGTGTGCACTTCCATTTCTTCCCGTTGTGAGATGTGCCTGGAGCAGAACGGATCTCAGTTTGAACACCTGAAGTGAAGCAAGTAAAATGTGACATTTTACAATTTCAACCAAGAAGACTTGTCATTGGAAAGAATTTTATTTGTTATTTTTTCTCTTGAGTTCCGTAATATAAATCTTTATACAAATCCTTTGGATACCATAATTTTTATGTATCTTGTTTCATTGTTACAACCAATAAACGAGGAAAGTTATAATGATCCAAAGAGTGTAAACATTATTTTGGGACACCCTGTATTGTGTCATCATCACAACATCAAAGTAACCACAACTAGCATCATTGTCTTATCGCTACCATCAGCACCTGCAAACTCCTTAATCATCCCAACACCCGAATCATCACATTCTAGCAGATTCATCAGAACCAGGACTATCAATACCATGTTCAACATCTTCATCACCACCGCCGCCAACACTACCACCACCACCACCACCAATCACTATCACCATAGCCACCCCGAACGTTTATCCCTCCCAAGTTTAAGCTTGTTGTCCTGCAATGTTAGACCCTCATTCGGAACATTCGCAACAGGGCTCAGGGGGTTTCAGCCTGCTGGTCACGAAGATATGGAGGGGGCAGGGCTGGATTAACGATTAAGCAAAATGGGCATGCACGTGCTTAAAGTGTCAATGGAGAGAGGGAGGGGCACCAAATACATTTTTCTTTGCCGGATTTACCATGGACCACAATTATGGTGCAAAACTGCAAATGGTGCAGCTGAACGAGGCTCCACAAAAAAGAGCCTCCCCTTCCCCCCCCCCCCCCTCAATAAATGAAAAAATTAAAATCCTTTTTTTTTGTGTGTGGTTTATTTTGAATTACACATACAGTAAATGGAAGCACCAAAATCTTTCGTGCTTAAGGCCTCTAAAGGTCTTAATCGGGTCCTGGAGCGAGTGGGACATACTAAGAACATAATTCTCAGCTGACATCTCACAATGTTTTCTTATGTGTATGTATGTGTGTGCATGTGGGGCAGAGGGGAAAGAGAGAGAGACAGACAGACAGACAGAGAGAAGGAGAGATAGAAGGGGAAGAGAAAGGGAGAAATCAGACAGACAGGTGAACGGGCGGACAGATAGATAGATAGATAGATAGATAGATAGATAGATATATATGGCCTTTAGCGTCTTTACAGACGGTCTTAGCAGCTAGAATATTCACTTTCACTTTGACTGACAGCTTCTCTCGTGGCTTATTCTACCAATGTTTGACCCGAGAGTGCGATGGCAGTGATTGCAGGTCAGTCTTTTGGGTTCACTTTGGCGAGTGTTTTCATTCCGCCTCTGTCGTTTTGTCAGGTATGTTTCTTTTGCCTTGAAGTCTATTGCGAGCGTGCCACTGCGCAATTTTTGTCTCCATCTGCTTCGATCATTTGCAAGGTTCTCCCATTCATTGGGGTCGATGTTGAATGCTTTCATCGTGACCTTGCAAGTGTCTTTGAATCGCAGATGTGGCCTACCTCTGGGTCGGTTGCCAGTAGCAAGTTCCCCGTAGAGAATTTGTCTGGGGATGCGATCATTTTCCATACGGTGGAGATGTCCAAGCCACCGCAGTCTTTTTTTGCCTAGGAGAGCCTGAGTTGATGGAATGTTGGCTCGGCTCAGAACTTCGATATTTGAGATCCTGTCTTGCCACTTGATCTTGAGAATTTTGCGTAGGCAGCGCAGGTGGAAGGAGTTGAGGGATCTTTCATGTTTGGAGTAGGTGGTCCATGTCTCTGAGCCATACAGCAGGGTGCTTAGGACGCAAGTTTGGTACACGAGTACCTTTGTTTTGATGGTCAGCTTGCTATTGTTCCACACCCTTTTTGAGAGTTTGCCAAAAGCTGTGGCCGCCTTTCCTATTCTGGCATTTATTTCAGTTGTTATGTCTGTGCTACCACTGATGGTTGAGCCTAGGTAGCAGAATTTTCCCACTTGCTCCAGAGGAGAGCCATTCAGCATGATTGGGTTGGGGTTTCTCAAGCCTTGTGTCAAAACTACAGTTTTTGAGACACTGATCTTTAGCATGAATTTGTCACAGGCTTTGGCAAGGCTATTGATGAGAGCCTGGAGCGTGGTTTCATCGTGGGCCACGATTGCAGCATCATCTGCGAAGAGGAGCTCTTGTAACATAATATGCTCTGTACGAGATTTTGCTTTTAGTCTGGCAACATTAAAAATGGAGCCGTCCACTCTGGTGTTAATAAGTACTCCACCTGAACATTGACCAAAGGCATTCTTGAGTAGGGCTGCAAAATATATACCAAATAAGGTAGGAGCAAGAGCACATCCCTGCTTCACACCGCTGTTTACAGCAAATGAATTGGATGTGCAGCCTTCAAAGTTGACACATGCCCTCATGTCAGTGTGGAAGGATGCAATAAGTTTTAGCAATGTTGGTGGACAGCCTATGGATTTAAGGACTGCATACAGGCCAGATCGGCTTACGGTGTCGAAAGCCTTTGTTAGGTCCACAAAGCATGTTATAAGCGGCCTGTTTTGTTCTTTACATTTTTCTTGGATTTGCCGAAGTGCAAATATCATGTCAATAGTTGATCGTTTGCTTCGAAAGCCACATTGTGTTTCTGGTAAGACTTTTTCCGCCAGTTGTTGAAGGCGGCAGAGGATGACGCGAGCAAAAGCCTTTCCAGTAATGCTGAGGAGGGATATGCCTCGATAGTTGTTGCAGTCGCCTTTGTCTCCTTTGTTCTTGTAAAGTGTGACAATTTTGGCGTCTCTCATATCATGTGGTGTCACGCCTTCTTTCCAACACTGCAGTAACAGATTATACAGGTGTGGTAATAGTGGGCCTTTTAGGTCTTTTAATACCTCTGCAGGAATGTTGTCACTTCCTGTGGCTTTTCCAGCAGACAGGTGGTCGATTGCATTGGAAAGCTCGACTAAGGAAGGTTCAGCGTCAAGTTCGGCCATTATTGGCAGTTTTTGGAGGTGTTCCTCAAAATCTGGTGGAATATTTTTCTCAGTTGAATACAACAGAGAGTAATGCTCTACCCACCTATTCAGTTGTTCATTTTTATCTGTGATGGGTTCACCATTTACAGACTTAAGTGGGGCGCTTTTGGTGATGATTGGTCCAAGAGCTACTTTCATCTGACTAAAGGCGGTTTTCATATCTCCCTTTTCATTTGCCTCTTGTATGCTGTTACACAAGTCTGTCCAGTATTTGTTGGCGCAACGTCTTACCTCCAGCTGAAGTTTAGCTTTTGCATTTTTCAAACAAGTTTTTGTACTCTGATTGCAATTTTTGTTATACTCATTGAAAGCAGATTTCTTTTGCTCAATGAGAGGTAGGAGAATTTCGCTGTTCTGGGCTACCCAGTCGTTGTTTGAAACTTTATGCTGTCCAAAAGACTTGATGGCACAGTCATGAATTTTTGAACTGAGAGTGTTCCATGTTTCATCTACCGAGTCACATTGGGTGACATTATCCATGCTTTCAGCAAATAACTTTTCAAATGACTTTCTATTTGATTCATCTCTGATTGCTGTTACATTGATCTTAGGGATTGAAGGGGCTTTTGATCTGTATATTTTCTTGGCCGAAATTTTGATTTTGCTGACTACCAGTGCATGGTCGGTGTCACAGTCAGCACTGTGGAGGGAACGAGTTATTTTTATACAGCCCAAACTCTTCCTCCTTGAGAGAATAAGATCTAATTGATGCCAATGGCCAGACCTGGGATGGCGCCATGATGTTCTTTGGCATCTCTTAAGGTCAAAGTACATGTTTGTAACACATAATGAGTTTACGGAGCATAGCTCCAGAAGGCGCTGCCCGTTTTCGTTGATGTTGCCAATGCCGAAGTGCCCAATGCACTTTGGCCATGCGGAGTGATCTGCTCCCACTCGAGCGTTAAAGTCACCCAGAATTAGCAGGCCTTCGGTGAGAGGGATGTTGTGGAGAGTCCTCTGCAATGCCTCGTAGAAAATGTCTTTGGTTTCGTCAGAGGAGGTAAGTGTTGGGGCATAGACACAGATAATGTTGGTAAAACCAGACCGGGTGTTCAGTCTGAGTGTCATGATGCGTTCTGACACTCCAATTGGAGTTGCGATCGAATTGATAAGGGAGTTTTTTACGGCGAAGCCCACGCCGTGGATTCTCGGCAATTCGCTGCTAAGGCCCTGCCAGAAGAAGGTGTAGTTTTCTTCTTTGACTGACCCGGAGTCGGGAAGTCGAGTTTCTTGAAGGGCAGCGATGTCGATGTTTAGTAGCTGAAGTTCTCGATCAATAATTTGGGATTTCCTGATGGAGTCAATATTAGTGAGATCTTGCTGTTGCAAGCCTGGGCGCATTGTTCTGACGTTCCAGGTACCAAGTTTTAGTATTTTTCTGTTTTTGCCAGGTGCACACTTTACGTCAGCTTTTTGACTTTTGGTCTAGCTCCAACCACCTTATGAAGCAGGCTGACGTGGCGGAACAACACCCAACTGCCTGGGGGCTGCCCAGGTTACGGCGGGCGGTAGTTGATCAATGCAGCTGAAAAGCCGCTCCCACCGACAGAGGGGACCCCTGGCGCTCATCCGTACGCCAAATGGATTGAGCTTATCACCGGTAACTGCCACCTCCCGTGTTGTGCCCATCCGTAACGGATGGCTGGAGTGTCCTCTCCAAATCGGAAATGGGTGGGCTTATAGAGGAGAGACAGACGCTTGCCAAGCCCGAGCAAACGCCTCCTCGTTTTGCTGCCTTGCCTGGGCTATTTTTAAGAGATGGTGCTTTGCCCAGAGGCACCACCCCTCTCTCTGCCATTCTAGTTAAACCCAAGGGAGAGACCAGGTCAATACATTTGGAACTAGTCCGGCTGCAGGAGATGCTGGAAGCCAGTTTGATGCAGTTCTCCCTGACAACCACCTTCGGGTCTCCACTCCTGATTTTCTGTCTGGGTTTACTCCCATAGCCTTTGCTATCATAGCAACACACAAGGCAGTGTGGTATTTGTATTCAGGGTTACCTTCCCCTAGTCTTCCTCTCTCCCGAGATGACCCACAAGACAGTGGGGGTGACAGTAGCAGGCTGTATTGTGTACTGTCATACAATAGCAGAAAACTCTGGCCTGACATTATAGATTCAGCGATAGATAGATAAATAAATAAATAGATAGATAGATAGATAGATAGATAGATAGATAGATAGATAGATAGATAGATAGATAGATAGATAGATAGATAAATAGATAGATAGATAGATAGATAGATAGATAGATAGATAGATAGATAGATAGATAGATAGATAGATAGATGGGGGAGTCAAAAAGTGGCATGAAGTATTTACAAGTTGTATGTAGCAAAGCTTCCCGTAAGAAATAATACTGCACACAACTTTTTCTTTTTGCCATAATTTGACTTTGTTTTAAGCCTTGCTGCGATCCCCCAGTTTTTCTGTTTTTTATAAGATAGAAGGGGAGCGAGAGAAGAGACAGAGAGAGACAGAGAAGGAGAGAGCGTTGTATGGGAGAGGTGTACTGTTGTGTTTTTTAGTTTGAGGAGGAGGTATCTCAAATGGTCCTCAGAACTTTGAAAAAGGTCGCCAAGCAAAGAAAAAACAGAAAAGAAAAGAAGGACCGATGGTACAAGATTCTTTGCCTTCGAGTCCAGAGTTCAATACGTTCTGCAGTCCCACCATAAAAACAGCGTGCACAATAATAATTGAATGCGGGAACTGGTAAAGACCCCATCAACACTGCGTGGGCCATCACACGCCACGCTTGACTGTCTTCGCCGCTTCTCTGGGCTGCTTTACAAAATGATGTCTGTCACCTGCCATACGGTATTTGTACAGTACCTTGTTGCTGCGCGTGAAAGGTTGCGTCAATTTGTATGGATTAAAAGCTGAATGTAAACTGTTCAATAAGCCGAGAAATAAAGGAACTGTTCTACGCGTGGGAATTAAGTTCTGAGAGATGTAAAGGTAAGGAATTCTAGAGCCCGTTTTGGTTAGTTTTAATTTTGGCGAAATAGGCTTTATTGAGTGTAGGTTTTATAACTTTTTTTTTTTGGGGTGTGCGTAGTCTGGGCGTAACGGACTGCTGTTTTCTAAAGAATGGTGTTATTTTTATCTATCTATCTATCTATCTATCTATCTATCTATCTATCTATCTATCTATCTATCTATCTATCTATCTATCTATCTATCTATCTATCTATCTATCTATCTATCTATCTATCTATCTATCTATTCGTCTGTCTGTCTGTCTGTCTGTCTGTCTACCTGCCTGCCTGACTCTGCATGTGTGTGTGTGCGTTTGTCCATCATTTTAGTAATGCTTTTTTTTCTGGTTTTCTGTTTTGTGTACTCATGTATACCCCCCCCCCCTCTCTCTCTCTCTCTCACACACAACACACAACTAGACTTCCCTTCCTGTTATATGGCTTTGTGACATAGATCAGAATTCTAATTTAATGTCATAAGAAACGTTCTCAATCTCACAATCACTTCATTTTCCCCTGGTAGTCCTGTTTAGCTTAAGGTGTCGGTTCGTATGAAACGAATTAGCGGATCTGTACGAGTTTGTACCTAACAGAATGTGAGTCACGAACCTTCATAAATTTACATGGATATATGCACTGCCTGGATCATCGTATAGGTAGGAGTAACAGGTGTGGCCTCAAGCATGAACAAACACGTACAAATCATAATTATTATCGACACGGATGTGACACCCAGTGGGCTTTACATGGATATGTCACAAACAACAATTATTGTAACCCTCTATTAGATTCTGAGAGTTTCTGGCTGTTGTTAGGGCAGCGTGGAATTTTACATTCTAAGCCTCTGCTGGACAATAAACACAACTCAGTACTTCTCTATTTGACTTTGTAATTAGACTGCGCGAACATAGCAACATTCTTTCTTTCCACGGTACTTTTTTGTGCTGGGATAATTTGTTATTACCAGAGAGTATGTATGTATAGATGTTTCACTATTGGTCGATTTGCACTGCGGGTCACGGGAGGCTCCACGAAACCACTGTTAGCATGGAGCGGGAAGTAGGTCGCTGCGGTAAACAATACCCGTTTGTGCGTTAAACGGCTCTAAATAGTTTCAGTCAACCCAAAAATATGAACAAACCACAGTAAACAGATATGTACACTATCTTTGATGAAGGCGGTCTCTTTCAGATCTTCAATTTCTTGTTTACCGCAGCGACCTAGTTTCGCGATTTGGCGGAAGTGAGATGTCTCTACACATAGGTCTATACTCTCTGGTATTACCCCGTATATCAGTATGCCATTTTTATTCTATTATCGTGACGAGTCAAAGGGCTACAAATCAATAAACAGGAGAAAATAAATAGGCTCCTAGAGCTGTGTGGTTGGAAATGTTTCAGCACCCTTTTGTTAACGTTAAAAAGTAGCATGGCACTTTCTTTATACCGACGCAAGAGATAGCTTTTTATCACGACTCTAGAACCAGATTCTACAGATACATCGTTTTTTTTTTGTCAACTTTCTTCTTACACCTAGCCCTACTGCGACTTACAGCTTTTCCGTTTCCATTGAACGTAGAACTAGGCCGGTATTAAAAGCCTACCCTGCTAAAAAAAAAGCCAACAAACAACAAGTCTGTAGTCTATATTAATGATAATATCATTATTACCCGCTCATTCACCTACTCACTGAACCTCTTTCTCTGTCTGTCTGTCTGTCTGTCTCTCGCTCCTTCTTTTCCACACTCATGCAAAACATAATTTAACGTCAAATGCAAAAGACAGCAGGAATGATGGGGAACATTATCCAGTCTTGTCTTCGTTTACGTTCTGTGCATGTCTCAGTTTAACAGTCGCTTGCTGAATTGTCCTAAGATATTAAAAAATCCGCTTATCCAAACTGTGACTGTTTACAGAGCAAACAATTTAATTTACTGACATGGTTGTCTGTCTCCACCCTTTTATACCCCTGTACATCTCTCAATCTCTTATTTTGGTGCAGTGAGGACACAAATGTGGTTAAGTATTTGTATGAACAACTTCATTACAATTGCCAAAAACGAATGAGACAGATATTTCGGGGGAATTTGGGGAGATTGGCTTCTTTGCAATTTTCGGGGTATTTTTGTGAAAATAATATAGAAATCATGGATTTACACATACATGAAATTATCAGTTAGTGAATGAGTCTCCAGCACAAGGTGAGCACCTCAAGCCTATTGTGTAGAAATTACATCCAAAATATTAGGCACATTAAAATCTTCTGCTGGCAAGTGTTGCTGAGTGGATGAGCAAAATCTTTCTATCTCCCATTTCTTCTTCTGTGTCACTGCAACCCCCATCTTCTCAGATTCTTTCTCTCAATCTTTCCATCCCTCTTTTCTTTTCCCCATCGAACATGACGTATGAACGGTAATTCTACCATGTTAAAACATAGGATCGAGGTCACAGTTTGTTGGTGCCCTTGAAAGAAAGAAACAAACAAGGAAACAAACAAACAGAGAATCTTCCTCCTTTGTGGACCTTGTACATGTGATTGTCCGAGCGAGTGCATAGTTGTTTACCTGTGAAGAGATTCCGTACACAAAACATCGGGGTGTCGAGCCAGTAATCAGTTTGTAAGCATTTTTTCTTTACCTCTTGTAAGACGTTTGAGTTGTCAGTTGCCAAGGGCCTATTTATAACAAACCACGTCGTTCACACCGCCCGTGCAGATGCGGGGCTCTCTTGTAGAAGAGGGACAGCAGAGAATACATCTGACGTGATACTGCGTGTCGTAAGAGGCGACTAAAGGTGCAAAGGTCCTGGTCTCCCGAGAAGAGCCAGTTGGCGGTGGGCCAACTACCCACCCTGTAAAAATAAACCAGTTACAGAAACACAAGCAAATACTTCAAATCAGTCTTTTATCTTGGGAGAAGGGGGAGCATCTGCACCTGTAGAATGTAAAGAGGCTGGCCCATGATAGAGAGGGATGGAAGGTGTTTGTTGGTGGCCTATACCCTGATCCAGGGTGAGAAAGGCAATGATGATGATGACGTCGTTCACAACTCTGTTCATAACGTCCTTGTGTTTCTGATGTGGACAGGACAAATTCTGCAATCTAGGGCTGCCCTGTTTCGATCTGTTATTTCTCGTCCAGTGATCTTTTTTTCTTCAGCCTTCTCTTGTCTTAAATCTCCTGAGTTTGGCCGCCAAAGTCAGGGGGTGAAGGGCAGATGCGATAACTTTTTGCCCAAAAATTATTGGACAGATATTGGACACATCGATAGAAAAACCCACGAGGGCAAAGATAGATAGATGGGCACATAGAGAAACAGATAGCTAGAAAGAAAGAAAGGCAGACAGACAGACAGACTGATAAACAAACAGATTGCTGGATAGATAGACAGGCAGACATACATACATACAGATAGATAGATAGATAGATAGATAGATAGATAGATAGATAGATAGATAGATAGATGGATAGATAGATAGATAGATAGATAGATAGATAGATAGATAAGCATTATAGTAGCCTATTCGTCCCTGGGGAGGCCTAGCTGCACGCAGGAAGAACTGACAGACGCAGAGCTGTAACCCCCATTTCTTGCACTGTGGCGTTATGGTCGACAGAAAACTGTATTTAAATGAAATTTATTTTCATTTCACGCTAATACCAACATCGCAGATTTCTGTGCTCTTGGACAGTTTGGTCGCTGTAACAGGGCGACAGACAGGCAAGGTATAGCTAGCGTGGGAAGATAGCTAACGGCGGGGAGACAGAGTTATTGTAGGCCAGAGGGGGAAAGTAGCCGATGCAACTGAAGCGCTTTGACACCCGAAAAGGGTAGTGTTTACTTGACCGCCGTACTTGTCGATCAGATCACCTGGGAATTGCTTGGGGGGGGGTAGAGCTGTTTCAATAGTATTTGACGTGGAGTCGACGGGGGTGGCTATTAGGATAACGGTGGGCGTCTTGGGACGCTACCTGACTGGGTATAAATCCCCGAACGCTCCTTCCAACTTCAGACCGCTGAGAGCACTCACCAGCTTCGTGCCGAAGAGGAGACCACAACCGCAACTGTAACTTTGTACTAGTCTTGTGAGTGGGGAGGGTCAGGGAACCCGCAAACATCCTTTGTCAGAGCGTGGTATCTTTGGTATCTTGTCGGCATTTGAGCTGTTGCTGAGTGGTAAGTTAATTGTACGATGTATGTGTATTTTACTTAATGTTCATGATTGCAGAACCTAAATCTAGTGGGTTTACTTTGGTATAACTACTGCCTCTGAGAGAGTCACGGAAACGCCGTTATATATATGTTACGAAACCTTATAGGATGGGGTCCGTTAGAGAGAGCGTTATTCTTCGTGGGGAACGTGTAAATATCATTAAAACTGTATTGATCGTTTATTCTATTGCCTATATGGGAGCCTATGGAGTATGGGAGCTGCAGCCTGACTTATAACAGTGTCAGCGGTTAAAAGTGTTAATGATGAATATCCGTCATGGAGTAAGTATGGAAGTCATGCCTTCCAGCAGTAGATTAGGACTTTGCGATTGTTTTTCTACAGAGGAGGAAGAACAACACCTTCTTGGCTTCTCAACTTCTTGTACTTTGATTAACGACATCGTGGCTTCTTGGCTTCCCGACCTATTGGTACCTGCCGATACCTGTTGATCTAACTGCGCAGTCAAGCCAGGGTAGAGAGGAAGAACCAGTGCCCAGATAGCGCCATACACCCCTAAAGGAGAGGTTTCCTTATGCTGAATGTTCCCATGTGTTTTATAAAATGTGCTAGAGATTGAATATTACGAAGCCATTTAATTAGCATGTACTGATTTGCATCAACTTCATTCCATCGAAATTCACATGAAATTGTATGACCTATGTTCCTATTATTATTGAATGAATTAATAATTATTGTATATATGTAAGCAATACAGATATCGTTTGTTATAACTTATAGAAGAGAGATAGTCGATTATTTAGTGTGTTTGTGCCGTGCCCATCACGGCTGGTGTCAGAAGAAAGTTAGTGAGAGAAAGTGGAAACATCACAGTCGCCACGGCGAGAGCAGTGACAGCTAGCGAGGAGATACGGATACACCCAACCTAACAAATGAACATCCTGAATTTAACGGTTCAACGGTCTTAGGGCGTGCGTCCAAAGTAAACCCTGTCAGTTTTTGTAGGCTTAACAGCTTGGAAAGATAACAGAAAGGTGAATGTCTTTGAAATGTAAGGGTGGATACTCATCAGGACCTTTAGCCATCCCACCCCACACCCCTATTTTGACATCATAAAATACTTGATTTTCTAACTAGCCTACGTTTTCCCCTTTTCACAACGATTGTTTCAATTCTTTAGTGTTCCGGTCATTAATTTATCAACATCATTTCAAATTTATAGCTCCGATAAAGAGAAGTCAATAAATAAACGATAGGCAGAAGCTTGGGGAGAGACAGAGCACTAAGAAAAGGAAAAAGAGAAAATGTGAGGCGTGTGGACGTGCACGTACCCAGTTGATGGTCAGAAATGCGAAGTGGCAGTGAGAGAAAGACGAAAAACAAGTCGTCAAAATGGCGGCTGATGCCGTGGCAGAGATCGAGGGTTCGATTCCAGGCCCCTACCCCCCCCCCCCCTTACACACACCTTTTCCCCTCAGTGACAATTTTTCGTACCAAGGGGGCAAGTCCCAGTGCCCCTGTGAACACGTACACACGACCCCTTTCCTCGAGAAATCCTAGATTATGGCGCGATTTAATTATACTGTTGGAAACTGTCTGATGTAGACAGACAAAGGTTGAGAATTAGAATCAGATAGACTAGAAAGGAAGATATGGATAGGATGGAAAAACTTGAAAACAGAAGAACACAGGCATACAAGCTGGGTGGACGGATGTGATCGTGATACTAATCAGACAGACAGGTAGACACGGGTATAAGATGATAGACTGCTGATTAGAAAATAGACAGATAGATAGATAGATAGATAGATAGATAGATAGATAGATAGATAGATAGATAGATAGATAGATAGATAGATAGATAGATAGATAGATAGATAGATAGATAGATAGATAGATAGATAGATAGATAGATAGATAGATGAGTCTTTCTCCACCAGAAATATAACAAATATCTGACATATCGAAGGACCACATACATTTTATAGCAAACCTAATTCATTGACCCTTCACAAATTAATGCTCTTTAGATAGAACCCCACCTTGCCGTAAACGTTATGATTACATACCCATTGAAAGCAAAGCTATGACACACTACCTAATCGGCACGGCCTATGAAATGCATTCAATTCATTCACACCCATATCTGGGCCAGGATGGTGGGTTATTTGTTCAGATATCTGTGCTCATATTATTTATGTTAGGCTAAAACTTCGTTTCACTGCTTCGCTCGGCTGTTTGAATAGACTCGGTTGGTCGTATAACTAGATTCATAAACCAGTCCCAGCCAACGCCCTTCGGAGTTTAGGGCCGGGTTTTTAATAAGGTAGGACAGGCTTTCCTCTGTTTCGGGTGTCTCTGCTTGGCACAGCAACTGGTCAGTATTCTTAAACTTTTATTTTTATTTCTATTGTCACCATAATAATAGCGACTGTCATTACTTATGCTAACATCGTCATCCATATCACTATCATCACCATCATCATCATCGTCGTTGTCGCAGTCGTCGTCGTCGTCATCATCATCATCACAGTCACGCCCATCGGAATTATGAAGCTAATATTCTGTTCACCAGCAATCCGTTGAGTTATGAAGCGCAGTGGCTGCTAGAGATAGCTGCCTCACAAATGTTAGATTTTTTATTTTTTTTTACCGTTTTCATTATCATAATTCACACTGATATTGTCTTCATTGTCAGTGAGTAAATCTGTGATACATAATTCAATGATGTTTGTATAATTATACATTTGATATTGACATTGCAGAAGGCAACACATTAGAACAAAGTTTTAAAAGGACTACATAAATTGGATGCATTTTATGTACATGTATCTTTAGGAAAAACAATGAAAAGTGATAAATCAGTAAAAATTAGGATTAGCCTACATTAATGCTGTATCGGTTTGCGGATACCTGCATTATACGACAATACGATTAATAAAATTAGTAAATCACATCAGATTGATGTCATTATTACTGTTTTCCTTATCAACATTATATCACGGCCATTTTCAAAGTTTTTACCACAACTTCGAACGCTGCCAGCAATGTCGTTGTTGTTAAACATCTCCTCCACAGTAACTGTTCTCACTACATACACGATCACCATTTATAGCACTGCCAGCATCACCACACTACAGTTTGAGAGACAACAGCACTGGGCTCATCCTTTCGAGAAACAAACTATTTTTTCTCAAACACCACAGACACCACAAACGACTGATGGTGTTTGGAAAATTCATTTTCTGGGAGATGGGAAAAGATCATTATAGCTTTTGTATGGAAAAAAAAAAAATGTGCACACAGACAACTATAGATCCGAAAGCCATTTTCTATAAGCTCACAAAATATGCCAGATTTTCATCAATCGCTGCAAAAAGAAGACAGCGCTATTGTCTCGATGACAATCCCATCGCTAACCTAGCCTATACACCTTTGTACTTATCGTCCTGTTTTGTAGTGACTGCCCGGGCGATTTGAATATTGTATCTTGACACAATAGAAACTGGATTTCAAAGACAACACCCCGGATGTCCTTGTACGCATGAACGTCATTGTAAAATAATCATTGTTCACTGAATTTGAAATCAGATGCGCATGAATTTTTTAAATTATTGATCAAATAAAATGATTGCACTGAATATCTGGATGATAGCATGTTATTTCTGAGATCTTGCATGAATGGATTTTACGTATGTCGAGAGATCTAAACATAATTTATGAATTTGTCTTAAGCTTTGGCTTTACTTTTAGTACATTTTTTTTCTTAATTAAATAAGACACATTTTTTATGAATTTCGATTTTAGATTTTTTAACTTGATAGGGACATAAAAGAGATCACTGGAACTTGACCTGTCAAGTTTCTATTGTTTCACGATTCGCCACCCGCAAATTTCACAGACAAAATAAAGATTAATGACTACAAGAAACAAAACAAAACAAGAAAATAAAGCTCATAATTATTACTATGGTAAGCTCGTGGTCTCTTCTGTGTTTTTTTTGAAACTGATATTGACAAAATTGAAGGACTTAATTCTATATCCTTCCTGAGTCAAAATACATGAATCAACAACTGAAACAATGAGTAAAAAGTGTCCGAAAAGAACGCTTTGATTCTGAAAACTACAACTCTTCCAAGGTGCTTTTCTCTAGTAATATCAGTCCTGAGTTAATGTGCTCTGTACACAAAGCAATATACGCGCTGGACTTTATGAGCAACAAAGGGCTACTGTCAGATTTGGGAGTCCACGAGGACTTAAGCGTGGAATGGAATTATACACTTCTGTTTGAACCATTGATCTTCTTATAAAGAACACTCTTTTACTTCATATTACAGTTACACCAACTCACGTCATACATTTGAGGACACATTGGGGGGGGGGGGGGGTCATTGACACGCTTTTTTCGGTAACTGCTACTCGTACAACTTTCAAGGTTGACATGGACATTTCAAATTACTTGTAGTTCGACATGACATCCTTGAAATTTAGCCCAACGAAAGCGTTGCTTTTGTAGACAATTGTATTTTTACATAATATTTCACCCAAGCCTTGAAGCGATGAAACATAGTTATTAATCGCTATCAGCTTTACAACGAAAATGGAGGAGAAGAAGACCTTTGTTGAGATGTGTCCAGATTTAGAGTCTCTTTTTGGCTCTTTTTTTTTTTTCTACTCCAAGCAAACAGTTACGTAAATTCAATGTTTAATTGTTATATTTTTGTGGCATATAACAAAACATAATGCGGACCAAGTTGTCGACGAACACATTTCTTTGTAAGCTTGGGCGTGGCTGAGCTTTTGTGCTTGTATTGAATATTACACAGAAAGTATGAACATTAATTCTGATTATGTGCAAACTAGACACCCAGTTCACCTTGGCAGGGATGACGGTAGTTTTCAAGATTCACCAGTCCTCCACTCCCATCCCCGCTCCTCGATCTCTTTTTTATTTTGACTTGAATGTATTTTCAACATTTCAACCTAGCACTGAAACACTTGACTCATTTCCTTAATGTTTTTGTTGTTGTTGCGTAGCAAAAGGAGGCGTTTGATTAATTTTTTTTTTTTCCGTGATTTTTCTTCACCAATTTTTAATTATCCCTAAAATCTCCTGAGCAGAAATTCTGCCATACAAATGACATTCTAACAATTGTTTGCACCTGTTGTGATTCTAAAGGTTGTTGCAATTGCAATTTGATGGCTTGAAAATGGAGATAGGCCTGTGCGTAGAAAATATGATTGCAAAGAAATAGCATAGATAAATTAATATGAAAAGAAGGTAAATAATGAAAGAAAAGAACTTTTATAACAAACACATTAAAAAAAAAATTATATTTTATAATTTAAACAAAAAATCCACATTCAGGCATAGTCACCATGTAGAATTTTTTCTTTATATCATATTAAGCCCCACCTCTTGGTCGCTGCTCAAATTATGAACCGAAATTCAACAGGGAAATGAATAATATTGTTATTATAATCCTGATTCAGCCCCGGTCACCATGATAATGTATATGTATGTAATAATTTCTTTGTATCTTAAGCTCCATCTTCAAATGGGTCTTTCTTCACATAATATATGATTAGATATAGGCTATAGATAGGTCGGTCGGTAGGTAGATAGATAGATAGATAGATAGATAGATGAGATAGGTAGATAGATAGATAGATAGATAGATAGATAGATAGATAGATAGATAGATAGATAGATAGATAGATAGATAGATAGATAGATAGATAGATAGATAGATAGATAGATAGATAGATAGATAGATAGATAGATAGATAGATAGATAGATAGATAGATAGATCTAACAGTGTCCTGTCCTTCTGTCCAGGAGAACTCTTTTTTTGTAACTCAAGGTAAGAAGTATTTCTTTTTTGGCATGATGAAAGTAGACCAGCAATAGAAGGCAAAGCCCATTGACTCAGTTTCACGAGAATGTTCAAGGATAACAATACAGGCAGGTGTTTTGTGAGACATGAGTTATTTATATATATATTTGTATATTTATTGCATTCCTGTGTACCCAGGGTAGATTTTCAAGACGAGAAATCGCCGTGTCCCCTTCCTCCTTACTTCGCTCAATCTTATCTCTCTTTAACAGATCATTGTAATGATTGTGTACGGCCCAGATACAGTGCGTTCACCTTAGATTAAGCATACGCCTACCATACTGTAATAGTTTAAACCCTGAGTTAGTCCAGAAACACAGTATTACACTGAATCCTGAGCTGTGTGATCAAGCCAGTCTTTATTGAATGTTTATACCCCTTATCGCTTTAATGTTTTGTGGCCGGGTTATTTATACCCAATCGAGAACAGACAAAATAGTTTGAAAACTATAGGTTTTAAGTCACAGACATGGACAACCTTTCATAGAGTATAGACCAAAACTGAAACGTGTGAGGATGTAGAGTGCCGGAGGCTCTCACCTCATATTAAAGCCTCCCTATAGATGTGATTTAATTTGATTACATTCAAGTCTAATGTTTAGTATGAAATGAGAGAAGAGAACAGAAGAGAGAGAGAGAGAGAGAGAGAGAGAGAGAGAGAGAGAGAGAGAGAGAGAGAGAGAG
This sequence comes from Onchidella celtica, assembly GCA_963931925.1. Taxonomy (NCBI): domain Eukaryota; kingdom Metazoa; phylum Mollusca; class Gastropoda; order Systellommatophora; family Onchidiidae; genus Onchidella; species Onchidella celtica. The sequence continues at coordinate 35,894,771 of OZ007568.1, forward strand.
AGAGAGAGAGAGAGAGAGAGAGAGAGAGAGAGAGAGAGAGAGATTATTTCACTTCAAAGGGCTTTGGGTCCAATATACTTCATGATCGTTGGTATTATTACTATTATATTTAGGCCCTTCGATAAATAATGCAGTTTGTATGCAAGCTGATATAATGTATAAGTCGTGGTGTTAAGTGGGAGTAATGGACAGTATGAAATGAGAGAGAGAGAAAGAGAGAGAGAGAGAGAGAGAGAGATGATAAATAACTATCAACGGGTAATTACAGACGATATCATGGGGGTGGGGTGGGGGTATGAGAGGAGGGACGTCTTGTGATATTTATTTATTTTTTTTTAGCCCCAAAACCGGTGAATAATTTTCAATCAACCTTAGGGGCCGCCCAAAACTATCCGACGGGCCATAGGTAGCTCTTGTCTTTAAACAGTGGCTTGAAATGGCTTGAAAGAGGGCGAGAAACCGGAATAGGGACTATTACGCTCTAGCAATATAAACATTCTTAAACATACAAGATTTCACACAGATTATAAAAAAGACCAGTATGAATTTATCACTCACTGCCTGATACCCCGCCTCTCTTGCGATATAATCCAGTGTTCTTTGCCAGTGAAGTTTCTTATACAGCAACAACAACTCTTTTCTCTAATGGAGCGAGAGGGTGAACATGTTAAACACCTAAACCTTCGTGACTACGTGACCGAAACTTATGAAACTGTGAACTGCCCCCGATTTTGATAACAAATTACGTGGACACATCCAATTTGGGCAAAATTAAGTCTTTAACATTATCTATTTCCACGACTTTTTCAGCCACCAAATAGGCGTACAGTTATGTGTTTAAGTGGAGTAAAATCGAAAAGTATGATCAGAATTTCGTTCTTCTTTTCTTTTTGCACAGATCGATAATTAACATTATCTTATCAGTGAATTCTGCAAGGAATTGTGGTGTTACAATAAGTTATGTTGGTATTTGTATCAAATCCAATTACCTTTATAAAAGTGACCTCATAGATAATGCGTTTTTGGGCTGGGTATGAAGATTTGCAAGGTTCATCTTGCGCCGGTCGGTTAGTTACTATAATGATGGGTGAGAAAGGAACACGCTGGGACTGGGAAGAGGAGTCATTATTACTTCCAAGTAATGACACGCCACACGAGTATTAGTATCACACTGCATTTTTACCTCTATGATAACTGAAGTAAATTTATTAAAAACTAATACAGTTCTAATCTCGTGATATTGTTGGGTATAATAATATTTCAACTGTATGTGTAATTCCGAGGTAAGACAAAAGTCTGAATTGTATTGATCTGTTCAGACACAGAGAATATAATTTCTGATTTATGAAATAATTATATTCTGCAACAGCTGCAGGACTCAGAGAATAGTGTGCAATCATGTGCGTGTGTAGGCACGTGATGTTATATATAAGTAAAACATATCTACGCGCAAGTACTTTTATATACACACAGACGTAGCACATACATACAAAATCAATATATTTACTCATAAACATTGATGTACACATACATACAACACTCACACACACATGCGCGAGCTTATTCACCCACTCGCTCTCTCTCTCACACACACACATACAATGACTGAACTTTTTGTTGTTGTTGAAAATTACAATATCTACCGTTTTACTGATAATATGAAGTTTCTGATGATTGGAAAACTCTTCAAGGCAGATCTTAAACTAATCTGTTAAATTCCGTTCTGCTCCTGGCAACTTCATCGTCGGTCGAGCAATGTGCAGGACATCAGCGTGTTTATGTAGCAGAGAAAAACAATAGCAGAATCCACCAAGGATCAATAAAAGCCCGTGGATTCGGACAGAAAGAGCTACCAAAGACAAGTGAAACAGATCCCTGCCGGTGTGAAAATGAACAATGTACTTCTCCTACTTGGCAGTCTAACAAAATCCTCACACTGGCGACGTAGTAAAAACCCGTGGCCCCGTTTAATTCTTGGCAGGCGTTTAAAAGCCCTGTGGGGAGGTTTCATTGTTTTTATATCTGACTTCCGTTGGCGTGGTCAAAATGATTTTCTTAGTTTAGAGATTTAAGGGATTTCGGGCGCTGTGGCCAGTTTCCTTCATGTCCCTATCTCTAGTTAACCCAGCGTAGGGTCACAATGTTTGCTACTTGCTCCTGTTCAGATCGTAGCAAGTAAATGGCTCATTACGCCCAGAGCTTAGACTAAACAGGACAAAAATTATGGGGGCAAATGTGCATTCTTCACTTAGTGGTGGTGCAGTGGAGTCACTGTAATGCCATCGTTTTGTAAGTACTTAATATGTTTCTTCTAATATTTTTTTTTGGATGTTGAAATTTGACAGCACTGTGTTAATAAACAAAAGCGGCTCTTACAAGAACTTCACAATGTTACTACAGACAGAGAGACAAATCGGTAGATAGACAGACAGACAGAGAGACAGACAGACGAACTGACAGATTAACAGATAGATAGATAGATAGATAGATAGATAGATAGATAGATAGATAGATAGATAGATAGATAGATAGATAGATAGATAGATAGATAGACAAACAAACAAATAGGATCTGACAATCTCAGTAATGCCATTGTCGATGTTCCGAAACAGCTTAATGAGTTTCTACTCATTGACTTGTCAGATCTTAAACTCGTATGTGACTGCAAATGACACTTGTTTTTCAATAGCTCTTGAAAGGATTAAGCTGATAATCTCATGTTGTCGTCGACGCGTATGTTAGATAACTACATTCATATTGCTTTTCTTCTTACGTATATATAGACTTACAGTGCACCCTGCCGCCCCCTCTCTAGTTGTGCGTTAGCTACAGATTTGGTGGCATGCGCATTGGGCAGTCATTCTCAATATAATAAGCACATTATTTCACATCCAACTAATTTAAATAGGCAAAATTCTAGGTAAAATACACATTTTAGAAATATTGCTAGCTTTATGAGTGTGTTTACCTTTGCCATCGCCCGAGCCAACGATCACCCCTCTCACATTATCTGTATTCACGCCTTCACTTTCTGTTTCATTCGTATACATTTATCAATAATATTTTTATACGTTGCTCTTTCTTCTCCACAGAAGGATGAATAGCTGTCTTGGATGAATTAAAGAGTGTTCCTGCCCTTCTGTCCAGGATAACACTTTTTTTGTAACTCGAGGTAAGAAGTATTTCTTTTTGGCATGATGAAAGTAGACCAGCAATAGAATGCAAAACCCATTGACTCAGTTTCATGAGAATGTTCAAGGATAACAATACAGGCAGATGTTTTGTGAGAAATGAGTTATTTGTAAGGTGCTAATGATTAGACTGGCACAAACACACACATACCTCTTCCCTTCACTTCTGCGTTTTATTGTATCGTTTCTGTATTATTTCTTTCCTTAGGTTTTACAGCATACAACTTTTTCTTTTTGCCAAATTTTGACTTTGCTTCAAACCTTGCGACGCCACAGATTTTTAATTTTTTATATTTTTTTATACTGGCTGCTTTTGAAAAGGGGGAGGAACAAACAGATGAACAGATAGACAGGACCTGCTTTTTGACGACGAAACCAGCATTAACACTGGCAACATCGCCACTTTCTTTCTCCTTGTCCCCATCCGTTGAGGAAAAAGATTGACAAGGGAATAATGCCCTGTCTGAGAATTGCTGTTCAAACATAATTATTAGGAATAGAATGAGGAGTCAGATGAAAATGCAAAATGAAAAAAGTTCATTGAAGATAAAAACGACTCGCAGTTTTACAGCCATTATTTAAGTCAACCAACCAACCAACCAAACAACTGACTAAATAACTAATTCTGAGCCGTCTGAGGTGTGTTTGATGGTCAGTAGTCACGCGGGCAGAAAAGAGAAAATCAGCCAAATATTTCGTAGGAAGTGTTCAACAATTTCAAATGGAATAAGAAATAAGGAGAAACAACAGCCATTGTGACTACTCGTGTCAACTTGTAGGGAGACAAAAGTTTTCGATTTTCTCACGTTTTGCGATCCGGTGTCAAACCACGTAAAGGGATTTGCCTAAAGTAGCGACTGGCTTCTAATGGTGACCTCAGAGCTTTCAGAGCTGTGGGCGAGCGCATCATTGTGCTCCTGCTTGACGGAAAGAATTGCAAAACAACAACAACAACAACAAAACAACTATAATAATATCACTTTTTCAACGGTCTGGATATTAAAAGGTAAACATGGCTGTGGAGGTCACCACTAAAGTATGTGTTTTCAATTTCGTTCGCTCGTATAATAATTTGTGAGAACGCTTTTCTCAGAGGTGTGAAAGGAATTGAACAGCTGCATGGGGTGGCTATTTTAAGCATGTTGCAAGATTTTGAAAGGCAGATTTCTTCATGGTGTGTTGATCGAGGGTGGAGGATAAGGAAGGCCTATTTATCAAACTGAATCCTGTGTTTGTCTTTAAAATCTATAGTTAAAAGCTTAGACTCTGACAACGACAAAACACGACAGCTAAGTTGTGTGGAATTAAATAGGAGTAGTACTGTGTCAGCCGCGGGGGTCGCCACAGTATTTCATTTTACAGACAAGAAAGATTTATTCACAATCCACGCTTAAATACAACGCGAATTTCAATGAGTTGTCGAACAAATTGAACTGCAAGTGTATTGATTTTGCTTAGATTCTTTATTACACTTCTTCTAATCTCTGAAGCTGCTTGTGCAAATTGCATGTCTATTATTCTCAACGCTGATTGACATATTTTAGCTTTGGATCACACCTTTTGATTATAATCCCATTCAATCGTCTGTTCTTGAGATTTTCGTATTCGCATCATGTCATCAAGAACCAGGCAAATTTTTTTTTTTACCGTATTATATTACATGCCAAACGTATGTCCGTCGATTTCACCTCAAACTTAGAATACTTGGATAATCTCTGAATCAGGATGTGTATAGGCGGGAACAGTAAAAACAGCCATGTAAAACATCAATTCTTGTAAAGGTACATTATAAAAAGATGCTAATTGTGTTGCTTTTTTTATGTGAATATTGTGGAGCATATATTGCAGAACTGCACACTCTTCTCAGCACTGCGAGAAACGTATTTGCCCCAACCCACCGACCTGAATATCAAACTCTATGGTGCTCTGCCAGAGCTGCAGAAAACCGTAGATTTTCTTAAAAGAACAAATCTGCAGATTTAGATTGGTGAACGAAAGAAGAAGAAGAAGATGTGAATATTGTGTATGGGCGACAACAGCTAAAAATTGTGATTACTACACAGTCTCTTTTAAGTTCTACATTCATGTATACGAATAGATACATCATAGCGAGATTTTAACTATGTTTTTTCATGTTTGCATTTTCTTTCCTCCACAGTGATTCTTTTGCAGTTTCCACAGCAGCTCATCTAAACGTAATAAGAGATTTTTGGGAACTGGACGCTACATCCTAGGAATTGAAACCTATACAGAGAGATCACATGAGAATATATACATTCGAGGGTAGAATCGATTCTTTCGTGACTTACATCTACCCAGAGGCATCAAATCTGCAGAAAAGGATCGATCTCGTAATTCGTCATGAAGCCTAAAGTTTGGGTCCGAGTGGTTTTCTTCATGATTGTCTTCGCGACTGTGCTTCACATCGCAGGCTTGGTGAGTCCACTGTGGATATGGCTTCACACGGACGATTTCCACGTGGGCGTTGGATTGTACTACAGAATTGGCTGTGGATCGGGCAGCGGTGACAACTGCACCGACACAAACTTTCCCACGGATATCAAATTCAGATACGACTCGGGTAAGATTTTTTGTTTTATATTATTTACTTTTGACCTATGGAGTGGTACCTATATTTATGTGAAGTTTGGAAGATGGGAGATATGGCGATACAAAATCAGAAAGAAAAAAAAACCCACCAAGAAAACAAAGGTGATAAAGAGTGATTGGTGGATTGATGATTTTGCCTGTGATCCTCCTGGCACATAGACCACCGACAAGAGCTTTCCAGGCATTCCGGTCCTGGGCCAGTCGTTCCAGCTGTCCCCAGGTGCGACCCATCTTCTTGGTGTCTGTCTCCAAGTCCCGGCCCCAGGTGTTTTTCGGCCGGTCTCTTTTCCTTTTGCCTTGAACGTTCCATGTGAGGGCTTGTCTTGTGGTGCTGGATGGAGGTTTCCGAAGCGTGTGTCCTATCTATCTCCAACGTCTCTGTAGAATTTTTTTATGTACGGACTGTTGTTTCGTTCGCTGCCACAGGTCCTGGTTGCCGATGACTTCAGGCCAGCGAAGAGTGGTACGTGTATTGATGTGAAGTTTGGAAGATGGGAGATATGGCGATACCAAATCAGAGAAAAATAAAAATAGATAAATGAAAATTGCCGCCAAGAAAACAGTAGGTGGTAATGCATTCGAGTGTTAGACTATATGCTGCTTAACAATTCACATTTAAGTAATATAATAGTTGCTGTCACTCGAGGCCACAGAGCCTGCTGTTCTCGGAATGTTTAGGTACTGATACCCACAAAGGCGAAAAAGCACTGCATCACGGCCTGCACCCCTTTAATAATATAGTAGTGTAAATGAACTATACCAGTCGCCTTGTAAGTTTCAGCGCAACAATCTTCAAACAAATTTTCCTTGAGCCTTGAAGTAGCGACAATTTTATATATCAAAATAATATCAAAATAATTTAGTACAAGCCGTTTCCTCCCCTTTAGAAACCAGTACAGGCCTTTACGAAACTCAACCACTTGGCTTTCCTGGAAGGTGTAAAGTATTTTGCAAAGAATAATTATACCGGTAACAACAGTGCTGTATCCACACAGTACAGACATTCCAATGATCGCTTTCATACAGCCGAGAAACTGATATACAGAAAACAAAAGTATTTTATGTTGTTTATGTATTATACTGTCTTTTTTGTTCACATTCAGCGAGATTCAATATACTGAGCCCATTCGTATTGCCAGGTTACTATTGTGAAAAAGAATTTCTTGAAAAACCGCGTGGGAGATACAGTGACATTGTCTCCAAGAGCTGTAATCCGAACAAAATTTGAAAGGTTTTGAAGAAAGCAACAGAGGGAGAGAGAGAGAACGACCTCAGAAATCTTGCACCAGAAAATATCTTAAAATTAAAACAGACATCATTTACCGATCGATATGTCTGGTTGAAAGGGAACTCAGGGAAACAAAATCATGCAAATGATCTTCATAAAGCCAGCGTATCATGACATCTGCTCCAGACAGCAAAGAGGTCTGCCCTTCCAAGCTCCTCGAATATCATTCATGAGATTAATCATGCTGAGTGCTTTTTGTTAGTTATTTGACCTGCGTGATATGATCTTTTAGTGATCATTGGCAAACACACTTTCGTGGCGGCAATATAAAAAATTCTCTATCGTAAAGGGCAAGTTCATTGCTGAGGAGTTGAAATATTGTCCGTAGCAGGGAGTTCTTAAAATGAATGTAAATATGCAGAATGTTAACAGGGGGCCGCTCCCTCTATTCAGTTTCTTTGCCCACAAATTCATTTGGTTACCGAAGAAAGTGCATAAAAATTTATTCATGGGCATGGCTTCCAACGAGACGAAAAGTAGTGCTGGGCACGGTTCCGACACCAGTGTTGACTCATTAGGTACTGACCTTCACCTTTCGTACCCGACACCAGAACCTGGTACCGGTACCGGCATTGGTGCCGAAACTGCGGCGACTCTCTAGTTTCCTTCTCATTACCACTACTTAATTTACATTTAATACGTGTAAACATTACGTTACGAAGATTGAGCCTAAATATTTAGAGAATTAGTTCTGCGTCTCCCTCGACACTACGGCATTGTACCAGTGCCCCGCACCAGACAGGAGACGGCAGCAAATTAAAGTTTGACTGTTCACCTTTGCACCATGCAAATTCTCAGGGTCAGTGTCGGAGTCGGGGTCTCGGAGTCGACACTACTGAAGTGATGGAGTCATGACGTCACTT